>JAOTOM010004693.1:337500-406312 GCA_034440615.1 Ashinkailepas kermadecensis | reverse complement strand
ACCGAACCTAACGTCAGCTGCTTGTGAAGGAAAATTTCCGATTTTATTTTATGTTTGAAAATGTTTGAAATTGTTTTCCAAGTTAAAGAACTAAACTAGCCTAACCTAGCCAAACCGGTATTATTGTGCTTTAAGGTGGCAACAAGACAAGTTTTTACACACATTTGCCTCCATATAGCAAACAAATGGGTTAGGTTTGGTTAAGTTAGGTTAGTTTAGGCTTTTCAACTTGGAAAACGTTTCAAAAATTTTCCAAAAAGTTTCCCCCAGAATTGCGAATTATTTGGTAACTTTGCAGTTTAAGGTGTCCTTTTTTTCTTTTTCTTTTTTAAATTTTTCTGCAGAATACCATGTTTATGAAGGTGACTAAGATGATTGGACCCACTTACTTTCTGTGCAAATGCTTACTTTTCAGGTTGTGAGCAAAATAATGCCAAAAAGGGCTTCGAGTTCGGTAACATGGCATAAACATAAATGTTTTTTTTTGTAATGCAACAAAACCTAACCTAACCTTGCTTAACCTATCTTTTGAGAAAAAAACGAAAAAAAGAAAAATGTCAATTAATTTATTTTCTGAAAATTATCAACCTAAAAAAGAAACCTAACCCAGCCTAACCTAACCTAAGCTGCTTCGGAAGACAAAATTATATTTTTGTGAACATGTTTGTAAATTTTGGGGGAAACTTTTGGGTATTATTGTGCTTTAAGGTGTGAACAAGAAAAGTTTTATGGGCGCTGTATGACCAACGCAGTCAATGCGGCCGTAAGCCCAAATAACCAACCAACCAACCAATAAAAGTTTTTACACACATTTGTCACTATAAAGCAAAGAAATGGGTTAGGTTTGGTTAGGGTAGGTTGGTTTAGGTTTTTTAAGTTGGAAAATTTGTCAATTTTTTTCTTCAAATTAAAATAAAATGAATTTGCACCGAAAATCAGTGGTCCCATCATCGTAGTCACCGTCATGAACATGGTATTCTGAACATTAACACAAAAAATCACCTTAAACTGCAAATTTACCGATCATTTTTTATTCAACAGCAACTTATGATAGGTTAGGTTTGGCTGGGTTAGGTTCTTTAAGCTTTGAAAATTGAAAATTGAAAAATGCTTTAACTGTCTCATGCGCAGTGAAATTGAAACACGCCTGATGCTACCAATTTCGGCAATATAAGAAAAAACTATGACGTCGCCAAAGCTTGAAGGCGAACTTTGGTGTACCTTCTAAGGTAATAGTATCGTTGGTGACATTTAATGCGCGCTACTAGATACTGGTCTTGTATGACTCTATAGGGTTTGTTTAGCAAGTCATGTGTGGCCATAGCACCTGTTGCTTTCTTCAGGAATATCAATTATAATGAGGTGTCTATACGGCTTCTTGCTGACTTTTCTCTCATGTTTTCATAGGCTGGCAGATTGGCTCACACGTGGCTTTTGTTGGTTCAGTTTGAGATTGGGCTACCCCATATCAATATTGAATGCATGCACATTGTCATTGGGTATGTAGGTAGGTACCTTAGTAAATATCAAGCTGATGGTTTGATGGTTAGATTGCTGAAGATAATTATAGTTTGTATATCCACAATCTCAATGATAACCATGATTTGCATGCAAGTTTGACAATGACTGGAAATTGAGAATGGAATTAAACATGTTTAAGCTCCATATGCATGTGGTTTTGCCATTGGTGGTGTGTACAAACATCAGTATGACCATGCAATTGTTGTTTAGTTGCTTAGCATATTGTTTTCAGACAATCTGGTTTAAAATGCATCAGCATCGCTAATCTCAACATTGTATGATGTAAGCTGTACTTCCACAGTGGAGGGAAATCCAGCTATTTTGTTTGTTTTTGCACACAATTTTACATTTTTTTCAGCAAAAGGTGGAGAGTCAGTCCACTATCTAATCCAAATCTGTTTCTTTTCAGTACAAATTGTGCTGGTTAACATCAATGTTTCTACTTAGCATAGTGTTTTTCATTTTTTTCCCTTTAGCTTTCTTATAAGCATAAAATAGCATAGGTTATTGGGGGGGGGAAATCAACATTTGTGGGGCCAAGATCAACATTGGTGGGGTCATGGCCCCCACAAAAGGATACAAATCGACGCCCCTGGCACCAGCTTTGGTGGATGGCCGATCGCAACGAGGCAGGACGGGGGTGGGGGAGTGTCAATTTGATACCCACGGTATATCGCCGAGAAAATGACAGGCAGCACAATAGACGGGTAGAATACGAGCTGATAGAATATGGCCGAAGCATGAAGCGTGGAATCAAGATACTAAGGGCTGTTCCGTATATTCCGTCATCGCCCGGACGGCCTTGAGCGTATTCTCTATGAACCAATCTGTATTGTTGATTTAATCATCGGTTAGTCCTCTTGAAGAAAAAGCCACTTGGGATCCTCTGCCTTCACCTGTGTTCTGACGTGTTTATGACCATGATGCTGTCTGTATACATGAAACACACAATAACAAGGTATTTCGTGCATACAACAGCAAAACACCAATGATACCACATATAGGCTGACTGATCTAGATATTCATAGGTGCACCATAATAACGGAAAGCAGAAAACAACAAGGGCATGACACCAACATTTGTATTGTCAGTGATAGTGTGAATCTGCAAGTCAGGGTAAATATTTCATGGCTTCCAGCTGAACGTCCAGTGCATAAAATAAAGGAATTATTCCTCATCAGCTTACAATGTAACACATGTTAGCCAAAAGATTGAGGTCGAAAAGCCAAGGCAGCTGTCCATACAAACGTAGTTTTGGCTGATTTGCCATCCATTTTGATAAAAGAAGGCGTGCCGACATCTCGAAAAGCCCATGATGCCACCACACATATTGTTGAATCATCATCTATCAGCATTCTGTGATGTGTCAGCATGATATCAACTAGATTGGCTGTGCAACTTGCACTTTACCATGAGATGCGACGAAAACTGGCATCCCCTTCTCTCAGACCAGTTACGAGTTAAACGTCTGGCCATGTGTCCGGATAGGATTGCTATTTATGCTCTGGAGCATTCTGCTGCAGAAATGAATGAACGACATTTCAGTAACGATATAAAATTGAGAAGCAGGCGACGCAAGTTCCCCTTACCATCTTACGTTAAGAAAAAAAACGTGGTACCTAATGTACTGAACAGAACAAATTAAGACATTATTTTCCAATCGACAGACCCGAGATTGTTGCTACACTCATGCATCCGGCCAATGTTAATTTCACATAATTTCGGTGGGACCGTCCGGAAGAAAAACGCAGGTAATTGAAAGGATTCACAATCCATCACCAGATAAATACTGGGTCGGACGCTTCACTGGTTACCTTTTCTGGCTAATGGCTAAACCGAAGCATAACGGCAGATGGTCGCGTGAATATTATGAGATGACTGTCTGGATTTTCGCCCCTTTTGTCGGTTGTACCATGGTGCTATTTTTAGAGGTAATGTTAGGTAGGTTTATTCTATCGACATGCACATTCATCAATGTTTAACTGTGCACAACAGGATTTCATGCTTCGACTAAAAATGGAAGTTGACGAACCGCCAGACCTGGCATGCACTTCCACTGCTCATATTTCCTGGACATAAAGCATCCACGGATGAACAAAACCAGGCGCTCCTTTCGTGACGTCATTGTTTAGACGTCAATTCTGGCGAAGCAGGCGTGGCGGCCGCTTCAACTGTGGCATACAGTCGCGCGACGCCGGCGACGAGTCACACACGTGCCCTACACTCTGCACAGCCACCATGGCGCCGTACGCGCTACTGCTGCCGCTGCTGCTGTCCGTCGCCAGCGCTCAGCTGAACTTCGGCGACGGCCAGGACGCCGCGTACCCCAGCCCCGTCCACATCTTCTTCGAGACGGACCACTACACGAACAAGGCGAGCGAGGCGGGCTTCTGCGAAGAGCACTGCGGCAGCGTCAGGAAGCCGGTAGTCATCAAGCCGGGTCGGTGTCCGGCCGGGTCGGGGCTGCCGTCGGACACTCCCGGCGCGTGCGTGGATGAGTGCCGCTACGACTCGGAGTGTCCGGGCGCGCAGCGCTGCTGCCCGAACGACTGCGGCCACACCTGTCGGACGCCGGACCTGCGCGAGCTCTGCCCGGACATCACCTGCGGCCCCGGCACCGCCTGCGTAGAGCACGCGTTCCGCGACGCCGAGTGCGTCAGCACCGCCGTCAAGCCGGGCCGCTGTCCGCAGCCGGCCGCCGGCAGCAGCCCCGTCGGGGGCTGTGCGCACATGTGCCAGTACGACTCGCAGTGCGACGCCGACGCCAAGTGCTGCAACAACGGCTGCGCGTTCAAGTGCCTGCAGCCGCGCAGGCCCGGCTGCGCTGAGACCAAGTGCAAGGTTGGCTTTAAGTGCGAGGAGGACAGCTACGGCAACCCCGAGTGCAAGGCGATCCCGTGCGCTCAGGACGGCGAGGTGATCGACATCGAGTGCAACAGCTGCACGTGCATCCAGGGCTTCCTACTGTGTGCGCAGGAGGATTGTCCGCCCATCAAGCCGGGCTTCTGTCCGCGCATCGTCAAGGGCTACCAGGGCGTGTGCATGGAGCAGTGCGCCAGCGACTACAGCTGCGACGGCGACGACAAGTGCTGCAGCACCGGCTGCGGCCACACGTGCCAGAAGCCGGTGCCGGCCATCACACACCCCTGCAAGACGGTGCGGTTCCGGTGCGGCGATGAGACCCGCTGCGCGGCCACGAGGGCCCTCTGTCGCGCAGGCCTACCCTGTCGGCTGGTGCCGCTGTGCGTCTCCAACCGGGTGCCCTACTGCGACAGCTGTGCGCAGGGCAAGGTGTGCGTGCTGCAGAAGAAGTACTGCAGGGGCGCCGGCAGGTGCCACCGCCAGCCAATCTGCATCCAGTTGTACACCGACGACACTCTCTTCGAGGAGAACGAGGAGGTAGAGCTAGCCGTCATCGCAAAACAGCAGGGAGAGCCACCGCAGAACAGCGTCTTCTATTGAGTGCATCGCTCGATACTCCACGATTGAATATACACTCCGTCGAATATCCAGTTGGTTTCTTTTACGACGCCTTTGACTCATGGGTTATACAGCGGCGCCAACCTGTCACGCCGATCGGTCGCTCATTGACGTGGTAATTCCGCTGGTTGTGGTATTCGAACCAACGATCTTACGATCAAGCGTCTAACGCCCTACCGACTGATCTCCCGCGACTGCTTGGGTTGAAGTTGAGTTGAATACTCGACTTAATGCTTAACTTTTCAACATACCTAATCTTGAATATATCATCCATGACCATCCGGTCCTCACGTGATTGATATTTTACATTTGACATATACTGTGAACATTTGATACTGGACGTCTGAAATAAAAATGTACAGACTAAATAAAACGTAGCGATCATATTTTGGATGTAATTTGGTGACGCAGAATCTGTCCAATTAGTGTCTCACCTTCCACATATCTGTACACGCATCAGTGGTTGAACACCAATATTAGACATAGCTCCACACGGTCGATCATATTTACTTCGCACGGCAAAAGTGACACAAATGGCACAATAGTTGAATCGCACAAGCCATAATAAGTAAATGGTATCGCAAGGCCATGGCACCACAGGAGGATAGATCCACGGTATAGAAACAACAGATAAAGAAGACAACGCAGACAGGTTGCACATTCACTCGCCGCATCTGAGACGGCTCGAGAGAGCCTAAGGCGCTTTAGTGTGCACGTGCCGTCTGGCCTCCGTAATTCCGCCAAACATTTATGTAAGCCGATTGCCGCGTGGGCCGGCCGGCCGACGAGAGGCCACGACGACCTTTCTATGGTGTGTGATGTGTGAGGCCGGGCCATGTGCAGAGCCTCGGCGGTCGGCAAAACCTGCGCCCAGTCGGTCACGTGTTGCGCTGCAATGTGGCTCGGCGGGCAGCGGACGGACGGCGAGTGTAAATGTTTACACGTGCTTATCGGCCGGCTGCAGAACGGGGCGAAGTAACTGCAGAACAGCCGACGCCCGACTGTCGTGTTCTGGCGAATTTCATTCCTTTATCCTGAAGGGTGTCAGTGCTTTCTACAGGCACTACCGAGAATATGGCTAGCCAAGAAATAACACAAGTGTGAATACTCGTGATGTGGAACGTTAACCCGCGAGTCACTGCGGGTTTTTGGTTTCGCTGCCATAACAGCCGAACCAAATGAGGCAGCAGCTTGAAACTTTCAGTACTTTCAAATGAACATCTAGGGTACGTTTAGTAAGAAAAAATTAACAAGTACATCTTAAGTCATATACTAATGACTTCATAAAGTCGCCCATAGGCGTTGTTTTACGTCTCAAACGATTGCTTGTTGTTATTATATATCATCGGACCAATCTATACTGATAGATTAATGCAGGCGCAGTTGGTGTACCTGAGGTCATTTTGTCACCGTGTGACCACAACTTGATTATTCTGGGCCATTTTTATATTGTTTACTTTATTGAAATAAAATGACCGCTTCAGACTGCAAAGGATATTGCCGAATTGCAAAAGACCCTGCTAACCTTACATACAGCCCTGCATGAAAGCATACTGCTACTAACCACTACTAACAACTAACACCCGGCAGCCGGCGTGATAGGCAGTGTGGACAATTACCTCTCTGCCCGCACGGTAAAGATCCCTAGGTGTTTTTCGACAAGAGCAGTCTAACCCCGGCACCATGACAAAATCAAATTTCCTGTCAACCCTCCCACACCCCAACTACAAATTATCTTGCAGAGGAGTAAAGTAAACCGAAACTCTAAATATGCGGGAGATGTCCCTCCGCCCACCCCAGCGTTCAGCGCCTGAATGTCACATGCATTATAACGGTAAGACTCTAACGTAAATGCACACTTGCCTTAAACTTGCTTGCAAGACCCGCTCGCTTTAAAGGCGGCGCAAATGACACCAATGATCCGGAATGATCCGGAATGATCCGGAATGATCCGGAATGACTCCAAACACGCTTTCCCCCTTTCCATGATTCGCAAACATTTTGTCACAACCCAGTGCATGTTAGCACTACACACACGGCTATATTCTGATCACAATGTTTGATGTTTCGGCCTCCATACAGCATGATGATAACCTTAAACAAACACATGTCCACTAGGTTGTTTTATACATGGTGCGACGGCTCGGGGTAGGTTGGTTAAAAGTTGGTTGAGGTAAAATGGTACATGCACCAACTTACCCCGGTGATTAATGCAGTATTTTTTAAAATAATTAATTGTGTTGTGGGCATGTATTAAGTATCTGCTAAGAGTATGTTGCCGTCAGACCGTCCACCGGCAGCGGACAGCGGACGGTCCAGCGCTGCCGGTGGACCGTCTATCAGCAGCGGACAGCGGACGGTCCAGCGCTGCCGGTGGACCGTCTATCAGCAGCGGACAGCGGACGGTCCAGTGCTGCCGGTGGACCGTCCATCAGCAGCGGACAACGGACGGTCCAGCGCTGCGGTGGACCGTCTATCAGCAGCGGACAGCGGACGGTCCAGCGCTGCCGGTGGACCGTCTATCAGCAGCGGACAGCGGACGGTCCAGCGCTGCCGGTGGACCGTCTATCAGCAGCGGACAGCGGACGGTCCAGCGCTGCCGGTGGACCGTCTATCAGCAGCGGACAGCGGACGGTCCAGCGCTGCCGGTGGACCGTCTATCAGCAGCGGACAGCGGACGGTCCAGCGCTGCCGGTGGACCGTCTATCAGCAGCGGACAGCGGACGGTCCAGCGCTGCCGGTGGACCGTCTATCAGCAGCGGACAGCGGACGGTCCAGCGCTGCCGGTGGACCGTCCATCAGCAGCGGACAGCGGACGGTCCAGCGCTGCCGGTGGACCGTCTATCAGCAGCGGACAGCGGACGGTCCAGCGCTGCCGGTGGACCGTCTATCAGCACCGGACAGCGGACGGTCCAGCGCTGCCGGTGGACCGTCTATCAGCAGCGGACAGCGGACGGTCCAGCGCTGCCGGTGGACCGTCTATCAGCAGCGGACAGCGGACGGTCCAGCGCTGCCGGTGGACCGTCTATCAGCAGCGGACAGCGGACGGTCCAGCGCTGCCGGTGGACCGTCTATCAGCAGCGGACAGCGGACGGTCCAGCGCTGCCGGTGGACCGTCCATCAGCAGCGGACAACGGACGGTCCAGCGCTGCGGTGGACCGTCTATCAGCAGCGGACAGCGGACGGTCCAGCGCTGCCGGTGGACCGTCTATCAGCAGCGGACAGCGGACGGTCCAGCGCTGCCGATGGACCGTCTATCAGCAGCGGACAGCGGACGGTCCAGCGCTGCGGTGGACCGTCTATCAGCAGCGGACAGCGGACGGTCCAGCGCTGCCGGTGGACCGTCTATCAGCAGCGGACAGCGGACGGTCCAGCGCTGCCGGTGGACCGTCTATCAGCAGCGGACAGCGGACGGTCCAGCGCTGCCGGCGGACCGTCTATCAGCAGCGCTGGACCGTCCGCCAGCAGTGCTGGACCGTCTACCGGCAGCGCTGGACCGTCCGCTGGCAGCGTGGGGCAATTCAGCGCATTCAACTTGGTCATGCGTCGGAATAGGGTGGCGACGCAGAAGCTGGATTGTGGAAACAGGACCTCCAATTTCGGATTCGTTGCATTGAAAAGTAATGCAATTCAGTCGGAATGGGTTGCATTTTCACCGAAATTGAGCTTATCACAACGAAACACGGTGACGGTATCACAAGCCTAACTGCAATATGCTGAATACCCGAATTAGTATACGTGCCAAGATATGCCACTTCCTTCTTGATATGACACTTCAGCTCCTTTTTCTCACAGTCTTCCCGCTCAGACTATCCTGCATGCAGCCGTTCAGCGAGGCACCATCCATTGGACTAACAGTGGCACACGGTCGTCCAGCCTCTGGGCACGCAGGTCACGTGACGTGACGACGCTACCACGTGGCTGGTGCGCGGCTGTCCAGCCCTGGGTTCGCAGGTCACGTGACGTGGCGACATTACCACGTGGCTGGTGCGCGGTCGTCCAGCCTCTGGGCGCGCAGGTCACGTGACGTGGCGACATTACCACGTGGCTGGTGCGCGGTCGTCCAGCCTCTGGGCGCGCAGGTCACGTGACGTGGTGACAGAAGCGCGTGACTGGTGGCTGTCGGCTGAACGAGCGCAGGTTAATCCTGCCATTAAACCATTCCTTTACAGACAAAATGTCCACACTTGAAAGGAAATGTTATGGTGAAGGGTCTTGGAACTCAAAATTGGAAACTGGGTCTAATTCTGAGCACAAGTATTAGAGCTTTAAGCGTTAAAACAAAAAGGTATTAACATTTCAAAAGCGTGACGGTCGGGTCAAGGCCGCGGCTGGTTCAGCCATTCAGATAAACTTTTGTGGTGTAAGCAAATGCGTGGGTGTCACCCTGACTCGTAATGAATATGTTGATATCTTCACAAATCTGATGTCAGAATGGTTGGCAATGGTGGCTCATTTTCATTGCATCACCTAGCGGCTGAACAAGGAACTACGCGACCAGGTCAGACTAGCTCCAATGGCGGATAACATGGGGTGTGCGAGAGCGAAATATAATTGCAATTTCAAGACAAATGGAGGGCTAACTAAGAAATCTATACCAAGGGCGATACTAACAACAGTGAGGGCTATCTGGCCTATTCCACGACAAATCCGCCAGGCAAAGTAGTGATTGTCCACCCTCATGTCTCATATTTTGAGCAAAATTGGTGTATAGTGTTGTCTTATGCCCTGAATCCAGCTGTGCAAATCTTACTTCGATCAGGTCAACGGTTAGGAGTTATAGCCTCGGGCATTTCTGGAAGGTCACGCTGGAAGGTTATGTTCGTTGGCCGATAACTAAGTTAATTATCAGTCAAAATATAAATATCTATACATGTTTGAATTCACAGAGATTCAAGGAATCTCATTCTGACAATATTTGTAATATGTGATGAATAATAGAAGAGTTACCCCAAGACCTCAGGTCACGTGACCTCCGGTCACCTCGATGCCCGTGATTTAGTTTTAAAATTGACATGTTCGAAGGACCATGTTTTGGCTTGATATATGGCAAATACAAAATGGGCGTTTTGCTATAAATCCTTATTTGGAGAGCGCAAACTTTACCATATTTAAAGTCCTTCGAAGACTGAGCAACTAATTCGGCCATCTATCCGTCCAAAATAGAGATGCGGTTTGATAATACGTACCAACGTGTTCTCAGGCATTGTGTGGATTTATGTCTCCTAATGCACTTATTTACCTCCAATAGCCAGTTATCCATATAAGATAAAATGCTCTCACTGATGTCAGAAGTGGCCATTGGCCTCAACTGAACTGTGGTCGGCATCAGTAGCTCGTGTTTCGTCATATCCAGTTATTTCGCTGAGTAAAAGCGTCTCAATTTCACTAGCCGAGAACACTTCCTGACAGTTTGCACTTGCACTCTCACAGAAAACACCATCCGTAGGGATTCATGAGGGCAATGTATACACCATGGTTACACAATCATTGTATGTTTAGAACGAGCATGTATTCAACTGAGAAATAAGGAGGTACATCACGTCACAAACATGCCCGTCAGAAGTGCATCGAAGTACCGTTTTCATATTTGAAGGCATGAAAACGATCCAAAGTTTTTTGTTATATGCCCAAAGACAGATCAACACACAAATCCTTAGTTAACAAACTATGTTTCATATGTGCACCAATTGTTTCTGTTTCGTGTCTAGCTTGTCTTTGTCCACCTATCGTGACACTTTCACGGCACGTCCCTCGTCGTTCGACAATACATGTGCCAAAACAGTCGTAACATAAGCAGGCGAGAACTTGTGAAATTTGTGTGTTCCATTGACGGCGACAGCTTTCGTAAATCGACCTGCGAGGCTCGCAGTGACCTTCTTCACCTCTTCCTTCGTAACAAAGCAGCTCTGAGACACGCCTAACAATTTCTCGCAAACATCGCCAGCTCTCGGAACTCCCCTCAGCTCTTGGGTGGCTCTGTTCATCCCCCAATGTTCCTCCCAAGCCTCAGAAGCATCACAGTTCGGTTCGCTCTAGCTCTCGGGGGATATTCCTTCTCCTCAAGTTTTTCGGGCTGGCAATGACATTCTAGCTCTGGAATTGGCTCTCATTATCTACTAATTAACTTAGTTATCGGCCACCGAATATAACCTTGCAGCGTGACCTTCGAGAAATGCCCAAGGCTATAACTCCTGAATCGTTGACCTGATCGAAGTAATATTTGCCTAGGTGGATTCAGGGCATACGGTAACCCTATACACAAATTTTGCTCAAAATCTGAGACATGAGGGTGCCGGACCCTGGTCGATCTGTCGTGGAATGCTCCCTCCCCGTCTTTGAGATCACGATTCAACTCATTTTCTTTTAATTTTAGGCTTCCCGAGGGCTTTCATTTGCATTGTGTACTCACCTTGCTTCATACTGGAAGGACTTGCAAATAAAGTACTTGTTTTGATATAACAGACAAATTGAGGCGTAGCTACGAAATGTACACTGAGAAGCATGCTAACAAGGGTGATGATGTCTGATAGGGTATTATTGAACCCTGTTTTGCTTAACACGCGCCCTGGAGGGCCTCTGAAAATTACGCGCACTGGAGGGGGGGGATTCGGCCCCCCTAAGATATCTGCTCCTATTAAAGCTGGAGGAACGAAACTCGCCGGGCGGATGGGTACGGTAGTGATCTCTATTGTGTGCAAATTTCATGACGTTAGGTCAATATCTTCAAAGTCAAATGAGGTCACATTTGTCAAAATGTTCTTGTTTTGCGTGGCTTGGCTTGTCATTGTTATGGATCGCTGTGATTGTGTTTAAATGCTCTAAAATGGGCATCAATGATGTTTTGGACATTACTAATGATGCAATACAGATGCTAGACCCGACATTTGACCTCAGGTCACCTATATAGCAGCACTTTATCAGGTCAGTTACCTGTTCCAGTTACCGGGACCGGGTCACCCGCCCGACTGCTCCGTCAGGCAGCTCGGCGCTCGGCTTCGCGAAGAAAGGAGTGAAGTACATGAATAAAGTATGGAAACGCTTAGGTACACAATGACAAACAGTAGTGCATTCCACATTCCAACTGACCAAGTTTGGTTTGTTCGGTGTGTTCGGTCAACATTCCAGTTGACCAAGTTTGGTTCCATTAACCTGTCATGAACTTGACCTGACTTGACCTCGGTGACCTAAGATGCCCTTGAAACTATATAGCATATCAATATACATCAAACAAGTCGCTAGTGTTTCCAAGAACACTTTCCTTTTGCGGATAACGGGAAGCGCATCAGCGTCGATTTTTGTGGCCTGGCGCTACAAATGTTTTTTTTACTTTAACGTCCCCTAACTCGAAATTTTTCGTCCGATTTCCACTTTTCTTGCTTCAAACGACGCGCCGGTCATTTCTAAGCAGGTACGCAAAAAATGGCGTATATTGACCGGTAAAATCAGGAGTTATGTACGAAAAACCGAAGGGGTGGGCGGATTTCGCCACACCCCTCCAGTGCGCGTGTTAAAATTGGTCTTCCCGATGCCTTTCATTTTCACTTCATCCCACCTTGTTTCATAATGAAAGGACCCGGGAAATGCTTGTAATCTCACTTAAAAATATGGTTCCAACTAAATATCGTCCACTTAGGACGATGTTCGCGCAGGTACACCAGATTAGAACAAGCCATCTAAAGCCAAAAGCTATCACCCTCTCTGCTCTCGTACACCACATCCATATAGGCTATTTCGTACTAGGTAGGCAGGGACCGATCCAATTTGGCCCAAACGGACGGTTTTCCCTATATATTGCGCTGGGCATCTTACCCACGGATTTTCAAAGCAGATTGTTTTTTCCCTTCTCAGGTTTTTCCAGGCTCTAACTTCAACATACACCTGCACATACAAGGTCGGGCCTAACGCCCACGACTCGCCCTAGGCGCTGGGCCTCCGCTTCGTTTCAGGTCGCAGGTGGGCAGCGGGGCCTGTCTGGAGGCTATGAAGCTGTCCACCTACCAAATGTTCTACTGTTTGATATGCACATATGTATGTATGTGTGTCTGTATGTGAACCTGTATGCAATGTGTGTATCGGCCCTTTTCACCACGTTCTTTATTTGCCGGCGTCACATCTTTCCTCTCTTGCTTATTTGATATAATCGGATGCCGGATTAACGTAACCTTTTCTTTAACGTAATACATCTCTAGCGGATGGCACGTCGCCTCTGCTAAAGACAAAAAAATCGCACGGTTGAGGGTTAGCTATGAGGCTACTATTCATCTTATTGGGTTGAAATTCGATCTTGTTGATGATGATCCATCTTATCTCTCCTCTTCCTCTGCCATCCTCTGATCCCTCCATTGCTTCATAATCGGGATATCAAACGTGGAAATGAAAGGTTTTGGGAAAACCAAATAAGCAGCAAACCCAATGGTTGAATACTAGCCAAAAATCGTCCTCACTGGTGCTAGCATTGCCATCAGTGTACATTTTTTAGTTAGGCCTCCATTGTTCTGCTCTATCGAAACCACTACTTGATGTATCCTGGTTGGTTGTGGCGCTACGACGCACTCAACAACTGATGCCGTATGGCGTCGCCTTCCTCTCACCTCGGCAGGAAAGGCGGGCACCGCGGGGAATCGAACACCGTACCTCCGGCTTGCCAGACGCTAAGCTTAGCCATTGAGCTACAGACGCCCCCGTTGCATTTGAGCGGTCGTTGCCATGGCGATGGCCAATGATGAACCGCTTTCAAATTTCTTAGCTGTTTGAATACGTCACGGTAGCCCATTTGTCTAACATTCAGACTTGTTTCCTGCTGATGATACTCAAGTTGTAGGGCATTGTATCGAGGAATCGCAATTACTTACCACATACTGTTAAGCGTCCCGTAGACCTTGTTCGCTACGATCCCAACACTCTCGAAAATGAGCCACCAACTATGGACGGTGAATCACACACTTTACCCACACTTGATAGCTGAGACCACAAAGTGTTCCTTGAGCAATCACATGAGCTGACAAGGGTGTCAATTTTTCGAACATGCGTCGTTGGTGATCGTTGGTGAGCGCCACAGGGAGCCTCACTCCCTCACTTCAGGCCTCACTTTGTCGCCACTAACTGCGCCGCGACATCTCGGATTGTGTGCTTTGCCCCCCCCACTGCGTCTTGTGCTCAGTCACAAACAGCCTGTTGGAAGGACGTTGCTTTCTCTGGCTCCGTTCCCTTTCTGGATATAGCAATGCCATGTGGTGCATGCATGTGGATGCTATTCTGGTGTCCTTGGCACCGAAAGCGCAATCGCCAGTAATCCGTGTCGTCGACATTAATGTCAGCTGGACAGTTACTCCTCGTCTCGCTCGGGGTGCCATTACAGCCGCCCACCTGAAGAAGGCAAATTTATTTCGATTGACACGTCCAGTGGAGTGACCTGGTATCCTGTGTCGTGCATTGCGGAAATTATCCGTCTTAAATCTCGGAATATTATACATTTGGCACAAAAGGTTCAGGGTAAGTGCAGGTGATGGCAGTTGGTATGATTGATTAGGTGTGGTTGATTTAGGTATGGTACATTACGTATGGTACATTAGGTATGGTTGATCGTTCGTGGTTCGTCAAAGTACCCAGCCTAATAATGCTGCCAACTTGTCAGTGTAGGTGGTGTGCCAGGGAATCCCTCTAACCAAAGGTCGGAAACATTTTAAGCTACGATATGTAAGTACGTCAAATGTCATGTTAATCGCATCACCAAGCCCATTCAAGCCTAACACAGTACCGCCTATCTCAGCACTGTCAGGCTATCTTGTACGTCTTATCCTGCCCTAACTCAGCCTCACCCTGTCCAGCCCCACCAAGCTGAACTTCACCTTACCCACTCCGACTTGACCAAACCCACCCTTACCCAATCCGGGCTTGTGAAAACCAACTAACTCTTGTCCAACTAAATCTCACCCAAACCTTACCCAACCAAACATTACGAAGCCCACATAAACCAATGTTAACCTAACTCAACCTAAGCTTCTGAAGGCAGTCTTACCCAGCCCAACATTGCCCAACACAACTCAAGCTGAGATCTAATCCAGTCAATCAAATCTTAGTCCATTAATCTTCGCCGGTATTTGACATGCCTCCTTCGGTTGCATAAATAATTTGCAGCACCTGGCGCTTTCAAGCTATGAGTTGTGGAGCCCATGTGAAAATAGCAGCGTATTGCGGCCGACGAAATCTCGACCTTGGTATATATTATTCAGATGGGGGAATTAGTGGACCTTCCAGGTCAGGTCACATGTACAAATGTTCGTCGCAGAGATTGTCGCTGATTTCAAATTCATGACCTGATTTTAAGCGGTAGTGATGATAAACCCACAAGGGTCACCGTAGCTGACCCGGAATCAATAATTGTATGCATGATGAACTGTCGCTCTTCCTTGTTCTGAGTATAGAAGATAAATTATGGTGAATATTGGTGTGCTTACGATGAGTTCATGATTATGCAAACATATCTGGCATAAGAACATATCACAGTCAAAGGCAGTCGGCGCAAGAAGCACTGAACACGTCTAACTCTGTTGACGTCATCACTCGGCACCGAACTCGCCCACTGTTCGCCGGCCGGTCCCGGCACAGCCCGGCACGTGGGAAAGTACACGCCGGAGCTCTGGCTCTGCTTGTTGCAAGTCAACGTGCAAACCCGGTTGGCAGTGAAGGTGTTGCCGCTGGTTCGGCAAAGCGCCACCAGGTGCTTCAACATGCTGTCGCCGCCGGTCACATGCAACGCCAGGTCCGGCTCACCTGCTTTGCCGGCGTACGGTAGCAGTTTCAGCGTGTAGCGCCACCTGGCGCGGGCTACGTCACGGATGGACAGGTCGTGCTTGCGTGGCTTGTTGTTGGGCATGTACGCGACGAAGCCACAGTGGCCTCTGAAACACTGAACAAAACGTTATAGAAATTCATTTGGTTTTCGACAACAAAATTCAAATTAGGGTAATAAAATTCACTGATAGCTGACGACCCAAAAAGTTCACTGACCTTTGATGACCGAGTAAGGCCAGCAATATGCAATCACCTACGTATTCAATTCGTCGCCAATGTTCCTAGAAGCATAGACCTGCACTAGGTCTATGCGCCACAAAATACGATTCAGGCAAACCTGCCCGGTGGTGCTCCTACATCTGACATCACAGCTCTATCTAGACGGTCCGGACATATTATGTGCGCGCAAGTTGCGGAAGCTATGACCCAGGGGCTGCTAAGAAATTCAGATCAATTCACTAAAGCGTTCAAAAGATATTGTAAAGAAACCGACCAGTGTGGGAGGTGGCAACTCCTCCCTCTATGCGAGCGAGGATTACCATCAGAATGACCACGAACTTGCCGATGTTGCTGACGACCAACGTCTGCACGTTGGGCATCAGACGCAATATTAATGTGGGCATCCGGGGGTCTCCAGTAAAGAAAGAAAACAGGTAGGTTCCTGATGCCATTCAAGAACTCTGAAATATGCGCCCGCGCCAAGCGCGCCCGGATGCTCACTAGTGTGTACGCAAGGAATATAGTTGCAATTTATGAGACTCTGTCTCCATAAAATATGATGCGAAGTGCATTGATTAGAGTTGGCTTACCTTCATATTTCAGTTTCATAACCACATATGCTGATACATTGCACATATTGTTAGCTTGCGAATAGACTTCTGTAAGCATACACCATTTGCGGTAAGCATTTCTGGTAAGCATACACCATTTGCGCGCGGGCCGCCGGCGGTGTCGCCGGCGGCCCGCCGCCGACCGACTGCCATGGATAGTGGTCGGGCCCGGAACCATTCCCTGAAAGTTAATGGGCTCCAACGTGGAAGTTACAGGCAGATTTGTATATTTTAAACGATAGGAAACGTGCCTGGTATGATTTCCGCCACCATTGGAGCTGAGGCTGACAGGTTCCCTCAATATTGTTTAAGAACATTACGCTTATTGGCGTGGAATGGAAATAATTCATCTACAAAAGCGAATTTCTCCTACACAATTTTGGCGTGGCAAAGCCGATGTTGCTTGGTATTGATCAAGGCTGGAACTTAATTTTTGGCCATGCTGCCTCTCGGCGGCCTTACGGATCCTCTGGGCAGCCAATGTCGGCGCTTGACGTGCATCGAGCTATGCCAGAACCTCAATAATGCCTGAAAGCTTCATGTCAAATGGTGAAAATGGCAGGGTTAGATATCTATAAAAGTAATCGAGTTGATTCAGAATCAGAAAGCAGTTGATTTCACACCGGTTTATTTGAGACCATTGGAACTTAATTTGCTAATGTAGAACATCTGATATATAATGTGATATTTTGGGACACAAATCCTGGAATTGAGTGCAAACATGGCAGGCTAGTAAAACTTCATGGAAGTTATTCAAGATGATATCAAAATGAAACACGTTCGATTTTCGTTTAGAATCGTTTAGAATTTCGTTTAGAAATTGTCAGCGCATCACACAGAAGATGTATGGCTCGTTTTATTACCAGAAGTTGAGTGTCCAATTGCTTCCATTTCACTTTGCGGGCAAGGTGTGATTTTATGATGTGAATTATTTGATAATAAAACAAACTACACATCATAAGAGGGCTTGTTTTGACGTTGTTCAAATTTGAACATTGAAAATTCCTCTAGAAACTATAATATAGCATTAAACATAGCAAGCCCACTCTGGTGGTGATCCTTCACAAGTCCACCCGCAGAGCGGCGTCACTGGTATTATGTCAGTTCTTGACGTCTAACGATCGCCCAGGGAAAAGCCACCACCTGCGAAGGATGTGTTGAGGATACATTCTTCGGGCGCAATAATCGTATTTTTTAATTATAAAATGCGTGGTGGTGATTGGGTGGATGAAGTGGGAATGATATAGGTGAGTTGCGAGTGTATTACGCTTGAGTCACGCGTGTGCTATGATTATGAGGGTGTTATTCGATCACGCGTGTTTTGCACTGAATCGAATGTACGGGACTACATGCCCTGGTGTAAATAGTTTATTTAGAACTCAGAACATGAGATTGATTAGAGTGTTCAGTATATTTGTGTTCTTATAGTATCTTCCGTGCAAAGGCTTAACCCATATGGCCCCTGTGGCTCGTATTAAGCCTTATCACCGTAAAACTGTGAATTCATGACTTTATATTGTATTTGTTTTTTTACGTATTTTTATTGCGGTGGGGGGGGGCTCTCGATTTGTTTCAATGGTTGGGTAGGGAACTTATCGGATAGCAAGGTGATTATCGATACCTTACTTCTAATCAACCGGAGGATACATGTATGGCTTGTCCGACGGCATTAAGAGCAATGCTATAGGAAAATCTGTTGGCTCTCCAGTCATAATCTGGGTAGGCTGGTGCTGTACTGGGGCATAAGATAGCGGCATGCAAGCATTAAGAAAATTATTACAAACAGAAAAGGCAAGCCTAAGAGGCTCTATCGCCATATCTTCGTTGATGGTTGGTTGCGATACATCGTGCAGAAATTGCAAGGGAATTTTGGCCTTGTCATTAAAGGCATCGGCACGCTTACGAGCTTTACTGACTTTAATTAGCTCTTGGCGAAGGTCATCTGGCATTGGATGTTGAAATATCATCCCAGCTATTCCCCGCGCCGCTGTCGTTCTTAAGTGTCCAGCCGTCTGGCGCTGTCCGATTAAGCGAATTAGACAGGCAATCGACCCTGAGCATCGTGCCATTGCAGCTCGATATGTCGAACTAATAAATATTTGCCACAAATCCGCGGCGAATTACCAAACCATGAATGGGTGATCCAGTTGCATAACCTCCAGGATCGCAGTCTGAGAATGGGCGCAGCATGGATTTGTTGCGGAACATTTTCCCCAAATATCTAAAGTTAAATGGTAATGGCACACAGGTGGTAATAACTTCCAACTCCTTCATTGAATAGGATGTTCGCAAGTTGTATTGGCAGAGCGAGCGGCGTTGATATGATACCATTAGGACGTGCACAAGCATGGACTGTAGTGTGTGACTACAAATGCATTGATACACATTGTGACGATACTAATTGTATTTTCCTTTGCGTATGGGTGTACGTTGATGTTCATGGTGCTTGAAACACGTACATGTGGTAGCTTCAAGCACTATTTTTGTTACATCAGTTTCACAAACATATTAACACAGTTATTTCAGTCACATTTGTACTTTTAGCGCGTCATGGCGAAGAAAAAGATGTTTCTCAACACTGCGCGGAAGCATGTGGTTCCTCTCATCCTCAGAAATGTTCCCATACTCGAATATTATACCCTAGAAGAAGACTCATGACATTGACAGGCTGGAAAG
The DNA here is from genome assembly GCA_034440615.1 of Ashinkailepas kermadecensis. NCBI lineage: Eukaryota > Metazoa > Arthropoda > Thecostraca > Neolepadidae > Ashinkailepas > Ashinkailepas kermadecensis. The sequence goes on along the minus strand of JAOTOM010004693.1, from coordinate 387,008 downwards.
CTGGATGGCAAGTTAGAAAGCTTACCAATCAGCTTTCGCAGCTGCGGGTTGGGGATTGGGACTATACCACTGCATAGTATCGACGTTCTTAGGAGTGAGATGTATCTCGGAAACCCAGCACCTCCTTGGCTTCCTCGGCAAGACATGACCATGATTGTGGTGACCAGATCTCTTACCTGGAGGTGGGCCGTTCAAGCTCCCGGTATCGTCAAAGCAAGCTTCCAGTGGATATTGCTGTGGTGCGCCTGATTTAATGGCTCAGGGTCACCCGCTCTTTCGTCGTCGTGGAGGCTGCCCAGGCCAGATATTTCAGAAATTCGTGCTACGGCTCACTCCAGTATTTTGCTCTTGGTTCTGTTTTGTGATAAATTGCGTTTTGGACCTTGAATCAATGACATTTGCTGTGATTATTCCTCCCTCAGTCTCAATATTGCGAGCATTACCCCTCTGAGTTCGGGAATTGGGCTGTCAGAGCTCCAGGAGACCGTCACGTATCATTTCAACCGGTAGGGTGAGGGAAACGGAAGAGATAAAGAGCGTTGAGTCCAAGGCCCCATCGATCCAATCACCAGCTGGCACATCCAGCCGGAGAGACCGGTGGGGTGGGGGGGGGGGGGGGTATGCGAGCTAGAGAAGCGAATTGAACCCTTTCTTGCGTGGAGAGTGAAGTCCAATATCGGCGCTCCAACAACTGACCTATCAGTGAGGATGAGGTGATGAATCCTTTCTACAATCACATGCTGGTTTGGGTATGCTGCTGGGTCCGACCCCAGAAAATGTCAGCGGCGTTTTATTTTAGCGATGCAAAGCCTAGAAGGATTTCGGTAACAACTTGAACGGCATATGCTTGAGGGTTATATAGGCCTTTCGGTTCCACCTTGGAGGCATGCTTACGTCACGAGGTCAGGGTGATCTCATGAGATCGATATGTAAACTGCAACCTTTCTACTTCGGATCCATTTCTGGTCATTTGTGTAGACCTAAGCACATGGCGGTTATAGTTGCTTACGAAGATCGCAGCGTGCTCCCTCATGTGAATATGTGACTATTTATTAGTTATTTGCTTCCTCAGGAATTCTTTGTTTTGCCGAGTTAACCGAATTTTTTTTATTTGAATAGCAATAAAAAAGAAAGTACAGGGGAGGAAGCATTACAAGAGTACAGAGCTTTGAGAGGTAGGTTAGCAGAAAGTCGGAAGAGAGGACTGATAACATCCTCCAGAGGGTGAGCACAAGCATAGAATGATCATTTGACTGAATAGCAGGGTGGCCAGAATTTGCAAGGAGCATGTGGTAAATTTCGTAGATTTGTGGGGGAATTTTGGTGGAGTTTAAAACAGAATTTAAAGGGAATTTTAGGAATGTATTCATTGGATGAGTCACACCTGGGCACGAGCGGACTAAGGTTGCTCGGCAATAGGGATGTGGAGGGTCTGCATTGGTGTTCAGTGCAGGAAAACTAGGCAGGTCATGTGGGGATGTAGGTTTTAAAGTATTCCAAGGAGGGAAAAGAATGGTTTATCATGTGTATGCCAATGCAAGAAATGCTAGGAACAAAATTGGGGACTGCATGCATATATGTGGTATGATAGCTAGATTTCGTATGCATAACTGAGGCATGGACGGAAAATGGAGCAATTTTGTAGAGGAACTTCGCTTTGCTGAGGAAAATTGCTCCATTTTCCGTCATAAGCTTGCGCACCAGGACGGAATTGTACGCAACGTGGGCCATTGCTACGCCCTCACGAACGTCGCCTTGTGCAATTGCATTCAAACTCTTCTAGTCAGTCCGTTATTAAGGATTTAGAGGTATATTCCATACTGGTTGCTTTTCTGTTTTAGCGTCGTATCGATAGTTTGCATCAACGTTAAGCCAGGCACCGTTTGACCTTTTCTTAGAGGCTTCCAAACCCAACGTTAAGCAAAATATGGCGTCGGTGTATTTGAAACAAATGCCACGCGCTGACCATTGGTGCTGGCGCGAGGCACTAAAGTCGTTGTAGTGAGAAATTACCAGTAGGTGGCGTAACATGTCACTGTCATGCCTACATTAGCTTGACGTGAAGCCGACCGCAAAATGGTACTGCATTTTCCTCAGTGTGATAACACATCCTAGGCTCGCTCACGCAGCGTACAAAATGGCCGCTTACACGCCTGGATCAGTTCATGGACGTCAGATTTGACGGCCTTTGCTACGGTACATGTGGCATAGCCAGTGGGTTAGGATGGCATTGGCACGGGCTTTTCCATCACACCCGGTTAGTAGTGAGGTAGTGCCGCAATCTGCCTGTGGCAAGAACTATGTACTGCAGTGGCACGTAACACTCCATATCGCGCCCGGTTGGGACGCGGGAGACAAAACGTTTATAGGGTGCAGTTGAAAAGTTTACTTGGTACATTCTGGATAAGAGGAGGGGTGTGGGTCCGTTCCGTAAGGCTTTGGAAACCAAGTGGAATAGTCACACAGGTAGTTCAAGGAAGTTCAAGGTTCAAGGTTTAAGGTAGAAACTAAATGGAGTAGTTCAAGTGTGGATTGGGTCAGAGTAAATATATTATACACAAGTCAAGGCCACAAGTCAGCCAAAGTCAGCGCAAAACAGTAAGGGAAACTTGAGACTGGGATGCGACCGGAATATTTAATATAATACTTTGATCGGAATGCGTTGCCGATAATAATGTCAACTATGTCCTGTAGGGCTAGTAGCAACACATAATTTGTCTGGAGGTTGTCGTTGATATTATCACACAATCGGCAAAACTAGCACAGAAACCTTGATATTGGCCGAGCTGTTCTAGCTCTAGTCGAATTTTGCTTCCCACGCCAATATCTTGACAGGTGACCTGCAGCTTTGAAAATATTGTGTCCACGGCTTTAGCACAACTTGAAAGGGTGAAAAGTTAAACGGCAATAAGCTAAACAACAAAGAGTTAAAGGGAATGCAGTAAAATGCAAAAATTCAAGGGGTCAAAAACTGAAAGGAAAAAGATAATGGAAGAGAGGTCAAATAGAAAATGTCAAAAAGAAAAAGGCAGAAACAAAAGTAAAACAGCTTGATCTAGACACCGGGCACAGCTATAAGCTAGCACCTTTCCGACTGTTGTATACGTAAAAAGACTGGAGAAAAATGAAATCAACGAACGACTCAGGCAAAATAATTTGCAATGGAAAAACATAAGGACAACCGGAGACGAAAATATACCCGATAATTGTTATGATCTATCGGCGCACGGCATTCGTTTGGTTGAAGGGAAGGGATTACTCAGTGTAATGCCATAAGTAAGTTAAAGGCCCTGAAAGATAAGTAAACCCATAGAGAGACAAACGGCCGCTAGGAGCTGAAGGGGCCGTTTAGGGAGGAATGCTGTCTTGGGAAAGGTGATGGAGCCTTATGAGAGAGGAGTTTCATGGGACCTGGGGATTCCTGTGCCCACATATATTTATAGGTATATATAGTTATATATACAAATATATATATATATATATATATATATATATATATATAATTATATATATATATATATATATAAAAAGGTAATTATATATATAATTATATATAATTGTATATATATATATATATATATATATATATATATATTTTTTTTTTTTTTGTTTGTGTATGTGTGTGTTTGCATGTATATCGGATGGTTAGTACGAAATTTAATGTATTAGTGCTCTCTTTCCGGAATTCACAAACCCATTGTAATACAATGTGGCACGTTTGAGGATAAAATTGTTGGACTTGCACACACAAACTGTCAACTGTGTGCATCAATTGTGTCTGAGTAATGACACCCTTGAGTTAGCAACAGGTTTGAGAAATGGTCGCCGACGTTCTTTAAAAAATCACAACCTGAACAAAACAGGCATCGTACCACATCTTGAGCAGAACATAGCAATATCAACTGCCGGTAGGACGGTAGCCAAGTTTGCGAAAGACACTTCGATTCAAAACCAACTTGGTCTTTTGTGGCAATCTCAAAATAGGCTATCTGATTTGTATGCTATGATGTGTTCAGTAAATAAATAAAGAAACAAACAAACAAGTTCAGAACAGATGGAAAGGTGGGGAAATTGAGGGAGGACAGGAAGGCCCAGACAATGTTCTATTTTCTGGCAGAGGAAACTGGTCTACGCATTTGAAGGAAGGTTGGGCATCCCTCAGAGGTTGTCGGCCAGAAAGAAAGGTATATAAAACACGCATGCTTATTGGGTCCTTCAAGAGCCTGGAGGTAAGTACAGGAAAGCAATGAAAATACCAGAAGTAGCAGATGAGCATGCTCGGGCGCAAGTTTCAACTGCATATATTAGCGCGCGGACCGACAAAACAGCTGTGAGGTTGAAGTGTTGTGGATGACGTCCTACTTCATATACAGTGGTGGTCAGATCCTCAAATGCAGGTTCTTATGAGACTGCTGGTCGTGATTTCCCTTCTAAGGTCCAGTAGATTCCAGGAAGAAACTTCCCAAAAAAGTCACCGGTCTGGGTAGCCATCACCGGTCTGGGTAGCCATCACCGGTCTGGGCAGCCATCACCGGTCTGGGCAGCCATCACACTGCGGGGCGTAGCCAAGCTGGTAATTTTCTAGAGCAACGACAATGTGAGGAGCGAAGAGGACGAAGAAGCTTGTGCCAAGTTTTCATAACGTCATGTCCTATTTAAACCAGATCCCACCGGTGTTCATTGCGCCCGGCAGACCTTGGAACTGCTGAGGCAGGGGTACCGGTTGTACCTTGGCAGGGATACCGGCTGCATTCCGTACTATGAGCCCACCTTGGAGCTGCTGAAGGAGGGAGGGTACCGGCTGTATCTCGCACTGTGAGCCCACTCTGTGCACTCCGAATCAGGTCCATCAAATATCCCAGGGGGATACTAAGCAGAAAGAACATCACGGAGGCCGGTGAGCAGTGTCGGACAGCCAACTGAAGCTTAAATCCCAGTAAGTGATACGCGAAATTGATCCGGAGGTGCCGCGAAACATGATGAGGGGACTGTCACAGTGCGACTTTCGGGCCACTGACTGGCGCAGCATGGCTGGCATCCATTGAGTGCTTACACACCAATGCATTTAGCCATATAGAACATATTAGCTGAAGTCCGTTTTGCCTGATACCTCTGTTGACATTTTGCAATTCCCTTCTTGTTCTCTTGACGTTTTCCCGCTTGCACTGTTTCCGACTTTTTTCCTCAGACTTTTTCCTCTTTAACGCTTCGTCCCTTTGACCTCCAATATTTTACTTCAGCCCCTGGTGAAGTTTCGTCCGCTTAGTCTATTGCCCTTTGCTTTTTCCCCATTTGACCGTTAGCACTTTGATTTTATTTTTTTATTTTGATGTTTGTCCGTGCACTTTACCCAACATACGTGAAGGTCTGGATAGTAGGCTCCACAAGTGATGGGGATTTCGCCCCGTTGCTGTTCCTCGACTATGTATGTCATAGTGTTATATTGACTCGTTAAGTCCACCTAGGAACTAGGCAGGAGACGGGGGATACAACCAGACCACCAGTCTATAAGATGTATGCATAAAAAATAGTTTATGGAGCAGGAGTCGCGATAATCCCTATCTTCCGAAAGAAATGCATTTCAATGCCAAGTATTTGTGTGTATTTATATTTAGACGTTAGAACGCTTTCAGCGAAATCCAACTACGTAGAACCGTTGCGATGGAACATGTTCGTCACAACGCAGTTGCAAAGGCAACGAAAATTTAAACACATATCCCGAGAATAACTTGATCATTACATCATTATTTCATAGACCAGTGAGGCAAACCTAAGCTCGCTCAATATCAATGTAATCGAGCTTCCTCTTCCAGTTAGTGCGAATTACTATGTCTGTCGGGAAAACTATTAACAACATAGCGTTATAGGACTATGAACATACACTGTTTTGTAGAACTGAATGAATTGAGTAAATGTCAACGCCCACGTTTCTTTGACTCGTTGCTCCGATGCTAAATCAATGCTTGCGTTGGACGTTATATTTTATTAGCAGTCATGTGTACCGAACGAATATGCATTATCAGAAGGATGGTCGAGTGTTGCGTGGCACAGAGCTTAACCTACCCTCCAGATTTATCCAAGATTGCAGCACATAATGGCCGTAATCCCAGCAGCGTCCGTCCACGTCCATCTCGACAGTACCGGTGGAGATTATCCCCCTCCCCACCCTGCGCTCGCACGGCTCAGCAAGTGGGGGTGAGATAAAAGCGCAACCCGCTCCTGACTGGAATACAGTCTGCGTCGGCACGTCGCCTGTGTCCACTCCTGCACGTCGAGCGCCACTATGCGGGCGGCTCTGCTGAGTCTTCTATGGGCAACTGTGAAAGCCCAACTGGCCTTCTCTCAAAACTTTCATAACTCCTACCTGCCGCCCAGTCTGTTCGTGCAGCCGACCGAACAGAAGCGCACCATCTACTTTGAAGAGGACTACCTATTAAGCAGGGCGACAGAGCCGGGCGTGTGCGACGTCATCTGCTCCGCCAGCGACCGAGTCGAGGTGGCGAGAAAGCCAGGCGTGTGTCCTCCACCCACGGCCGGCCCGCACACCGCAGACTTCAAGCACGAGTGCAAGTATGACTCGGAGTGTCCCATGACGGAACGGTGCTGCGACGGCGGCGGCGGCGGTGCGCGACAGTGCACGGTGCCGGACGGACAAGACAAGTGCGACAGCATGTCCTGCCAGCCGGGCACCAACTGCGTCGAGTACTCCTTCAAGGACGCCACCTGCGTGGATCCGACGCCGAAGGCGGACGAGTGCCCACACATGATGGCCAACTCGATGACCATCGGCGGCTGCGACGACATGTGCCGGTTCGACTCGGAGTGCGACGGCGACGCCAAGTGCTGCAGCAACGGCTGCGCCAGGCGCTGTCTGAGGCCGGGCGCCACCAGCTGCGACACGTTCGCCTGCAAGCCAGGCTACGAGTGCTTCGAGGAGGCGGCCGGACAGCCCGCGTGCAGACACATCCCGTGCTCTCAGGACGGCAAGGTGGTCGACATCGACTGCAACAGCTGCACGTGCACCCAGGGCGTCCTGCTCTGCTCACAGGAGGTGTGCCCGCCCGTCAAGCCCGGCTTCTGCCCGCGCATCGTCAAGGGCTACAAGGGCATCTGCGCGGAGGATTGCACTGTCGACTCCAACTGTCCCGGAGCGCAGCGGTGCTGCAGCACCGGCTGCGGCGACACCTGTCAGAAGCCCATCAAGGTCATCACACATCCGTGTCAGACGGTGCGCTTCCGCTGCGGGGAGAAGACGCAGTGCGCCGCCACCAGAGGTCTGTGTCAGCCGGGCGATCCCTGCCCGTTGACTCCGACTTGCGTCGGCAGCCAGGTGCCCTACTGCGAGAGTTGTCCGCCGGGCAAGGTGTGCGTGCTGCAGAAGCGCTCGTGCCGCGGCTCAGGCGTGTGCCACTCGCAGCCGATTTGCATTCAGCCCTACAGCGACGACACTCTCTTTGAGGAGAGCGAGGACGTTGAAATAGCTACCGTCGACAAGACGTTCGGCGTGCACTTCGATGCGGCACTTTTCAATTGACCCTTGCTTGGAGACGTGATATAGATGTTCCTTTGGATTGTCGTGTCATACAATTATTCAGCCTTCTAGTCTACACCGGTTCGTCATCTTTGCAAAGGCTTGATTCAATTATGTACGTTGAGAGTCCTATGAAACACGCACTTATAGCTTTCTTCGTAAGTTGTTTGTCGCATGATTCTCCAAACTCTTGACTCCCTAGGAACGATAAAGAGCTCCACCGAGAGGTATTTCAGGCATTATTTTTAATCCAGCCTTAAACACCCCAAAATGCCGGGTATGCCTAGGAAATGCTATTGAAAATCCATAGAACATTTTCACAACTTTCAATCCTACCTGATATGCTATGAACGTTGATGTATGTTTGCAGCTTTTGATTTATACTTACTCGAATATTCGCTCTACATCACTACACAACGTTTTGCTCCATACTAATTTTCCTGTTCAGGGCAACCCACTTCTGGCTCTTGAATTTAACCCAGTATGCTTGTGCAGCATTTTTAGGCCTACATTATCGGCGTCGGCGCAATTTCAAGTGCAACACAAGCAATTTGTGGACTACAGGAAGTAATTTAGCTCACGCTTACGATGTGCTGAATGAGTTCCACATATGACGACCCAGTTCGTGCCGAAGACCAATTGACCCAAGTGAAATGAAAGTAACAAGTGCTTGCAAGGCACCTATTGCTCTCACCAGCCAGCTTGCGTGCGCCTGAGACAGTGCGTGTGTGATCAAAACTATCAAATCATTGATACCAAAAGTCAGACTTCGAAATATGTCGATCTAAGCTTGAGAACCTACAAGGAGCAGATTGCTAGACGGTTGGCGGGTGCCGCTGCCGCCGTCTGGCTGACAGGGCCTCCCGTCAGACTGGTCAGTCTCCACCGCAACCCGCCAGCCGTGCCGCCGTCTGGGTGACAGGGCCTCCCGTCAGACTGGTCAGTCTCCACCGCAAACTGCCAGCCGTGCCGCCGTCTGGCTGACAGGGCCTCCCGTCAGACTGGTCAGTCTCCACCGCAGACTGCCAGCCGTGCCGCCGTCTGGGTGACAGGGCCTCCCGTCAGACTGGTCAGTCTCCACCGCAGACTGCCAGCCGTGCCGCCGTCTGGCTGACAGGGCCTCCCGTCAGACTGGTCAGTCTCCACCGCAGACTGCCAGCCGTGCCGCCGTCTGGCTGACAGGGCCTCCCGTCAGACTGGTCAGTCTCCACCGCAGACTGCGTTGAACTCCCCTGGGATGGCTGTGATGTGGGCCATCTGCCAGAACGATAGGCTGCAGGTCCCTGCTGGCCGGAGCCACCCGCCCCTCCCCTCCTCTCTGACAACGGCTCAGCACCACCGGACACTCATCACCATCGAAGGCCAGGTCCACCTGTTGTCACTGAGTTCACGTAAGTCCCTGATTGACCGGGTCCAGAATACCTCTTGTGCAGACTCTTCCTAAATGATGATGGTGACCTTGGTGACGTTGCCATTGTTAGCCACCTCTCCAATCCCAAGGTCGTAGTGTCAATGATACGCTGATGAGTATCAGTTCTCGGACGAGGTCCTGCGCCACTCACCGGGAATTGAACAATGCACTTCCTTACCGGGATCAAATCCCAACCACGGTCCGAGCAACCGTGCAGATGCGGCCGTTGAAGCAATCTCGCGCGTGCAGGGAACGGAAGCAAGATTATACAGCAGGGCACGGAGGCGCTATACACAATGGCCGAGTGCAGACACCAAGCGAGGCAGACGGCGGCGAACGTCGCACTGCCACGCTGGAGTAGCCAGTTGAAGGGTATTGCGGTATAGGCACAGGACAGATCCGGGTCCCGGCATGACGTCAAATGTCCCCAAAATGTCCGGTGATAGCAGATGGCCTGAACAAATGGTGCGTTATCAAAGCCGTATTGAAACTATGGGCCACAGAGACGTCCGCCACCAAACACCTCGCTGCTCCAGAAAACAAGAACGCTGGTGTGTGACGATTTCAGCAGTTTGAGATGAAACGGTCGCTGATTTCAGTCCCGTGATCTCGTGGTTCATAAGATCCACGTGACCGATATTGTTCCGATATTCAGTTTGAACACTGTAATGTGTGGGGCAGGTTAGCAAATGCTCACGCTTCCAAAACTGCTGGAACATCACTACACCGAGCTAATGTAATGACATTGGTTCGGAGGTTCGTTCTAGCTGATGTTCGACAGCACCTCGTCTTCGGGATAGGCTGACGCGCGAATGGGAGTAGCCATCGGTAGGGATAGGACTGGAAGGGGCATATTCCTCCAATGTTGTGATCAATGGTATTTTTCGTGCTCAATCTTCGGCATCCACCGTATATTGTTCGGATCTCCCACATTGCAATTATACTCTAAGCTTATGTTTGGTACCCAAGGTCGAAGTCTCTCCCCTCCGATCTTTGGAACGCATTTGCAAGAAAAATAAACAGACTGTGTTCAATGTACCCTGGGCCCATGCAGACGGAGCGGATTTGGACATAGCACGTGTCGCACCACCCGACAAAGTCATCGAGTCCTATGCTGCGTGAACACGCGTGCCAACGTTCTTACTGCCGCCAAGTACGAACGATAAATGTGAATCCACAAATGTATTTCGATTGAAACACGGAAGCACTAATTCATCTTCCTAGATTTCCGTTACCACATGTCACAAGAGCCGCGGGAAGGGACAAGACACAGTGAGGCCAGTAAGACCTCCCCGCTTCACACTTGTGCTTGCGGTAATACAACTTTAACTTTTGGCGAACATGAGCTATAGTCTTGTTCTTGAAGATATGCCGATCACGTCGTAGGAACTGTTGGATGTCCCCTGCTTTTGGAATGACGCCGCCTCGCTTTTTCAAGCACCGCTCTAAGCCTTCCTCCTCCCCTCCGGTTCACCGAACGTAATCTAAACACAAGTTTGTTAGCGTGCAGTAACATCTTCCCCGAAAACCGCTCCTGTTGAGCGCAACTCAGACATTGAAGTTCATCAGTTTTATTTGAATAATCAAACTCAACCAAGAGCTGGGTCGGCAGCATTTCACGCTCCTTCCCTTCGGCCCATGCGGCGCAATCCAGTAAGGACGTCTGACATCACACCATATTATGTGCGTTGTTGATATGCATGACAATTTGCAGAGCCTAGAGATGTTGTAACCTGACATAGGAGGGCCATACCCGTATTGCATTTTGTGTAGATATGGACTATATTTCTCAAACATCTACTCATGCAAACATGGATGCAATATCAAGTATGCTGTCCTCTGCAAATCTGAATCAACACAAAGAACTCACTGAAGCATCGCTGCAGAATGTTTGCATTCCTGAAAGTCTCCTCTGCAGCAATGTTAATTGTAAACACCAGAATCGCGCGCAACAAATGATGGAGATGCATGCGCAGTGTCTACATGACACTGACATCTGCCAGCGGCTGTTTCGACCCTTAAAGTAGTCCAAAGCCCTACAATAAGCCTGGTTGGAACGATCGTCTTAAGCCCTTCATAGTAATTCACACAGGGCGCATGTCATAAAGTCATAAAGTCATAAAGTATTAAGGCTTAATAAGAGCCACAGGGGCCCATCTGGGTTAAGCCTATCTAGAAAAGGTACTAGAAATGTACATACTCCCACCCCAATCAATCCCTTATCCAAAGTTCCCAGGAAGCTATATATCCCAGCCTATCTAGCACCACTCACTTGCTACCGCATAACACCCTCAACAATCACAAGCTCCTCCCATCATACCCATCGTGCCACCATAGACAATCTTATCAGCATCACATCCCGAAGGAAGGTGCCGAATCCACTGCTAGGCACATCCCACACAAATTCATAAAGCGTTCAGACTTAATAAGATACTCACTTGCTATTGCATAATACACTGAACAATTACAAACTCCTCCCATCATACCCATTGTGCCACCATAGACAATCTCATCAGTATCACATCCCGAAGGAAGGTGCTGAATCCACTGCTAGGTACACCCTATATAAAGTTATAAAGCGTTTAGACTTAATAAGAGACTCACTTGCTATTGCATAACTCACTCAACAATTACAAACTCCTTCCAACTCCCAACTCCTCCCTGTTGATCAACCCTCCCTGGAATACAGAAAAACAATCCCCCTAGTCTGATAATGATTGTCTATGCCGGTTTTAAAGATGGTCAGTGTGTTGCTACTGACAATGGTTCCTGGCAGCTGGTTCCAGTGTTCTACTACCCTGTTGGTGAAGAAAGACTGTCTTAACCTTGTCCTGCTGTGATTAACTTTAATTTTGAATTGATGACCCCTAATTGCATCATTTATATTAAATTCAAACATTTCCCTGAGATATCCCTGTTCCTGACCATGAACAAATTTAAAAACCTCGATGAGATCTCCTCTCAGCCTTCTATATCTAAGTGAAAACATATTCAATTTCTTCAGTCTTTCCTCATATGCCAGGTTGCCTATGCTATTAACCATTTTTGTTGCCCTCTTTTGTACTCTCTCTTGGATGATGATTAATGGAGGGATGAATGTGAGCCCCAGCATATCACTCATCACTTTTGACAAAGACAACAATAACCACATGGGCTATCGCATCAATCTAGTAGTACAAATGCAATTCCGAGAGCGCAACAACCACATGATAGCGAATTGCCACTAATAGGCCATGAACCATGAACGGTGAAAATTTGCGCTAGAACAATGCAGACAGCGCGAACAAGATGCAGTCCATAACAGAGTCTGTATTCTGACGAAGCATATGCAATATTGGAATATGAAACTGTGCATGCCCTCTCCGCCCATAGATGAAAATAATACTGCGAACGTCAAGAGAATACTGTCAACCTCTGAATGGAAAATAACGTGCTTGGTGGGCATAGCTGATGCATGACATGAACACATCGTCTCACTAGCATGAGAGTGATGCTAACAATTCTTAAACGGTTCCTATGTCTCTGGAAGTACCATGCCAGGTAACGACAATGTCCGGCCAGACTGGTGCTGTCATATGTTTGAACCTTTTCACATGTAATCTGGCAGCTCTATCAGTGCCTAACCTGGTCTGAGGAGCGCGGACCCAACCCTGGCGACATCCGCGTACATTCCGATTGGGTTGTATGAGTAGGTCGCGTCACTGGCGGATCCAGGGGGGGTATTCCGGCCATGCCCCCCAAGCGCTTCAAAGGGGGGGGCGGCATAGTGTCTTTTGGCCCCCCCAAACCAACAAAGGTAAACTAAACTCAAATGCAGTAACCCTTGCTGAGGTTAAAAAATAGCGTTCCGGGTCAAATAATCTCCAATTTTAAAAGTATTTTGTTATAATTGTTTGGAAGCACAATATGGTAGCATAGTAGATTCTGACACATCAAGGGTTCTATGCTGTTGAAGTTCTGCTTACAGCAAGAGATGACGAAATCAGCATTTTCATTATTCCTTCGTCAGTTAGGTTCATGAAGTTTGTTTAGCCAGTAACGGGCACGCCGAAAACCGAAAGTTTGCCCCCCCCCAAACCGGTGGGCTAGATCCGCCAGTGGGTCGCGTTGCATGAGAAGGTCGCGTGAGCTGAGCAGCGAACAGTGAACCAGCGCCATTCGTAACTGGCTGGCATCGCGTCTGATACATATCGCCTGGTAACGAAGCAGCCACGGTTGACTATGGAACAGCGGCATCAATCCTTGCCGTATGTGACATCTCAAGTTATTTTATCCCATTGGGGGATGGGTGACGGGATGATATCTTCCAGTGATCGTGGGGTGGTAGCCATACAATTGGTTTATTCACACATGTGCATTTTAACCGTTCAGTATATGTGAGATTATCAAAATGTCTTCCCGTCATTTCCGCGATCAGTGACCTTGAATGTCACTTCCGAGAGAGACTTCAGCATTCTGGCGTGATCAATTTAACTTGTCAAGAACAGCTGAAAGAACAGAAAGTGGCTTTATAATTTGTTTTTAGTTTTAAGGCCAATGTTCGAACCGAGTGCGTCTTCTGCAGCTGATCGCCCGTCATTGAGTCGCCGCGGCGGAGGACGAAGAGATGACGCGTCCTCCAAACTGTGTGAAGGTCAACAGTGAGCCTATGACGTTGCATGATGAAACTCGACAAAGGAAATGAGCGTCCCCCTATCCAAAACTCGTGGTGCAGGCCATTCCGTCCATCGTATATTCTTCATGTATCACTGTGATAGCACTGATACTACTATGCCACTCTGATATCAGTGATAGCAGCTCAATGCTCGCACTCAAGAATATGCCTAATTTCGCTGTGGTGAACTCGAGAACAAGTGAAACGCAACGACTTGTAAGTGCAAAGGATGGTTTCCAATATTCCTTTTCCCGCTAATATTACGAATGACTTTAGTGTCAGTGTAATTGTGATGCCCGCCGAGTTTTTACATTACATTGCACTACTAAAGCTGAAAATGTTTGACGCGCTGATTCGTGAGATGAGAAGTCGTCAGGCTGTTCTGTTGATTTGTATGTTGATGTATTATCCGCATAACACGCGCCCTGGAGGGCCTCTGAAAATTACGCGCACTGGAGGGGGGGGGGATTCCGCCCCCCCCCCTAAGATCTCGGCTCCTATTAAAGCTGGAGGAACAAAATTCGCAGGGTGGATGGGAACGGTAGTGAACTCTATTGTGTGCAAATTTCATGACCTTAGGTCAAAATCTTCAAGGTAAAATGAGGTAACATTTGTCAAAATTTTCTTGTTTTGCGTGGCTTGGCTTGTCATTGTTATGGATCGCTGTGATTGTATTTAAATGCACCAAAATGGGCATCAATGATGTTTTGGACATACTAATGATGCAGTACAGATGCCAGACACGACATTTGACCTCAGGTCACCTATATAGCAGCACTTTATCAGGTCAGTTACCTGTTCCTGCTACCGGATCCGGGCCGCCCGCCCGACTGCTTCGTCGGGCAGCTCGGCGCAATCTGCTTCGCGAAGAAAGGAGTGAAGTACATGAATAAAGTATGGAAACGCAATGACAAACAGTACACAATAACAAACAGTAGTGCATTTATGACAACATTCCAGTTGACCAAGTTTGGTTCCATAAACCTGTCATGAACTTGACCTGACTTGACCTCGGTGACCTAACATGACCTTGAAACTACATAGCATATCAATATACATCAAACAAGTCGCTAGTGTTGCCAATAACACTTTCCTTTTGCGGATATACGGGAAGTGCATCAGCGCCGATTTTTGTGGTCTGGCGCTACGATTTTTATTTTATTTTACGGTCTCTAAGTAGAAAAATTCTCAGCCGATTTCCATTTTTCTTACTTTAAATGACGCGCCGGCCATTTCTAAGCAGGTACGCAAAAAAATGGCGTATATCGACCGGTAACATATGGAGTTATGTACGAAAAACCGGAGGGGTGGGAGGATTTCGCCACGCCCTCCATCGCGCGTGCTAAAACGAAGATCTCCTTCTGGAAGCGAAGTCACCTTCAACATCCCTCACCGGGCTCTCGATATCCACCTCAGATATTCTGAGATAGTGGCTGGAGGCGTGGACGCGAACTCATAACGTCTAGTACTTAATTTCGAATTTTATTACAATTCGTACAAATTTCGCGTCAAGGTCATTAAAGGTCATTTGCGTGGGACTGATCAAAGAGGCTAATGCTAAAAAATCTGCAGTGTCTTCATTCAGAGTAGTTGTAACAAATCAACCTCAAACTCATATCCTTTTGTTCTATTATCAGGTCGAACAGATAGGCTATCTTGAAATTTCGGTAAGGTCAAATTCACTAACCTGGGCTCCGGCTAATTTTCACGTTGATCACATCGCGTGGAAATATTAAATTGCATTTCTTCATCCCGAAAATCATAAAAGAACATGTTATAAGCATTCTAGTCGCACAGTACCTCAAAAGGCCAATGACACACGTCGGCCTCTTACAGCACTGTTCAATTAATTTTGGGGATGACGGACAAAGTTGCCTGAGAATAGTGAAAAATAGATGAATGCAGGATGGGCACTCAATGAAGACAAATTAGATGAGTAAAAATCTCACCATCGTGACCTTGGCATCGGCCAATACGCAAATGTACGGTATGCGTTGGGCTCTCCTTGACCAGGGTTTTTAGCAGCGCTAAGTATTTTATCTCAGCTCAGGTAGTTCGCATGTTAATAAGGGGATTCTCAAGATCCGCTCCCTTCAGCCCGGCGAAAGTGGAAAATCTGGTCAGTTGGCCTCCGTTTAATGTGACAAGTCACAGTCTCGGCTGGCATGAGAAGCTTGTTTTAGCATGGGTTTTCCGCCTGTTGTAAGTTCCCGGCGTCATTATAAGTTGTCCTTCAAGACAACGAGCTCCGACCAGTCCAGGGAGATTGGCAATGTGCACTTGATTTAGTATGGCATGCTTTCATCGTCGCAGCATAAGAACTTCATGGTGATTTTTGTTTAAATTTGTTAGTGTCGCGTGGCGCACGAAGCTCACGACATATGTCAGCAAAAGCAAGAATGAATTCCAGATTCAGCAGAGGCCTGTCATCGTGAAGCTGTGGTACGAACCAGGGTTGAGCATGGCACACAAAGAATGCTACCATCGCACTTCGATGGGAGTTTGGACAATGGGGAGAAAATGCTGAACCGTTCTTCTAAGACCGTCCACATTAGATGATAAAAAGGCCAACAATGGTGCCCGCAAATCCGGTTACTGACAGATTGGAGGATACTCGGGCGTGCACCAGGACACGCTGCACGGATGGCCGGATGCAACCGTGCAGACTGCAACGTGCGTGGGTGGTGACGTGCGGATCGTGGTGTGCAGAGGTGAGTCACCAGGTCAGTGCCACACACCCAGCACCGTCGAGGCCGTGCGCCAGACCGAGCAGCGCATATCCACGACGATGGCTCGATATCCACGTCATCAGTCACCAGGTCAGTGCCACACACCCAGCACCGTCGAGGCCGTGCGCCAGACCGAGCAGCGCATATCCACGACGATGGCTCGATATCCACAACGATGCAGCATGCGTGTTTGGTCTCGTCCCCACAGAGTCCTGAGATGCATTTTTCGTAGAGATGTGATGCAGAGCCAACACGCCTGAAAACCCGACATGCCAAAAAGGTCGTGTTTTCTTCATCTGCTTCATCCCATGGCTTCGAAATAACCCGAGTTCGCTGAAAAGACTTGAATCCAACCACCAAACCTCAATTTGAAAATGTAGGCGGGATGACAGGTATAAAATGGCGTTGAAACGTGACAAATTACAATTCTTGACAAAGGTACTGCATGACGTTATCTATAAATTGCATAACACTCGTCGTGAGATTGTTAGGAACTATTTGCATGGGAAAGTATCAGATTTCATCGAAACCAATTCAAGAAGTCAACATTTTATTGCAGAGGTGAATCAAGGTATACATCTGATGCTGGCCGTGATGCACAGTTCAGAATTTCAGGAGTGCATGTATCGTACAGTACATATGCTGCTGTCGTAGTGAAATAGTGTCAAAATGAACATCATATGGAAGCATGGAACGAAGAGGTTGGGATACATATCTAATGCAACGCCATGCACCACGGTGCCACATTCTTTGTCCTGAGGAGGGAAACAAGATGTAAGTTGAGGTTACATCCGGTCAGTTAAGGTAGAATTGCAACGCAAAACAGCATCGAATACTCAACGGAACGATGCGACAATTATCTGCATGTTGTGTTCAGTATAAGCATTGAACATCTCCATCGAGGAAACTCAAGAACGAAGCGTTTTCGTACCTGGCCTTCCTGTGGCATTCACCTATACGTGCATTTATATTTGCATATTGGTATCCATTCCAAATAAGCGACTTGTTCAGGAGTTCGTCGTCAGCACACAGCTTCAGCTTAAAGTCGTGACAATGCACATACAGCAACATACTGTAATGTGTAAACGCTTAAAAAGTACAAGATAAAATCATGGGGATCCACGCTATCTGAAGTCATCACGTGAAGGACAGCGGAGATTTCGCTGCGTTACCAGCAGACAACGGGAATTCCAAGCTGCTGCCTCTCGGTGCGAGAAAACCCGTTGGGAACCCGTCAATCTGCACCTTCGAAGGTGAACACCAGAGGCCACTGAGACTCGGTGCCTGGGCAAGGAGGCGTCGGACCGCTTCTGGAATACAGAGCGGAGAGGAGCCAGAGCGCGCTCATTGACCACGGAGAGGAGCCAGAGCGCGCTCATTGACCACGGAAAGGAGCCAGAGCGCGCTCATTGACCACGGAGAGGAGCCAGAGAGAGCTCATTGACCACGGAGAGGAGCCAGAGAGAGCTCATTGACCACGGAGAGGAGCCTTAGCGCGCTCATTGACCACGGAGAGGAGCCAAGAGAGCTCATTGACCACGGATAGGAGCCAGAGCGCGCTCCCTGACCACGGAGAGGAGCCAGAGAGACCTCATTGACCACGGAGAGGAGCCAGAGAGAGCTCATTGACCACGGAGAGGAGCCAGAGCGCGCTCCTTGACCACGGAGAGGAGCCAGAGAGAGCTCATTGACCACGGAGAGGAGCCAGAGCGCGCTCATTGACCACGGAGAGGAGCCAGAGAGAGCTCATTGACCACGGAGAGGAGCCAGGGCGCGCTCATTGACCACGGAGAGGAGCCAGAGCGCGCTCATTGACCACGGAGAGGAGCCAGAGAGAGCTCATTGACCACGGAGAGGAGCCAGGGCGCGCTCATTGACCACGGAGAGGAGCCAGAGCGCGCTCATTGACCACGGAGAGGAGCCAGAGCGCGCTCATTGACCACGGAGAGGAGCCAGAGAGAGCTCATTGACCACGGAGAGGAGCCAGGGCGCGCTCATTGACCACGGAGAGGAGCCAGAGCGCGCTCATTGACCACGGAGAGGAGCCAGAGCGCGCTCATTGACCACGGAGAGGAGCCAGAGCGCGCTCATTGACCACGGAGAGGAGCCAGACAGAGCTCATTGGTCGGTGTTGTGAAGACCATAGCCAGATCGCTCTTTGGCACCAGTTATATATCCCATTGCCACCCTAGGGACTGCAGTGCCGGGATGATCCGCTGGCTCCTCCTTGTGTAGTCGGCTATAGCACCGGCCTGCTGCGGAGCCTACAGTCGGTCATCGGACGCAACATCATCCGTCACGCCTCATCACGCCTGACGTCCTCAAACATTGCGGCGAATAATTCCTTCCCTGACAACTATTTGGATACATGTGTGGTAAATTACCTTATATCATACTTTCCGTGACTTGTACTTTAACCACTATTTTGCGTCTTTAACAGTAACATACCGACTTGGATAATAGCGGCGTGTATGCCCTTGTACCATATAAAATACATGGAACATAACAAGACAATCATCAGCTATTGATACATGTTAAAATAGCTACAGTAACCCGAAAAATAGCACAGAAGTAACACAACAGCACACAATAAGTGCATTTCGCTGCACGATAAATGTCAACACTATGATTATTGCGCTTCAGTTTGGCGCATTATTGCCGCCGACGCGCCTAACGCGAATAGGTCCGTACATACCAGCATGCTCCCGTACCGCAACTAGTGGTCTGGGGGTGAGGTGCCCGTCTCCCAACTGGAAGGCTGTTGGCAAGAGTCCCTGTCGCTATTCTTCTCCGCGACCAATCGGCGTGAGATATTGGCGACGCTATATGATCAAACAGTCGACGCGTCATAAAGCCAACACTACCGCAGTGCTTTCAGAGTGCAGATACTCGACCTGTCAAAGCCAACACTACCACAGTGCTCTCAGAGTGCCGATACTTCACCTGCCAAAGCCAACACCACCACAGTGCTCTCAGGGTTCAGATGCTCGACCTGTCAAAGCCAACACCACCACAGTGCTCTCAGAGTGCAGCTGCTCGACCTGTCAAAGCCAACACCACCACAGTGCTCTCAGGGTTCAGCTGCTGGACCTGTCAAAGCCAACACCACCACAGTGCTCTCAGAGTGCAGCTGCTCGACCTGTCAAAGCCAACACCACCACAGTGCTCTCAGGGTTCAGCTGCTGGACCTGTCAAAGCCAACACCACCACAGTGCTCTCAGAGTGCGGATACTTCACCTGCCAAAGCCAAAACCACCACAGTGCTCTCAGGGTGCAGCTGCTCGACCTGTCAAAGCCAACACCACCACAGTGCTCTCAGGGTTCAGCTGCTCGACCTGTCAAAGCCAATACCGCCAGTGCTCTCAGGGTGCAGCTGCTCGACCTGTCAAAGCCAACACCACCACAGTGCTCTCAGGGTGCAGCTGCTCGACCTGTCAAAGCCAACACCACCACAGTGCTCTCAGGGTGCAGCTGCTCGACCTGTCAAAGCCAACACCACCACAGTGCTCTCAGGGTGCAGCTGCTCGACCTGGCAAAGCCAACACCACCACAGTGCTCTCAGGGTTCAGCTGCTGGACCTGTCAAAGCCAACACCACCACAGTGCTCTCAGGGTTCAGCTGCTGGACCTGTCAAAGCCAACACCACCACAGTGCTCTCAGGGTTCAGCTGCTGGACCTGTCAAAGCCAACACCACCACAGTGCTCTCAGGGTTCAGCTGCTCGACCTGTCAAAGCCAATACCGCCAGTGCTCTCAGGGTGCAGCTGCTCGACCTGTCAAAGCCAACACCACCACAGTGCTCTCAGGGTGCAGCTGCTCGACCTGTCAAAGCCAACACCACCACAGTGCTCTCAGGGTGCAGCTGCTCGACCTGTCAAAGCCAATACCACCAGTGCTCTCAGGGTGCAGCTGCTCGACCTGTCAAAGCCAACACCACCACAGTGCTCTCAGGGTGCAGCTGCTCGACCTGTCAAAGCCAACACCACCACAGTGCTCTCAGGGTTCAGCTGCTCGACCTGTCAAAGCCAACACCACCACAGTGCTCTCAGGGTTCAGCTGCTCGACCTGTCAAAGCCAACACCACCACAGTGCTCTCAGGGTGCAGCTGCTCGACCTGTCAAAGCCAATACCACCACAGTGCTCTCAGGGTTCAGCTGCTGGACCTGTCAAAGCCAACACCACCACAGTGCTCTCAGGGTTCAGCTGCTGGACCTGTCAAAGCCAATACCACCACAGTGTTCTCAGGGTGCAGATGCTCGGCCTGTCAAAGCTGTTCATGGCATTGTCCACAATGAAACTGTCCACAACAACCGGATTAGGACCGGATACGACAACCGGAACCGGATACGTGTTTGATGTTCCCACGAATTTTATTCGGACATGGACACGTCCCTCTTGACATTTTGAGCGCCAGCCTCTCGAGCGGCGTCGTACCTGCTGAGTGGAGGTACGTGGCTGTAGTTCCTCTTTCTCTATATTCAGCAATGGAAGACCCTGTGACACCTGCACCAGTTGCAAGTCTGCCTACCATTATGGCAATCGAGGAGTGCAGGAACAGCTCGTCTCGCATTTGGAATCGAACTACTTACTTTCAGACGACCGGCATGGCTATAGGTATCAGCGGACAACGGGATCCGCGTCATATGACATTACCGATGAGATGCTACTCAGGGCTGTGGACGTCGGTGAGATTTCCATCTTAGCTTTATTTGGTTTGTTGAAATGTTGTGATACCATTCCACGCTGCTCGAAAAATGTCCGCTTTCCGATATCGACAAACGCAGGCTCCGACACCATCTGCCACGGCGCACGCAGAGGTTCGGTATAACAAACCTGACGGCAGTGTCAGAACATCTCAGACGGGATACAATTACATCGGTGTTGATTGAGGTGGAGCCTTTGAGCTGCTTTTTATATGCGGTTCGCCAGTGAACTAGCTGGCTGTGTTTAAAGCGACGTACCCATAGTGCAATATGCGGAGGCTAGTCTAGTGTTGATATCGGTTAGTACAGGCGTAGTGCATACCCTTGCAGGGCCACTTGATGTTATGTATTAGTAGACCTGTTCTAATGGATTTAAAATTAACTCTGCTAGCGATGATCCGCTGGTTCTCGGCACCTGTGCTAGGTGACCTCGGCGACATTCCGTTCAGTTTGCATGGAATGGAGCAACACTTCGTGACGCAGTACTGGGTGACGATTTTCACAGCCCTGCAAAGATTGCCGGTTTGACGCTGGACCGGTACCCGAGTTGTCTGTGCTCATCATGTCAGTGCAGTTGTCGTTAAATGTACTGGCATGATCATTGTTCTCAGCCGTGCGATGCATTCAGTACTGCCGGAAACCGCCTTCCGGGATATTGTTCAGGGGCTGGTTATTTGGTTACTCGGCGTTCCCTGCCAGTGTTCCTGCGACGAAATCAGGGCACAGCGCACCCAAGAGGTGCCAAACGCGTGTGCCAGCGTTGCACTTGGGGACGGAAATGTATCCATCACATGCCAGATGCTTTCAAGAATCTTAGTTGGATGACTGCCAGGCCGCTGGCTGCTTACCACACGCTGTGCTGTTCATGCTGCGCTGATATCCCCACAGCGTTATTGCATCCATACCATGACCAGGTGGTGAGAGAGGAACACGGTCCGACCATCTGGCGCAGCAACGAGCTGCCATTATACAACACACGCACTGGGGCGGGCCGACGACGCCTCTGTTATCGATGTGTGGAAGGGATCAATGTGCACGGAACTTAACCACACGCCGCCAGCTCTGTAAGTCGGGAACGAGACTTAAGCTGTTGCCGCCATCGCCAATGGAATGACTGATACTGAATTGCTCTTGCTTCATGCAATGTGATGGGGTTTTATCATGGTGTTACCACTGGCAACGTTTGCAACTGCACGTCATCAAAGAGGATGATTCCCTTTGATTGAGTGCACCGTGAACAGTGTTTCTTGTTAATTAGACTATTCGTGTGGTATGTATTTGTATCGGTGCCGGTGATGATACGGCATCCAAGTTCATGAGTTCGTTTAGTTCGATTCAACTGGCACTCGGCCGCACAGCCGCTAACCGGCAAACAGTAAGTTGCGTTGAGAAGCAGGGATGCTTGAAAAGTGCGGATAGAACATTTTTGGCATGGTGATGCCGAAAACGACTGCGAGAAAACATAATTTCACCGCACTTGGCTTCCTTGAATATGTGGGTCATCCATTGCATGAATTGATTGAGAATGACATCCATAATTATTATGGTGGTGGAACTGACCAATGGACTTTAATCTTTATCATTGTCGAAGTGTATAATGTCGACATGTTCCGATCAAAATGCAATGTGTTTTATTAAGGCCCATGTCCAGACAATTAGCTTCAAGTCAAATCTGATGTTCGGATATGAATTGCTTGATCTTAGCCTCCAGCGCGTTGTGATTTATTGTGTGAGCCTATTTGTTTATGTGATATTGAGGCGGCCTACTGTCCTACTGTCGCTTGTCATCAGAACAGGCTACTGTTCTGAGGCGTCCTGCTGTCCTACTGTCCTACTGTCGCTTGTCATCAGAACAGGCTACTGTTCTGAGGCGTCCTGCTGTTCTACTGTCGCTAATCATCGCAGCAGGCTACAGGACTAAGGCGTCCTACTGTCCTGTCGCTTGTCACCACAGCAGGTTACCGTACTGAGCCGTCCTACTATCCTGTCCCTTGTCACCACAGCAGGTTACCGTACTGAGCCGTCCTACTGTCCTGTCGCTTGTCACCACAGCAGGTTACCGTACTGAGCCGTCCTACTGTCCTGTCGCTTGTCACCACAGCAGGTTACCGTACTGAGCCGTCCTACTGTCCTGTCGCTTGTCACCACAACAGGTTACCGTACTGAGCCGTCCTACTGTCCTGTCCCTTGTCACCACAGCAGGTTACCGTACTGAGCCGTCCTACTGTCCTGTCGCTTGTCACCACAACAGGTTACCGTACTGAGCCGTCCTACTGTCCTGTCCCTTGTCACCACAGCAGGTTACCGTACTGAGCCGTCCTACTGTCCTCCTGTAGCTTGCCATCACAACAGGCTACTGCTCTAAGGAATCCTACTCGTTCATAAGAACCGATGCAGGTAGTGCATCGTATGACTGGTCGACACACGTTAAGCTGTTTTTTTTTTTCATAGTTCGATTGTTTCACGGAAAACTGCGAATTATATGAGAACAAAAGAGGAAATCGTAACAACCTCCAGTTTCTTGTATCGCATGGGTAACAATATTGTCTAATGCTGCTATTGGATACGCACCACATTCTCACCTGAGATATGGTCATTAATGAATAAGGAATAATACATCAGGTCTTCCATTAACCTTACCAAGCAGTAAGGTCTCAACTTTACTGTGAAAAACATGCTGACTAGCGGCAACTTCGGGGCAAATTCCATAACCTTCGTTGTGAAAATTGTGCTGATCGCAACTACCACATGCTCGATAACTCGTGTAAACTCGATAATGTAGTAAATTTCTGTCACACAGCTAGGCTCTTTAGCTCAGGCAATTGTATTCATTTCGGTATGAAGTCGAATATATAGTTTAATTTCTTGTTTAAACTCTGACAGAGGTGATTGCGACATATATTTGAGCCAGAAAATATGCTATCACCGGCTTTAACGATTCTTTTCGATGCACATGGCCACGTCCCGTGCATAGATGTGAAGGAAATAAGCGTCAGCTTGGCTTGATCAGCTAATTATAAGTGGTTTGCAGTAAGCTTCGCCAGGGGCAGTGTAAGTTCCAGACTTGGAAGCTACGGGCTGAGCCTAACATATATGAGCGCCACTGTGGTCTGTTCGGAATGTGGCACATGTCACGTTTCGCATGGTGGGAAAAAAATAACTGCTGCTTCCAGCCTGGGCTCGGTCCGGGATGATCATACCGTTGCGAGAATCAGAACGGACAAACGGCCGGACAGACCCAGCTCTGATAATGATCATTGCTTTGATGACCAACTACAAAACGAATGGTATCCTAATCCAAAGCTTATCCACACTGTGCATGCAACAGAACGAAAGGGATGGTCATATATGAGGAATTACACTCAGAAACAGTTTTGAGACCTTTTTCCTCATCTGAGACCGGAGGTCCTTCTCGGAGACCATGGAAAGTCCAACAGTTCTCTGCGGATAACCACAAGTTTCAGAGGACCATGTACGGTTTCGACCTCTACACAGGCTCTGAGACCATTGCCACGAGACCAATTACGCTTCTCGGAACGTCCTAAAATACTCAGCTGAGAATGGCACATAATCTCATCGAGCCAAAATTTATCCCCCGAGAACACTGGGACAAGAACAAAACATGGACTCGCGATTTTTGTCTCGCATGAGAATGCATAATGACATCAGAAAAATCGTAAGGTGCTCTTCCGAGAACTCTTCTTGTCTCCGCCTGCCGCATTCCTCTCCCCAGAGAACCACGCAATATCTGAGGAAAAAACGTTCACGTAAGAAAAAAGACTTTATTTCTGTTTTGTCTGATATTAATGCCTGCTGGCGTAGGGCCCGCCGCAATGGCTGCCCAACACAAGTACATTAGGTACATAGGTACATGCCCGACACAGGTAAATACAAAACCAAGCCAAACCACTTCGCTCGCCGGAAAAGCATGCAGAATACCTGCACTTCCTCGGCGGAGAATCACGCAATATCGCTGTAAAAAAGACCGCCCACGGCGGAACAAACAACTTAATTTCACGTCTGCTGGCCAGCGGACCCGCGGATCCACGGCACTGGCTTAGCCCCATCCAGGTAAAGGAAGGAGAAGAGAAGATTCGCCCCCTGTGGTTCTTCTCCCGCCGCCTCCTAACCCTTTTCAAGAGGGACATGACATTCAGAGATTTCTCCTATGTTTCTTTTCATACTTCGCACCGAAAGGTTAACTTCATAACTATATCAGAGACGGTTTCAGTAGCGAACACCCAGACGCACTTCCGACATACTTTGTGGTAACAAAACAGGAACACAGCACCCGCGTCTCAGTATTTTCGTTGTTTATTCTTCAGACAACTATGAATTGGCATTCACCTGCTCATACTAATTTCCTTACGGAAGTGTTCATTTTGAATCTAATCATGTTAGGGGCGGATCCAGGGGAGGAAAAAGTGAGCAACAAGTGACCGGTTGACCAAAGCGGTGTCATTCACATGATCCTCGGACAGCTGGTTTTATTGTATTATTTAATAATGCACTTTGTATATCCTGCGATGTTTCAAAGCCAATAAACCAAGTTGTATATGATACCATGGGCACATCCAGGGATGATGAATAGGTAGGATATTCCAAAAAACGTTTCGTGTTTGAATATGCAAACTGGGCCGCCACAAGAACATATCGATTCGGGTTTTACACTCAAAGCCAGCTACGTAATCATGACATGTTCCTTCAATGGCATACCTAGGATATTTTCCAATGGTCAATAGATGCGGTAATCTTCACATTAAGGCCTCTCACGATCTGGCTAGCATACCTTCATGCCAACGCACCTGGACAAAACCGCACGGTAGGCATTGATATTATGTAGGAATAGCAAAATAGTACATACTTGTGGCACCGACTGCGATGGACGGACAACAAATAGCAAATGATTCTTAGACTCCTAGCTACTCCATTGAATGTTTTATCTGTGCATATATGAACATCAAATGGTACTTTAGACCATGAAGGATGCAAATACCCAACTACGCACAGCTTGACCCGTACAAAATACAAGCACAGCCTCAAGCAATCAGTATCCATTTCCACCCATTTTTGGTCTCCTGACTTTCCCATTGGGAAAATTGTGTAACTTCATATCCTTAAATATGTAGATTAGATCAGGAGAATTCGCTTCAGTTATTTCAGTGTGAAATCGGCTCAATAGATTCCGAGATGTCAGGCGGAAAGAATTCGCCCCTTTGCATATTTATATATCAAAGAGCTCTTCTGTAATAGTGCTATCTCCAAGCATACAAGCGAGACATGTACAGCCCGCTATGGCGACTTGCCAAGCGCTTTTGGCCCAATCCTCATAAGTGGTCGAGCACTGCACACCGCTCGCCCCCTCATGGAGGTCACCTTTATACTTAGGTAGGGGAAGGCACCCACCATGCACCACCAGCAGAATGAATGCTATGAAGAATGGTTAGCCTCTTGATACCGAAAGCAAAATTTTCTTTGAACTTTTTTTATCATACATCAGACGACAATATCATATCATGATCCGAAGGATTCCAAAAAAAAACGCAAAACTTCACCCAAAAATGATCGGCACAATATTCAACCTAATCTATTCCCAATACCTTATTTCTCCTCGGATGTACATCACTTTACTTGGAAATTGAAAAGGAACATGCGGCCAAAATATGAAAGTAATTGTAAATGTTGAATACTTGACAGCCATAGCAATACATGAATATATAACAGCTGTGAGGCCCGTTCGTCGAAAAGCAACAATAAGATATCTTTCGGGATGCATCTTGCTTCGATTTCTATTGGTAACACATGTGTGCATTCATAATTACAAGTCCATCTGTTAAATTTGGACCCCGCTACGAATGCCTTTTAGTTACCGTTACCGTAGTTTACAGTGCTTATGCAATCAGTTCGTGGTCCCACGTACCTTTTTGCATGAGAGAGCTAGATGTATGTCCTTAGCATGTTCTAAGCATTCATGTTCTTTCCTTTTATACGCGTGCCTATAAATGTTGTACGACATAAAGTTGGTAAATTATCCGCTTGTACTTAGATTCCTGCAAGAGGTAGTGACAACGTGCACTGCGCCTGTAATTTTGGACGTGAACTGGTGTGGCCAATGAATTATCGAAGCAAGATATCTTCCGAACGATTATTTTAGCTGGATTTTGAGACAGCCTATGGGAGTCTGTTGTTCACGTACCCCCTGGGATTCCCCGTGGGCACACCATTCTTGATGCATTTCACGCGGGTTCCCCTGAGAATTTCCCATGTAGTCCGAAGAATACCCGGAGGTTTTCTCGGACAGCTTCTAGCAGATATACTCTTGCTGAGCAGAATCTGAATGAACTCAGTACCTCACTGTCTTCAGGAATTATGCGTGGAATATGCGCACAAAGAACTTGTCTTTGACTTATATCGCCTAGGAGTGAGAATTACACGGGGGGGGGGGGGGTTATAGCCGCTGGAGGCGCCCGAGCTGATATCGGGAGCACCGATCCATGACATACAGGAGTTAATTCTGGAGCGCCGTTGTAGAGTATAGAGGTACTAACGTCAGGACCGCTGGTCTGGGGCGTGCAGCAACTGATGTTAACAGCACTGGTGCACGGCATGTAGGACCTAACTGGAAATCCAGTGAACGGCAGACAGGGGTTGAGGTCGACATCACTGGTGCGGGGCATGCCGGAGCTCCTGTTGGAAGTACCGGTGTGGAACACGCAGTAGCGGACATCGGGAACGCCAGTAAAAGGTTTCCACGAGCTGACGTCAGAGGCGCTAGTTCAGGGCATGCAGAAGCCGATGCCGACGGCAACGGTGCACAGTGCACGGCATGTAGGAGCTGACTCGAAAGTCCGTGAAAGGGACACTGGGGTTGAGTTCGACAGCACCGGTGCAGGACGTGCTGGAATTGATGTCGGTCGCACCGATACTGGACGTGCAGGAGTACTGCTGTTCGTGGAGTTCAGGGACTACACTCCAGTTGGATGATGAAGGCCTGGGAACAATACATCAGCACATCAGCAGGGAAAAGTCTATGCCTATGTAAAACAAACTAAAATTGCTATCATTCAAATGTTCAGTTACCAAATGATCAGTGAGATCAACCCGAAATATAGTTAAAGTTTGACATCACTCACGAATCATTGTCCTTCTTATTCTAAACTAGATCCTGGCTACCTACGGACCACCTCTGTCCCTTGTTGATAGCATTAACCCATTAGTTACGCATTATTTTAAAAAAAAAAAAAAAATTTAAAAATTTTTTTTAGAATGGGAGAAAAGGGTGGTTCTTTTAAAGTATGTGTGGGGGTTTTCCCTATGGATGCGTGTAAATTGAAATATTGAAAGACGTTGAAAATATATAAAAGAAGAAATCTCCTTGAAGTCAATTTTAAGCAATCTGTACAACTACATGAACTTCGTTTACCTATTCCAGGAAACACCAATCAGGGTAATGTAAACATCGACACTTTACGTCCGATCATTTGTCTGTACATACCATCGATCTTCAGATATTTCCGTGCAAATTGCCCAATCATGGAAACATGTAAAGGTTACAAAAAAACACAAACATCTATTAGTGTTTATTTTCATCTTTATACAGTATCACAAAATAGAGGATACTTTATTTACAAAAAAATCAAGTACTGTCAACGGAATGAACCGATACGGTGAGTTGTGGTCAACACCGGTGGTGGGTCTCAAACAGTCGGGATGGAGACCCACGTTGCACCGCAGCACATGTCAGGGTTCCTCTCTTGCAGTGGTTGCAGACGTTCTTCCGTCCGGCTTCTTCATGACCGGTGGTTGCCGTTGTCTCCGATGTCGGCCAGTGTCGGTAGAAGGCAGGAGGAGTGTGGTGCGGCATGACACCAACACTGGCGACTGACGACTGGTTACTTACGTGTAGGCCTCAAAGCATCGGATGGAACCCACGTTCACCGCGCACCTACAGGGTCCTCTTCTGCAGTGGTTGCAGACGTTCTTCCTGTCCGGCGTCTTCATGACCAGGTGGTTGCCGTTGTCCCTCCGACGTCGCCATCGAGGCAGAAGAGTGGGTCGGCTGTCTGGTCTCCCAGAAGCATCACCGTCATCTCCACAACCGGTGAATCCAGGGCATCTTCTCCTGTCCATCACCACCCCACCTTGCGGTACAGACCCAGGCCACAAAACACGTTCAGGAACCAGTTGTGCAGCGCCCAGTACCACTTTCGTGCGGGTGGTATGGCGTAGCACATCACCATTTGTCCAGCAGGTCCACGCCGCCCATGTGGTGTTGAGACCCACGGTGTTGCGTCCACTTCCACCTTCCTTCCCACCGAAATACCTTCACTCCCATGGTTAGTCCGCGACACGCACCGGTCAGAGTCCTTCCACGCCACCACGACCGGTCCCGCCACGTAAACTTCCCCTTGCTTTTTTTTTTTTTTTTTTCTACTTGTGGTTGGAGGGGAAAAGGGGTTTTCCTTTTCTGTCCTCTTGTTCCCCTCCACCCCTACCCCTTCTTCGACAAGGTAAGGAAAGACATACATGCTCTTTTTCTGCTCTTTCCAGTCAGCTATGAAGCAGATAGGTACAGATCTCTTCTGATTACAGGGGTGATGGGGTCAGTTACACAGGATATCTACCGACAGAGATAATAACCAACCTAGAATGACAAAAGGTACCAGTTTTAAGCTCCTGTTTTGAGCTTATCTGTCAGCAGGTCGGAAGATTTCCAGATTTTTTTTGTGGCAAATGGCACCTAGCTGGGAATACTTCTTCGCTCTTAACTCCACTCCCGCCCCCCCCCCTCCACCCCAAAAAACGTTTTCACTTCCATCACTTCATGCTGTTACACTAACAAACAAACAAAAAAAGAGTGAAAAGACCAGATAATCAGAAACATTCAGCTTGCAATTTGTGTTGCCTGCATTGTTTTTCAGGCACACTGGGTTGGATTCATTTTTTTTTTTTTTTTTTTTAACAGTCCGCCACCCAAGATCAGGTGACCAGGAGTACCCCCTCCCCTTACCCAACGACTGCAAGCACCTTACATTAACACCATAAAATAAACAGTAATGTCGCGGCACTCCCAGCTAAGAGATGGAACACAAATAAACGAGCATAAAAGCACCCAGTGTTAGAGCAATACAACTAGCAATAAAGAATGCTGTAAGTAGTCATACCCAAAGGAGGCATATGACTGGCCCTAGATCCATCCCAAAAAGAAGTTAAGGCCTAAACTATAATGTTAGTAGCTGGTTGTGACGAGATGGTAGTCGGCACTCCTAATTTTAAATGCATTTTTTTTTACTTAGGCTCCTCCCACAACTCCATCCAGCTAAGCATAAGCTTGTTGCTGGAGTCAGGTCAGCGTTCGATTCATATTTAAAGATCCT
Organism: Ashinkailepas kermadecensis; assembly: GCA_034440615.1. Lineage (NCBI taxonomy): Eukaryota > Metazoa > Arthropoda > Thecostraca > Neolepadidae > Ashinkailepas > Ashinkailepas kermadecensis. The sequence goes on along the minus strand of JAOTOM010004693.1, from coordinate 356,604 downwards.
GGTTCTGGAGGGAAAATGTTGTATCATGCAATCTAGAGGCTAATTTTGTGTTCTCTCTCTGTGACATCAGAAATCCCCTTTTGCACTTCACAGTGAATTTTGCCCTTCTACAAACAAGCAGTGTGTTTTCTCAAGCAGCACAATCCAACCTTCCTGCGAGAGAAAGGGAGATGATAATTTTTCGGAGCATGTTCTTCTGGATGGTGGAAATTCAGGAACACACTATATTTCAAACCATGGTTTCGGCTAAAAATTATGTATTAAATTGTTTCATGCATCTAACACTTGTCTACTACGGCCTTAAAGAATACTATTCCACGTAACACAGAACACTCAAGCTCAAAGTGCATCTTCGGACAATGTATCTCAGTTGCAAATTAACATACAAATTAATCTGCCAATGGGTTCTGCGGTGTCGGCGAGGGATGATGCAGTAGTTGGTTGCCAACTGAAAAGTTAGCAATTGCGGCAGAATTAAATTGTCACATCGTCTGTATCACGCCAGAAAAAAATGTGCTTCTGCAATACACTTTTCTCGAAATGCCACATCGGGTTTCAAGTAAAAAATACCGACAAAGCTAGTTAGCTCCTGACAGATAAAACCATGGTAAAAAAGGTTAAAAAAACATGCTGGAGAAAACTGGTCAACCCTGATAGCAAGCCCAGACCTCTCCAAATTTAGCAGCTTAAGAAGCATTCCGCTTAGACATTAAACTACCAAACGATTGATTGCAGCACTACCAGTATCATGTTATCTGCCACAAGCCCATCAGTATAGTCGTGCTTTTAGGTGGTTACCAGACAAGTTTTACACCAATTTTTACCTCCATAAATCAAACAAAGGGGTTAGGTTTTGCTAGGTTAGGTTAGATTATATTTTTAGAGTTGTAGATTTATATTAGATTTTGAAAATTACTATCTTTAATATTGTCAAAAATGGAACAGGGGCAAATTTGTGCCTTAAGGTGTTTGATGAATTCTTTGAATTTATCTTCCCAATATAATGTTTATGAATGCGACCAATATAATGAGACTACTCATTTTCTGCACAAATGCTTACTTTTCAGTTCGTGAGTAAAATAACACCAAAATGGGGCTTGGCTAGGATACATAGCATACAAAGTAAGGTTTACAAAATAAAACAAAAATGCAACATAACCTAACTTAACCTAGCCTAACCTCTATTTGGACACAAATTAAAATAAAATTAATTGGAAACATTTCAAAAAGATATCTTCCTAAAATTATCCAAATAAATCAAAACCCACCTTAATCTAACATAATATAGCAAGTCGACTAATCAATCTAAAATAGCATGTTTTCTTAAAAAAAACAAGGATTTTTTAAAGCATGTTTTTGGGATTTTTTGCGATTCTGGTATAACAAAAATCACATTTTATAACTTAAAAAGCCTAAACTAACCTAGCCTAACCAAGCCTAACCCATTTGTTTGCTTTATGAAGGCAAAATGTGTGAACAACTTGTCTTGTGAACACCTTAAAGCACAATAATACGCTGGCAGTATTAGGTTAGGCTGGACCAGGTTTTCAATATAGAGTTGAGAATTTTGAGGCAAGGAAATTATTTAAATTTTTCCACTTATTTTTTGGATTTCATTCTCCTAAAAAGAAGGTTAGGTTCAACTACATGTCACTTTGTAAGAAAAAAATGTATTCCATATTATCCAACCCAAACACTTCTTTGTATCTTTTGTTTTCCAACTGAAAAGGAAGCATTTACATAAAAATTGAGTGGCCAAATCATCTTAATGATGTTCATAAATGTCACATGGGAAAACAATTTCAATGATTTACACAACACCTAAAAGCACAAATATACCAGTCTATCGCACCACATCAGATATCACATCATGTCAAGTTCTCATAATTTTGTGTAGGTAGTTCATGATTTGATTCCCACATGCCACTAGCTCCAAATCCAATTCATTAGCACGTTCAGACTTGATCCATACCTTTTGCTTCTTTCCTTTTCAGGCTTTAAGCCATAGGTGTAGGTTTCTGAAAATTATAGGGAGGGCACAATACATATATGAAGGCAATGGGTAGGCACAAATATATTGGGGGCATACCACATTGGGTCCCCTATTCAAACTTGATTTTTGTGTGGGTAACAGTCAACATTCGGGGACAAGTGCCGTCCAAAAAGCATACGAAGCTACACCCCTGCCTTTAGCCATCGGCACCAAGGTACTAGAACTGACGTGCCAATATGAATAGTAAATGCTATCTGCCGTGACTGGCACAGTATGTCATTCGTCTCCAACCGCTGCCCTGGCTTCGCAGGTTTTGTCAGGCAATTCACAACTCCTGACTACATAATACTAATCAGTCGAATATCACTGAATATTAGCAAAACTTACGAACTCAAACTTCAGCTAAGGAGGCTTGAAGTAGTAAGTATAAATCGGCGTTGGCTCAGATAGTTCAAACTTGAATTCGAATTCTTACTAAAATAAATAGAGAATATCCGTTGATTTGATGACGTCTTATTTCGCTCATGGAATGCTCATGACTGGATCTTTTCTTTTTACTAACTTTTTCACATGTGTTATATATAGATGTGGAAATGATATATATTTGTATTAAACAAAAGTGTAATATATGCGAATACAATTTTTATGACGTCATTTGGTATCGAATGGAATGGAAACGAATGGTTAATAACCTGGCTTCGCACAGAGATACGGCAACGAAATTATTGACTTGGGACCCTATTTGTGCCTCCCATTTGACTTTCGAAGGACTTGTGACTGCTTCTAACTGAGGTTCACGGTGTTGATTTCGGATTTGTTTTGGAGGGGGGGGGGGGGGGCATTCAGCTGAAGAAAAACAATCATTGGGAGTGACTCGAGCGTCCTGGAGAGGGGGTCTCTTTTCCCAGTAGAGGGGGTATCTTGCGGGTCTCAAGGGCAGGACGATCGCTCCCTTTGCATCTGGATTCGCCCACCCTTGGGCCAGAGTCATAAGTGTTGTTTTATGAAAATTATTGGGGATGGGGGCAAAATGCTACAGGATTGACGTAGGTACACGGGCCTGTTTAACACGCGCACCGGTCGGTGGGGGGGTGGGGGGAGGGGGCGTAATCCGCTCTCTCTGCTTTTTGGTGTTATCTCATACACGGGCGGCGATATTGTAGTGCAATCTTGTTACTTTGTTTAAAATCGATGAACGCATCCTTGGAACAAAATATAAATCCGTTAGGAAATATAGGAACTGCGGGGATGCCAGATCGACCGACTGAACGGCGGCTGCAGGCGTTCAAGGTCACAAATATAGGAACTGCGGGGATGCCAGATCGACCGACCGAACGGCGGCTGCAGGCGTTCAAAGTCACAAATATAGGAACTGCGGGGATGCCAGATCGACCGACCGAACGGCGGCTGCAGGCGTTCAAAGTCACAAATATAGGAACTGCGGGGATGCCAGATCGACCGACCGAACGGCGGCTGCAGGCGTTCAAAGTCACAAATATAGGAACTGCGGGGATGCCAGATCGACCGACCGAACGGCGGCTGCAGGCGTTCAAAGTCACAAATATAGGAACGCGGGGATGCCAGATCGACCGACGAACGGCGGCGCAGGCGTTCAAGTCACAAATAAGGAACTGCGGGGATGCCAGATCGACCGACAACGGCGCGCAGGCGTTCAAAGTCACAAATATAGGAACGCGGGATGCCAGATCACCGACGAACGGCGGCTGCAGGCGTTCAAAGTCACAAATGTAGGAACGCGGGGATGCCAGATCGACCGACTGAACGGCGGCTGCAGGCGTTCAAGGTCACAAATGCTTCTTCGGTGCGGTAACGACGGCGCGGTGTGGCAGCCGAACTACCTCATTTAACCATGAAGGCGTTAATCTAGGCCCATTAAATTTTCTACTGGAGTGAGTTCACAACATCCGTAATCTACTCTCCAAATTTTGTGCTGATAGCTTCGGTAGTTTCCGAAATTTTAGGGTCAGGGGCCGAATCCCCCCCCCCCCCTCCTATGCGCATTATGTGGCAGGCCCTCCGGAGCGCGTGTTATTCGACCCTGTCCTCAATTATGTTTGCACGCTATATTTAGGCTACTTAATCTGTGACAGGAAGAATTTGCAATTGATGTGATGCTCAAGATAAAGATACAAAAACAAACAAACGTCTGGAACACCAGATTATCACTTAAGGGGCAGAAAATTTCCCGACTCAATTGAAAGCCCGACAAAAGAACAGCGAATGCAATCTTCGTCATGTTCCGTTCTATCTGTGCGCGAGAGTTCACTAGTCACGTTTCCTCCGTTACTCATTTATCAACGAGCAAAGCTAGCTTACAATCTACGAGCGTGAGGGCAAACTATTAATATACATTAATATTAATATTTGTGGGCAGGACTCACAGAAATACACCCAGGTTGGGAATCAGGGCTCTGGTCATTCCAAACATGCATAACACAGACTGAGATAGTGAAGCGCACTGCGTTCGGACATTCAATATAAAATGTTGAGTTAGTTTTTGTAGCTTTGTAATCGATTTGTGGTCATATTTATGTGTTTTTATGGATGGTGAAATGATTGACAATATTTAATCCTTATCAAGTGCAGTTGCCAGATAAGTCTACCTAACGTTAGTTCATCTAATACCAATATCATCTGAAAAGAGGCCGAGTTTCAGATATCCTCAAAATTCAAGCAAGGAAGACTAAGTAGGCTTTAGCATTTGTATCACTGCGCTCGCTCGCAACGCTCGCTAACTCCTGAACAGCCAGTGTAAACAAGTAAGGTGAACGCTGCCTGAGAAACGTCTGTGGAAGAATACGTGCTAAGTATGACGATATCTGACAATCTAAATCAAATCAGGCCCTTTCTGACCTTCACATTCTAGCAGCTTGTCACGAAAATATGAAGGTGTGAATTGCTGTTGGACAATTCCCTGATGAAGAAAATAATACAACGCATCTGTACATCAATCTCAGGGCACATAACACACAACTCAGAATTATTTAGGAGCGGGACCGTCATTTTCCATCTGCCGCGGTCCCCACCAACAGCCAGGCTGCAACACCAAGATGAACTAGTGCATGTGTGTGGCCATATCACACCCCTGTAACCGATTATATTACACCACTGTAACCTCAACCCTGTTACCAGTATCAGTGCCCTACTAGTAAGGGTATGGGGTGGAATAAAGCAGCCGTCATGAGCGAGATAAAATGAATCTCGATCCATGTCTCGTAGCGTTTCTAAACTGAAATAGCAGAACAAATGTTGTCGATATGGAGTTGGGCCCCTTGTCACCAACGTCAAACGAAAACTTTGCAGCTGCATACTTGCTGCCTGTATAATCATAGATGCACACTTGCTACGTGGACTATCAATCTTGAAGTCGTACTGTGAGTGTGAAACTGCACAGGGTGGGTGTGAGACTAGGAAAAGAAGCAGGTACACATGAACATGGGAAAACGCAATGCCGGGAACAAAACATGCCCCCCGTTCCCACCCACTTGTATCTGCTCCTGACTCATGCATTTGCAAACCAGCAGCTGGCCGCGTTCAGGCTATCAGTTTCCTCTTTCTTCCGTAGAAGACAGACCACTGGCGGACGCAGACGGACTGTGCGTTTCGGGTGGCTGTAATCCAAGAAGACAGCACCAAGTTCGGCCTGCTGGTGAGAAGTCTTTCTGTGTCGATCACCATGCAGGTGCGAATATTATCAAGGCTCAGACGCTCGGGCCCGTGGCCCTTATTGACGCAATGAGGCGTAGTTTGGCGCATTAACACGCGCCCTGGAGGGCCTCTGAGAATTACGCGCACAAATTTTATGACCTTAGGTCAAAATCTTCAAGGTAAAATGAGGTAACATTTGTCAAAATTTTCTTGTTTTGCGTGGCTTGGCTTGTCATCGTTATGGATCGCTGTGATTGTGTTCAAATGCTCAAAAATTGGCATCAATGATGTTTTGGACATTACCAATGATGCAATGCAGATGCTAGACCCAACATTTGACCTCAGGTCACCTATATAGCACCACTTTATCAGGTCAGTTACCTGTTCCAGTTACCGGAACCGGCCGCCCGCCCGACTGCTCCGTCGGGCAGCTCGGAGCAATCGGCTTCGTGAAGAAGGGAGTGAAGTACATGAATAAAGTATGGAAACGCAATGACAAACAGTACAAATGACAACCAGTAGTGCATTTATGGCAACATTCCAGTTGATCAAGTTTGGTTCCATTAACCTGTCATGAACTTTACCTGACTTGACCTTGGTGACCTAACATGACCTTGAAACTATACAGCATATCAATATGCATCAAACAAGTCGCTAATGTTGCCTAGAACACTTCCCTTTTGTCAGTATACTGGAAGCGCATCAGCGCCGATTTTTGTGGTCTGGCGCTATAACATTTTGTTTACTTTAGCGGCCCCTAACTCGAAAAATGTTCGGCTGATTTCCATTTTTCTTACTTTAAACGACGCGCCATTCATTTCTAAGCAGGTACACCGATAATCGCGTATATCGACTGGTAAAAGTAGCAGTTATTTGCGAAAAACCGGAGGGGTGGGCGGATTTCGCCCCCCCTCCAGTGCGCGTGTTAACGAGCGGCCTTCCTGGAAGGCGGCGGCAGAATGCTTAGCAGCGCAGACGCTGCCAGTCGGCGCAGTGTCTCTGGACACCAGTACGCTGGCCACACTGCAGGGTACGCTGGCCACACTACAAGGTACGCTGGCTACACTACAGGGTACGCTGGCCACACTACAGGGTACGCTGGCCACACTACAGGGTACGCTGGCCACACTGCAGGGTATAGCTGCGACATTAACGGTGGTGGTCAGTCACCAGACGGTGCCAGTCGGCGCAGTGTCTCTGGACACCAGTACGCTGGCCACACTAGGCGCAGTGTCTCCGGACACCAGTACGCTGGCCACACTGCAGGGTATAGCCGCGACATTAACGGCGGTGGTCAGTCACCAGACGGTGCCAGTCGGCGCAGTGTCTCCGGACACCAGTACGCTGGCCACACTACAGGGCCGCCGCCGCGACATTAACGGCGGTGGTCAGTCACCTGGAAACCGTCCTGAGTGACAGGTTACCAGAATTAGCGGGCGGACGTCACTATTTCCAGGGTCATCGGCGGGGCCATCGGCGCTCCCGCTCCGATCGCAGCCCGCAGTTGTATGCTTTTCGCTGCATGCCCATTTCCATTTCATATTGGAGGGGGGGGCAAAGTCACTATTGGAGGGGAAAAATTGAACATTGGTGGGGGGGGAGGCATATGCCCTTTCGACGCGCTGCCGCGCACCGTTTCTTCACCGTCCGCGGAAAAGCTTAGCGGGGAGTGGCGAAAAATGACCCACCAAGACTATGAGGGTTAGTCGTTCTGGAACACTAAACGATAGCTCGAATGCCATCACATTCCAAAGTGCAAGCGTGTATGAACCGTAGAAAATATCAAGCCTCCACAGCCCAAACTCACCACAGCCCAAGATTAAATGCATACCTTACCCCAAAACCGCATTCGCCCAGCCCAAACCCCAAAGCTCCACATTACTACACACTTCATTATCACACTCCATATCATCTCCAATATATCCAGCGATACAAACTGGAGGGACTTCCAAGAATTAAGACCGGCATTTCCCGGGTGTTCTCGTAGGGTCTAATAATTTGACTGTTTCAGCTTTTTTATACTCCAGATGAACTTTTCCCATTATACACCCATTCCCCCTACACCCATTCCCCCTACAGATATTCACTTTTGAATCCTAGAAACGAAATTATCTGATCCGTCTACAACTCTTAATGCAAAGTTCTTAATTTAGCTTCATAACCTCTTCTTGTAAGTACATCCGTCCAACACACCCCATAATTTTGGTGTATTCTTGGGAAGGTGGATTATTTATATATCAGTATATATTGACGACATGAAATGAGCTATATATGATACAAAGATGCGCTGGAATCCAGTAGTTTTGAAACAGTTGCGTCCCTACATTAGAGGCAATACATTGTCTTTGCACGTACATCACCCGACTCCCCTGCATCCGGCATTGGTATCCTCGATCATGAAATGTCAGATCCTCGATGAATCAAATGCATCCTGGATCATGAAATTTCAGGTAACCAGCATACTTTCACCCTTGTTACTATTCCCTGCAAGTTGCATATTATTGGATATGCAAAAGAGTCAGGTACGGAATTATCCATATTTACAACTAATTTAATCATTGATATTATCACGGTTAGGGTTACTGCAAGCTACTTAGATTGAACGAACCATGTCGTGTTGCATACGGAATGAAAGAGTTCAAAGAAAAAACACATACAGGAAGACCCTCAAGAAGGCTCAGTTGGATTTCGAAGATAATTCGACGTAAATAAAACAAATTCAGCATCAGAACGTGGTGCTGTTTTCCCATTCACACCTGAATAATTACCTGTCCATTCACGCCGCCTCCTCTCCCCAGGTTCCACTCGCTATTGGATCCCGCACACTCTGCGGAGGGGGCGGGGCAGGCAGTTCTGGGAAAGGCGTTAGGCGTCATGAGCGGACATACCGGTGGCGCCGCTCTGGTGGTGGGTTTGTGAACGAACAGGGTTAAACCTCCATGGAAGTTATTCAAGAGGATATAAAATTATAGCAAGTTCGATTTTCGTTTAGTTAAGAACATCGGAAATTGTCCGCGCATCACACAGAAGATGTATGACGCGGGTGGCTTGCTATGATTAATGCTATATTCTAGTTTCTAGAGGAGGTGCAAGTAATTTCCAATGGTCAAATTGGAACAACATTGAAACAAGCTCTCTTATGATGTGTAGTTTGTTGCATTATCAAATCATTTCACCCTGTCACTTTGCCCTTAAAGTGAAATGGGAGAAATTGGCCACTCAACATCTTGTAATAAATACGTATCATACATATTCTGTGTGACGTGCTGACAATTTCCAATGTTCTTAACTAAACGAAAATCGAACGTGCTAAGTTTCATATCATTTTGAATAACTTTCATGAAGGTTGAACCCTGCCACTTTTGCAATCAATTCCAGAATTTGTGTCACAAGTTATCAGATTGTATTCCTTTAAATTGTATATCAGATGTTCTATATTACCGAATTAATTTCCAATGGTCTCAAATAAACCGGCATAAAATCAGCTGGCTTCTGATGTCATATTGGACTACTTTCAAAGATATCTAAACCTGCCATTTTTACCTTTTAACATGAAGCTTTTCGGCATTATTGAGGTTCTGGCATGGCTCGATGCACGTCAAGCGCCGACGGTTGCTGCCCAGAGGATCCGTAGGACCGCCGAGCGGTGGCACGACAAAAAGTAAAGTTCCACCCTTCAACAATACTAAGCAACATCGACTCTGCCACGTCACAATGGTGCAGGTGAAATTCACGATTGTAGATGCATTCATTCCATTCAACGCCCATAAGCGTAATGTTCTTAAACAATATCGAGAAAACCTGTCGGGCTCAGCTTCAGTGGTGGCGGAACACATGCCAGGCACATCGCCTTTCGCTTCAAATATGACAATATATTTGTAACTTTGGCGTTGGGGGCGAATTAACATTCCGGGAACGGTGCGCGTCCACAAGTGTGCCCCGCCGCAGAATGTCGGGCGGTTGGGGCGGATCGCAGGACGCGGGGCACGCCGGCTATCATGGAAAATAGTCCCATAAGCCAATACGCAAAGTAACAATATGCACAATATATCACTGTAAGTGACAAATTGACGTCCGAAGGCAAACCAACTTTCATAAATGCACTTCGCATCATATTTTATGGAGAAAGAGCCTCATAAATTGTAACTATATTCTTCGCGAACACACTAGTGAACACCCGGGCGCGCTTGTCGCGGGAACATCTTTCAGAGTCCTTGAATGGCACCAGGAACCTACCTGTTTTCTTTCTTTTCTGGAGATCCCTCCGATGTCCGCAGTAACATTGCGTCTGACGCCTAACTTACTAATCCGACAGTTCTGGAATAGCCGGCCAGCAACTCGATGTATTTCATTACACAACGAATGGGTAAAAAACTGTACCCGGCCAGGTTCGGATCCATCTCTACACTTGAGAGGGAGAGGGATATATTATATATATATATATATATATATATATATATATATATATATATATATATATATACCGCCTCTAATGCTCTTCGATTTGATTTACTGATACTTTGTTCCATAAACCTCGCCTCCCTCCACTCCGGTAAACCTTCGCATATATCAATGTGGATAAAAAGAGCGTTGCTAGTCCTATGATACTTCACATCCCGTTTGTGCTCTTCTAACTGTTTTTCTTAAAACCTCTTACAGTTTCTCCAAAATAGGATTTGTGACAACCCGTGCTCGGAATTCGATATATTACGCTATTAGCATTCTTTTGATGTCCGGAACCTCTCTTTACAATGTCTCCTATCTTTTTCCCTGAAACAATTGAGACCTGCATGTTTCCTGCTTGAAGACGTCTTGAGAGGGCCTCCGCTTGTGGAAAGTTTGGTATGGTTATGTTTTCCTTTGGGGATTCTTGTGTTTTAGTCTTGTTCTTCCTCGCGTCCATTTTACGTATTTCTTCAGCTTTCTTTCTTACATCGATTAGAAGGCCTCTTGGGTAGCTCAAGGCCATAAACACCCTGAATAAATGTTTTATCTCTTCCCCCAGGAATTCTACGCTACAAATGCGTTGCGCCCTTAATAGGAAGCCAATCACTATTCCTCGTTTTACACGATCAATGCGGCCTGAGAAATAGTGAATGTAGTCTTATTTGCTTGATGCCTTGCGATATACCTTGAATTTCAGGCCTTCGTCTGTCCGAATGATATGTGTGTCCAGAAATGGGATGTTTTTTTTTCTATAGCATTCTTCCTCTAATGTAACTTGAATCTTTTTGTTTACTGTATTAACAGAGGGGGCGGATCCGCCCCCAAGATCTCGGCCCTAGTAAAGCTGGAGGAACGAAATTCGCAGGGTGGATGGGCACGGTAGTGAACTCATTGTGTGCAATTTTCGTACCTTAGGTCAATATCTTCAAGGTCAAATGAGGTCAGATTGGCAAAATTTTCCGGTTTTGCGTGGCTTGGCTTGTCATCGTTATGGATCGCTGTGATTGTGTTTAAATGCTCAAAATGGGCATGAATGATGTCTTGGACATTACTAATGATGCAATGCAGATGCTAGACCCAACATTCGACCTCAGGTCACCTATATAGCACCACTTTATCGGGTCAGTTACCTGTTCCAGTTACCGGAACCGGCCGCCCGCCCGACTGCTCCGTCGGGCAGCTCGGAGCAATCGGCTTCGTGAAGAAGGGAGTGAAGTACATGAATAAAGTATGGAAACGCAATGACAAACAGTACAAATGACAACCAGTAGTGCATTTATGGCAACATTCCAGTTGATCAAGTTTGGTTCCATTAACCTGTCATGAACTTGACCTGACTTCACCTTGGTGACCTAACATGACCTTGAAACTATACAGCATATCAATATGCATCAAACAAGTCGCTAGTGTTGCCTAGAACACTTCCCCTTTTGTCAGTATACTGGAAGCGCATCAGCGCCGATTTTGGTGGTCTGGCGCTAAAATATTTTTTGACTTTAGCGGCCCCTAACTTGAAAAATTTTCGGCCGATTTCAATTTTTCTTCCTTTAAACGACGTGCCGTTCATTTCTAGGCAGGTACACCGAAAATTGCGTATATCGACCGATAAAATCTGCAGTTATTTGCGAAAACCGGAGGGTGGGCGGATTTCGCCCCCCTCCAGTGCGCGTGTTAAGCAATTCTAGTTTGCGGTTCAAATTTGTGTCGTTGGACTACTAGAACATTATCAATGTAACGAACCCATAGTGCATCATTTCCAATTATGACTTTAAAGTGGTCCCTTTCCAAGATCTCCATGTAAAGACATGCCGCAACTGGGCTTAATGGTGAGCCCATAGCTAGCCCGCTGTTCTGCAAATACTCCACCGTTAAATGAAAATGCACTGAAGTGCACCGGGACACCAGTTCTATGTTTTGGGATTTCATTATCGGCAAATTGGCGTCATCTAAGGAGCCCACCACCTCCCGTATTGCCTCCAGGGCCCCCTTCACTGACACATTGGTAAACAAGGCCTTAACATCAAAACTGGCCAAGTTCTTGCCTAAGATATCCATGGACCTCAGCCTATCCATTAATTCCGACATGTTTTTAATATGAGTGTCGCTGATGGAGCCCAACACGTTGGTTAACGGCTTCGCAAGGACTTTTGCGAGCCTGTGTGGGGCACTGCCGATCCCTGAGGTAATGGGTCGCACAGGAACATCTGGCTTGTGCACCTTTTGTATTCCCTTGAGACATGGCGGGGAAGGACACTCCTCAAGCAAATGAAGAAGCTGCTTACCTTTTGTTGGCTTCTTTAATAGTTTCCTAGCCTTAACGTTAAAAGCCTGCGTTGCTTCTCAATAAACCCCGACTTTTTATTCTGATAGGTTTCAGAATCGCTCAGGAGAACGTCCATTTTCTTAGCGAACTCTGACCTGTTCATTATAATTACAATTACATTCATTTCGTTGCCTGAGGCGTTGTCGGCCTCGGTTACCAAAATGCTCGTATCATTGGCAATATTTGCAAGAGATTTAGCGTATCTTCTAGACAGGCTGCATGACTTAAGTTGCGAAAGAGGTTTGCAGCACGTTAATACGCTTTGCAAAAATCCCTGGTTGACATCACTCTCATTCCAGCGGTAGTTCCTGTTCACGTGTTCCACCAACGAATACTTATCCTTGCCGGAGTCGAATTTCAGGCCAAGAGACAAGGCTGCTCTCTCAACACTAGATAGCCGCCGTGAAGACAGGTTGGTCAGTACATCGACTTTTCCAGCTTCACTCGACGTACTGTTGTGACACAAATTATCCAACTTCCAACTTAGATTCGTTCGTTGCATATCGTCCAGCGATCGAAGTATTGCTTCCATGTTCGGCAGTAGAGAAGTACCTTGAAGTTTATCTTTCAATATGTAAATGTTATTCCGCAAGTCTTGACACGTTTCTTCCAAGTATGCCCGTGATGCAAGAGTGAATGGCGTGACGTTGTTTCGTAATTGCGACGAAGCAGATTGTGGTAGCACTTTCTCGGCTAAACAATATTTCAGAAACTTAAGACGATTACAGCTGCTCGCGAACTTCTTTCTAATGTTAAACTCCTTCACATTCGAATTGGTGTTTTCACCTCCATCATTATACAAATATGCACTGTTCATAACAAATGATAAATAATGTGAAGTGAAAACAAATTATAGTAAAAATAATCTATTCGACAGACGTTTCGATCTGGGTACTAATACTAAAGGGTACAACGGAATCTAGTAGGTTTTCTAGTTCCAGCCCTAGTGACGTAGGCAGGAATGTGCGAAATTTCGAGTAGAATTTACCAGGATTTTGGTATATACGGTGATGTCACGTAAACATTCCATATACGTTTTAAAACCTGGCTTAGATTCATCTGTGGTGCAGCGAAGACATCAGATTGTTGTTGTGGTTGGGCATACTCGGGGCCCTCCAATATCGTTTGGCAACCGGTGACGTCACATGGGCTGGACAAATGCTCAGTCCCGTAGGCGATCCAGCCAAACTTCCGTGTTTTCCACACGACATTTCCGACCTTAAATACCATCAAAATGGGACAAAATCTGGTTCATTTGAAAGCTTGAGGAATCTTGTCCACGAATATGAGCCGTATTTTCCCTAACATTAGGACTTTTTGTTTGGACCCGCACTGACTACATTCATGTCGAGCGCCGCATGAATCTCGCGGTGCCACGGGTAGTAGCAGTGTGATGAGACAGGCCAACTGAAGATCACGGCTGGGAAGCAGGGGTAGGAGCAAGTAAGAGATAACGGTTGCAACAAAATTCCTCCCCACTCGGTGCAGGGGCGTAAACAAGGGTTGGGGCACTGGGGGCATGTGCCTCCCATGGGAATGTGGTACTCCTCCGGCCAGGAAAAGGCGCCAACATTATATTTAGGCGACCGGCGGAGGTACCGATACTGGTTAGAATGTCACGCCCTTATCACCCATGTGCAGATACGGAACCTGCAGCTGGTTTTCAGGATTGTTTCCCATTTTTCACTCATATGCGTCTAGACCAGGGGTGTTCTTTTATATATTTTTTAGGGGAAAATGCCCCCTCAGTGTTGGCTCTGTCCCCCAATAATTTAGACCTTTAACATGGGGTACCATGGAACATGCGTCCAATGAATGTGGGGCTTCCCATTATCTTCATGTATTTTCCACCCCAATAATCTATAGTGCAATAATACATTATTTATATGTATGTATGTATATATATATATAGATATATATATATATATATATATATATATATATATATATATATATATATATATATATATATATATATGTATATATATATTTATATATATATATGTATATATGTATATATATATATATATATATATATATATATATATATATATATATATATATATATATATATATATATGTATATATATATATATATATATATATATATATATATATATATATATATATATATATATTATATCGCCAGCAATTTTATATATGAAAACTTGAACAGGGGGAGAGGGTTGAAATCCACTGACTTCGGAACGATGGTGATAGGTTTGGCACCTTGCAGCGCCAAATTAAGTTGTTCCTACTCATCTTAGCATAAAATAATAATGGGTACTTATAAAAAATACTGGCTCAAATCCGGCGACTATTTGTATGAATGTTGCCTGAGCCACCTCGAAATCCGTTTGCCCTCACATGCAAATACTAGGTACGCCACTGTCCACGCTACTCTATCTTGGATGTGTGAACTTTGATCCTTAATCACTGACAGGGGCTCAGACCTCCAATGTAAAATCCAGCCCATGAAATATATCCAGGTGTTTCTGTTGTTGGGGACGGGAAGGTGGTGTGAACAGTAGGAACAGTTCCTTCCACAATCTCAAAACACTGCAGCTTAAAGCTGTGGATTCTTTTGTTTTTTAAGCAAACATTTGCAGGCATCTGGATAAAAACCTGACTTTTTTCCTGCACCAGCCTTGAAGGCCCGTCGATAGCACTGACCATGAGTAGTGCATCCCAGAGTGAGGCCACAAGGTGACCAACCCCCTCCCCAAACTGATGAAACTTCAATTGAAATTAACCTGAATTTGAATATCCGATGTACTGAAGCTTATAATATTGGTATGAATAAACAGGCATGTTTCAACTCCCTTTCCACACCATTTCGGAATACGAGAAGACCACAAATATAATTAATGCTGTCCTCCAACATTACTACCAGGTATTCCTACCAAATGCTGAAACTATTTGCTCTCAGAAAAAAATGTACCTTACTTGTCACAAAAGAGGTGGCTTGGTGCTTTATGCATGTTTTTAGGCATGCATGGCCACATATATTCTTCTTAATAGCATCTTTTGCACTGCAGTTGGTTCAATTTGTATCCTGAGTACACTCAGTGTGCCTTTTCCTTTAGAGGTCATGGGCCTCTGTGAACCCGTTGATGCACACAGTGCACCTCAAGTTACTAAGATTTACAGTGTAGGATGTGATCATGCAGAAAGAATGCTCCAATGCATATGTACTCCAGTAAGAGAATGGTATTAATTATGCATGGTAATTCACAAGCAAATTAAGTTGACAGAAGCATCATAGTTGGAAATGAGGATATTTCCATCCAAAGGTTAGGATAGGCTAGGCTAGGTTATGCTGCATTTTTCAAAAACATTTATTTTTATGCTATGCTACCTAAATGGAAGCCTTTTTTGGTGTTATTTTTCTCACAACCTGAAAAGTAAGCATTTGCACCGAAAATATGAGTGATCCCATCATCTTAGTCATCTTCATAAACATTGCATTGGAATGATACATTCGAAGGATTCATGCAACACATTAAAGCATAAATTTATCGGTAAGCCTAGGTTCATATTTTGCAAATCCAGCTATGGTTTCAATTTCAATTCATGAAACTTTAAGGGATATGAACGATAACAGGTTGAGGGTTGTTGTATCCTATGAACTGAAGAAATTCTGCACCAAACATAAGAGTATGTTCAAGGTCCTAGGAATCCAAACAATATTCATCAGCCTCATATTTCAATTTCCCATGCCAACGATCAGAAACGCCGTATGCCCAACCACAACAACACTCTGATGTCTTCGCTGCGCCACAGATGAATCTAAGCCAAGTTTTAAAACATATTTGGCATGTTTACGTGACGTCACCGTATATGCCAAAATCCTGGTAGATTCTACTAGAAATCTCGCACATTCCTGCCTACGTCACTAGGGCTGGAACTAGAAAACCTACTAGATTCCGTTGTACCCTTTAGTATTAGTACCCAGGGGCATACGGTGTTTCTGATTGTTGGCATGGGAAATTGAAATACGAGGCTGATGAATATTGTTTGGATTCCTAGTTTATTGAACATGCTCTTAAGTTTGGTGCATAATTTCTTCAGTTCGTCGGATACAACAACCCTCAACCTGTTATCGTTCATAACCCTTAAAGTTTCACGAATTGAAATTGAAACCATAGCTGGATTTGCCAAATATGAACCTAGGCTTACCGATAAATGTATGCTTTAATGTGTTTTATGAATCCTTGGAATTTATCATTCGAATGCAATGTTTATGAAGGTGACTAAGATGATTGGATCACTCATTTTCTGTGCAATTGCTTACTTTTAAGGTTGTGAGCAAAATAACACCAGAAAGGGTTGTATCGCAATTATGTAGTATAGCATAAACATAGATGTTTTAAAAAGCATCATGACCTAACGTAGCCTATCCTAACCTTTTGATGGAAATATCCTCATTTCCAACTACGATGCTCTTGTTAACTCAATTTGCTTGTGAATTATCATGCATAATTAATGCCATTTTCTTACTGGAGTGCATATGCATTGGAGCATTCTTTCTGCATGGTCACAACCTAGACTGTAAATCTTAGTAACTTGAGGTGCACTGTGTGCATCAGCTGGTTCACAGAGACCCATGATCCCTAAAGGAAAAGGCACACTGAGTGCACTTGGGATAAAAATTGGACCAACTGCAGTGCAAAAGATGCTATTAAGAAGAGGATTTGTGGCCATGCATGCCTAAAAAGAGGAGTAAAGCACTAAGCCACCTCTTTTTATGACAAGTAAGGTGCATTTTTTTATGAAATAGCAAATAATATCAGCATTTGGTAGGAATACCTGGTAGTAATGTTGCAGAACAGCATTAATTATATCTATGGTCTTCTCTTATTACACAATGGTGTGGATATGGGGCTGAAACATGTCTGTGTGTATTCATGCCAATATTATAAGCTTCAGTACACTGGATATTCAATTTCAGGTCAATTTCAATTGAAGTTTCATCAGTTCAGGGAGGGGGTTGGTCACCTTGTGGCCTCACTCTAGGCCTCATACACTCATGGTCAGTGCTATCGACAGGCCTTCAAGGCAGGTGCAACGGAAAAGTCAAGCTTTTTATCCAGATGTCTCCAAATATTTGCTTGAAAAACTTAGGTATCCACTGCTTTAAGCTGCAGTGTTTTGAAGTTGTGGGAGGAACTCCTCCTACTGTTCACACCACCTTCCCTTCCCCGACAACAGAAGCACCTATATTTCATGGGCTGGATTTTACATTGGAGGTCTAAGCCCCTTTCAGTGATTAAGGCTCAAAGTTCACCCATCCCAGATAGAGTAGCGTGGTCATTGGCGTGCCTAGTATTTGCATGTGGGAGCAAATGGATTTCGAGGTGGCTTAAGCAACACTCATACAAATAGTCGCAGTTTTTGGACCAATATTTTTTAATAGGTACCCATTGTTATTTTATGCTAGGATGAGTAGGAACAACTTAATTTGGCGCTGCAAGGTGCCAAGCCTATCACCATCGTTCCGAAGTCAGTGGATTTCAACCCTCTCCCTCCTGTTCAAATGCTTCCGAAATGGCCGACAAGTTTCATATATAAAATGGCCGGCAATAAAATCATATATTCACATATCATTGGGGTTTTCATATATTTATATTTCATAATCCGAAATTGCCGGCATATATATATATATATATATATATATATATATATATATATATATATATATATATATATATATATATATATATATATATATATATATATATATATATATATATATATATATATATATATATATATATATATATATATATATATATATATATATATATATATATATATATATATATATATATATATATATATATATATATATAATATACATATATATATATGTATATATACACATATATATATATATATGTGTATATATATATATATATATACATACTTTTCATTATTACACTATAGATTATTGGGGTGCAAAATACATGAAGTTAATGGAAAGCCCCACATCGATGGGACGCATGTTCCATGGTATGCACCCATGTTAAAAGTCTAAATTATTGGGGGACAGAGCCAACACTGAGGGGGCATTTGCCCCTCAAAAATATATCAAAGAATATCCTTGGTCTAGACGCATATGAATGAAAAAAGGAAAACAATCCTGAAAACCAGCTGCAGGTTCCGTATCAGCACATGGGTGATAAGGGACATTCCTACCAGTATCGGTACCTCCGCCGGTAGCCTAAACAAAATGTTGGCGCCTTTTCCTGGCCGGAGGGGTACCACATTCCCTTGGGAGGCACATGCCCCCATTTCCCCACCCTTGTTTACGCCCCTGCACCGAGTGGGGAGGAAGTATGTTGCCAAACGTTGCCAAACGTTGAGGAATTATGTTGCCAAAATTATGTTGTCACCGGTTGGCAAACGATATTGGAGGGCTCCGGTTTTGATGTCACAGCATCTTCATCGGTGTCTAATTAAATACGGAGATAACACTGAAAACAGCTCAAGGGCACACAATAACCGCGCGCCATAATTATCAGGGAACCTTCTATAGGCACATTTTCGCCGCCGTCTCCGACCACATCACAAAGCCATCCCGTTAATTCATACATCGATTCACAGATATATATGCCGCTTCTAATGCCCTTCTATTTGATTTACTGATTCCTTGTTCTATAACCCTCGCCTA
>JAOTOM010004693.1:0-332500 GCA_034440615.1 Ashinkailepas kermadecensis | reverse complement strand
ATATTTGCAAGGTTCTCCCAGATCAATGTCCTAACTTGACATCAGATAAGATTGATGGGGCTACGAGTAATTATGTGGGTACTGAGGACGCTAAAACTGAACTGACTCCTAATCTTCCCCTAGGTACTACAAAATAGTACCATTACGCATTATTCACGAAATGTCCAAAAAATTAGGTCCGCAGTTTAACCTCACCTAAACAACACCTTCAACAATTCACACATAATTCGTATTACAGGATATTGAGCAGCACTGTGATGGGCATATACGGCACATATTTGCCACTGATACTACACATGCAATGAGAAAGCATAAAACATTGACATTTTTGGAACATAAAAACATAAGGTATTCATCATGGAGATCACCCAGTGATCTAAAAAGTGGATATCGGATATCAATCGCGAGCTGGTGACGTGTAAACCTCTCACTGTCATGGCATGTTGCCTACTTCCTCCGTTTGAGTATGCGAATTTCATTGAAAAATAAAATATATATCACTGTGTTTCTCATTCACTTGTAAGTACATTGACGGGTGGCATGATTCCGACGCGTGCACGTGCTTCTGTGCAGGTTAAGTCAAGTCACGCAAGGTAAATATGGTGTATTAATTTGTTGGTCCCAAGCTTATTATCGTGGGCCCGAGCGGGTGACAATGAACGCTGCATTCTAATTCAGCACCCAAAATTACCGTATGGAACAGTTCTGACCACGCATGATTAATTTACTTTGACCTTTGCTGACCAGAGCTCATCATAGGCACATGGGTTAGGTTGCATGAAAGGTGGTTCTAGTTTAATGATGGGTGCTAATTTTTGATTTGGCGTTCATTTGTACCCAACGGGGCCGGCAATTATTTTGGTCCCCCAAAACCAAAACTCCATATTGACACTACGTGACCTGGCCCCACATGCACAGTAGCGCATGAATGCCATATGACCATGTGACCATTCGTTGGAATTGGAATTGAATGTGGAACACAGTGATGTGTATTTCATAAGGGCATACTGCATAGTTTATAATGTACTTTAGTTCGAACTTGAAAAAGGTGCAAAATCTGCCGGAATCCTCTGAGACATATTCACGAAAATTCGTCTGATATCTGCGACATGTCCTGAGACCTAGCCTGACGTACCTGGCCTGACCGGATTAGATCAGTGATATGACCTGATCTGACAACAGGTTTGCGCCACAAGTTCTGCAATGAATGCCCGCGCAGCTGTGCAGAGCTTCATTGCATTTTGCCCAGCCATTTCTGTAGAATAGTATAGCCATTAGTAGACTTTCTTCAACATTACTACATCTAGAACACTACACCAGCTAAAACAAAATTGTATATCAAAAGACGAGCAATGATACGGTAGTTGAAGGCACGGTACTGGAAATCTGAGCGCGTTCGCGCATGCCGTTTTCCAGCATAAATGAAACACGGCTTGCACAAATCAGCAGAGACAGTCATCCGTTTGATGATCATGACAACCGAAGGGCAGTGAAATGCATGCAAATTTCCCCAACACTTTCCCCCTTTTTCACTGTAAGCTGACAGGCGCGTTGCAAGTAGGTACTTGAATACTGCTCTAACGGTAGCTTGCCATCTCTCTGAGCCAATGGCGACTCGCTTGGTTATTTCTAGTTTGACCGATCGTATGAAGCGATGTAACCTCGTGCATTGAGCATTGATATTGCATAAACGAGATACTTGTCAGTACACAAACACATTCCTAACTCCCGAAAGCACAGCGCCTCCTCTTGCCTCGAGACGTTTCGCACCGTCTGTCGGGGATGATTTTGTTCCAGAAAATAATGCATTCACTGCCGGAACAGACACTGTCAATGTCAATGTTACTGTCACTGTCTTACTGCCGGAATTTGAATCCTGCAAGCATGCTACGAAGTCCTCCAAGGAAGTCGTGTGAAATTTTCACAAGCCATTGAGTACCACGCTTGGCGTCAACTCCGGCGGTTTGACCTGATCTGGCCCGTATAAGCAATATAACACTGAGAGAAATGTGAGAAACGTGTATGTTCTCTGAGAAAAGCAGACGTTCTCATTTTCTCTATTCAAATCAGACCACACAAAACGAGCACTCTGTTCGCGATATGCTGAGAACATTATTCTCAGATGAGAATGCCAGTGTGTTGAGACTTACAAATGTACTCATGTGAAACCACTTTCCAGAATCAGGAAGGAGAACATCGTTTGGTCTCAAGTGAAACCAGTCAGACTGAGAATAGCAATTGTTCTCAATTTAAACAGCTATGCTCAAATGAGACCAGTCCCAAGTGTCAATCAGACTCTTCGTGGGTCGCAAATGCACTCGTGCAAAACCACTTCAAAGTCTCAACAAGCAGATTTTTGTTCTCGCTGAAGCCAGTTCACTTGAGAATAGCTATTGGTGTTAACATTCGAAGCTATTACTCAAATAAGACCAGTCCCAGGTTTCATTTGAGCAATACATTCCTCAACTGATGGTGGTTATTTGCATAAATGTCTCTCGCACTTCTCATATGAAACTTCTGTCAGGTTTAAATACACGTGTTATACATAAATACACGTTGATATGCATATACATAAATCTACGTGTATTTATATACATATACATTTACATACATATACATTTATATACATGTATTTATATACATAAATACACGTTACACGTTTTAAATACACGTGTAACTACACACACTTATCGCCGCACACTTATCGCCGGTGTCATCTGCCACACATGCCGCTCATCGCTGCCTCAGAGGATAATGTCCTGGCGATGGCCATCGAAGTCAATGAAGAGGAGTTATAAGTACCACAACATTCTATTTATTTGCCAAAGGTATTCCAAAAATGTATCATAGAAACTGGCATGCCCTTGCATCAAATATCATCGCCGTTTGCATATTCGCTACGTCACTCGCAGACAACAATCCTGGACTTGGACACATGCCTGGGCATAATGTTCACCTGCCCAGGCATAAAAGAGACAACGGGAGCTCTAAAGACTTACGCTGAAAGCAAGTTCAGGTAGAACGCAACTCCTTTGGACGTTATTTTCCACGCCATGCCCTTGGTCTCCTTTATCACCAAACAGATATGTTGGAACAGCCCCTGGGGTAGGAAGGAGAAACCTGCCACATGTATGGTCTCTGCCACCGCCCAACCATCTTCATCCGTGACGGGACTGTCGGAGAGTGTCAATCGACAGTTCAGTGAGGATGTGAGATAAGTCCGAGACAGTGAAAATCCTAGCTAAGGTGCTGGCCGAGGAGGACATCTAACACTTTAACTGTGGGACGTAGCTTCACAGTGATTTCAGTCCGAAGTGTGCATATTATTATGGAGAACAATGGTAAGTTGAATCGCATGACATTATAGTCCTTTCAAAAATTGTCTACAGCTGATTACTATGCTTCCTTGAATTGTAGATCTGGACAACTGCAGGACAGCAATTTCGAAAGCTTAAAATGTCACGCTTTTAGCGGCTACTAATAACTTGTGCAACGACAGCTACAGTAAAGCCTGGTATTTTGTGCAATTATGTTTTATTGCTTTCAAATGTATTAAGCTCCGTCTTCATTAGGGTATAAAGTGTTCGGCAAACAGCACAGGCGATTTTCCGTGCGTTCCCCGAACCGAACAGCGGTGTTCGGAATACATCACGTGTATCTGCACCTGTTAACCTTTCTTAGTACTTCTTTCCGGTCGGATCCTCACCCCGTCTCGGGGGTGGGGAAGGGGGTTGATACAACCCCATCTAATCCCAAAACTAAGCATCGCACGAAAACGAAAGACATGTCATCGGAAAGAGCTCGACGAGTAGGGCCAGAAACCACCACAAAATGTTATCACCCCAAAAGTATCTAGGGGATCTATGGGGTGTATGTCACTAGGGGGTCTATGTCTTTACGACTGACATCATATTCTTGGCTCCATCTGCGTCTTGCAACGCCATCTCTGATGACCAGTAGAAGTACAGTTTCCCTGCGTACTTTACAGAGTAGCTTCATGTCGGGAAAGTCATCGATAGTTGGGTGCTGACCCGGGGCTGCTATCTGCATTGTTGGCGGAGAGAACCATAGTTTACTGCACGGGTGTGGCATGTGTGCAGCACGTGTGCGTGCTGTATGTGACCTACGCTGACACAGCAGCACACCACTCGCTTTTGCCGATTACAAACAACCTTTCATCGGTAAAGTGCGGTCTCCAGTCCAGGTAATTTGCGAACTGGAAATCCCACTTCATTTCACCTGTCTTGACTTCCGTGGCATGGAGTATTCAGTGCTATCAGGTGACATATTGCCAGAGCCTACTGATTATTCCGCCGCGCCAGTTTTGGCCTGACTGACTGCTGGTTATAGCAGTTTATTTTTCATTTTCGTGGGGTGACACCCGTCGCTCTTTTCGCATTTATTTTCTAGTGGGGTGACACCCGTCACCCCACCCGTTTTCGTCGTCGTCGTATTTCCGTTCCCTGAGTTTCTGTGTGTCCGTTATCTTTGTTTATATTACACTAGGTAGGATTTTTTCCCCGTGATGGGGAAAAACGAAAAAAAGATACGGACCCATGCTCGCCAGCGGACTCGGACTCGGATTTGCCTCCTCTGACCACACCTGACGACCATCGCACGAACACGGACCTGGCCCCTGATGCTCCCTCGATTGATGGAATTGTTGATGACCCGCGCAGAACTATTTCCTTCGATGACGCCATGGAAGCCCTTTGCGCCTCGCCGAACCCTGCTCGTCCCAAGACCACGGCCTCGCCTCGCAATCCACACCAGACCATTACTCTCCACGCCGCTGACCCACGCTCGAACCAGATCACTTCATCCCAACCTGAACCCATTGAACCCTACCTCGACAGTGCTGGCTCTTACATTGTAGTCAAGCCTGTCGAGGAATCCGTTTCCTTCCGCCGTATCAACGTTTTCTGGCCGACTAAACAACTCCTTGCCATCTGCTCCCTCGCCAATCCCGACATTGAAGCCCCAGCGAACGGAACCTTGGTCATTAAAACCCAATCCCGAGCCCAAACCAAAGCCCTCCTCCGCACCACAACATTTTGTGGTAAATCCGTGACCATTTCACTCCACCCCAACCGCAATTCCACCAAGGGCACCGTCTTCGCGCCGGAGCTCCGCTTCATGTCTGAGGAAGATACTTAAGCGGAGCTCAGGCCGGATGGGGTGACCCACGTCCACCGCATCACATCCTTCAAAGATGGCCAGAAACGTGATACGAGCCTCCCTGTCCTTACCTTCAATTCTACCACTCTTCCCAAGACCCTACTCGGCGGATACCTACGATTCCAAGTCCGTGTCTTTATTCCTAATCCTCTTCGCTGTTTCAATTGTCAGCGCTTTGGGCATGGCAGCAAGACTTATCGCCAAACAGCACGCTGCCCAAAGTGTGGTGAATCACCACATCCTGATTCCACCTGCTCAAAACCTGTCCACTGTCTTAACTGCAACACACCCGACCACCTGACCACATCACCCCTCTGTCCAGTATGGCACAAGGAGAAGGAGGTCTGCGCTGTGAAGGCCACGACCGGGGTGTCATACCCCCAGGCCCGACGGTCTGTCGAAGCCACCTCCCCGTCAACGAAAACGTATGCTCAGGCGGCCACCGTTGCTCCCCCCACACGTCGCGTCAACACTACTTCTGCCTCGATGCAAACAGACATGATTCCAGGTTTAGCTCCACTAAAAAAACTTACTCCACTGACCACACCGACACAAACCACCCTGGCTCCCAACACTCAGACCACTCCGACACAAACCACCCTCGCTCCCAACACTCAGACCACTGCAGCTCCAAACAAACAGACCACTCCAGGGAGGAGTGATAGGCCCAGCAGTCACTCCGCTGCGGGAGCAAATTCTTGTTCCCCGTCAACGGGCCGGCGGTCCGGCCCAGCGCCGGCCGGCGCCCACGTGACCCGGCCGACTCCCGGCCGGCGGGCGTCCCCCGCGGCAGTGGCCGGACGGCGTGATTCGGCCAAGGTCACCGGTCGGCCGGACGGCTCGAGCGAGCCAACCACCGCCGGCCGCACTCAACATACGTACCCACCTGAACTTCAATCGTGGCTGCGCCAGGCACCGAAAGGTGCCAACAAATATTAATTCGCACCAATGACCATATTTCTCCAATGTAATTGCCATAGTCTATTTTTTATCCAAATAGGCCGAAATGAAAGTTTTTTTTCTCAATATTCTCTCACCTATTCTCATAGCACTTCAAGAAACATGGTTTTTGCCTACAGATGCATATAACTTCAATATTTCCAATTACTCACTGTACCGTCACGACGAGGTCCGTGGACCACATCGCCAGGGCTCAAAAAAGCCTTTTGGTGGTCGCCGACGAGATACAATTCTGGAAAATTGGTCGCCAATCAGGTACGGGTCCAATGGGGAGGGGATGGGGTTGGGTGGTGAAAGCACGGTTGTCCATCGGGATTGGATAACATGACATTTTCGAAACATTATTTTTCATGATTACGCACTTTTTGCAGATCTGACGGCCTTCCATGCTTTCTTCGATTGTTTCATCAGAAATAGGTGTCGCTTGGCGCCCTGAGCAAATTTTTGCGCACCAAAAGGAGTGTCGCCCTTCCCATAGGAACTCCTGAATGTCGCTCGGAGAGCAAAGTCCCTCGGAGACAGTGGAGGATGAACAAAATTCCCTCGAAGATAGCGAAGAATGACACAATCCGGAGTTCGGCACATAAAGGTGAAAAATCCCAAGCGATCTTTGGCAATCGGACATCAATTACTCGCAATCTTCTACCGTGTATATAATATATTACATTTCTAGTCCAGATGAATATTTATAATTCCCATTAGCTGTCGTCTTACATCACAAACAAAACAACGAAAAATTATTAATTACTGATAGGTACAGTAGTTCTACACTTGGACGGTAGTAACAGAACTAGGAGGCATCAGCCTGTTCCTTTAATATCTTCTTAAGCACATTTTTCAGCTGGATATATTTTGTGGAAGAAACATGCAAATACGCTGATATGGATGGAATCCTGATCTATATGAATTTCAGTGGTGCACTTCTAAATAGCGTCCTATAAAAAATAACTTTCTAGACAATGCAAAACTTAGCATAACTAAGATAACATTTCACACCATTGCCGATCTGTTTTAGCCGCGGCAGTGGCGGCCTCACAGCCGCGGCATCGGCAACCTCACAGCCATCACAGTGACCGCCTCACGGGTGCGGCAGCGGCCGCCTCACAGCCCTGATCATGGCCGCCTCACAGTCGCAGCAGTGGCCGCCTCATAGCCGTGGCAGTGGCCGCCTCACAGTTGCGGCAGTGGCTTCCTCACAGCCCTGACAACGGCCACCTCACAGCCAGGGCAGCGGCCACCTTACAGTCATGACAGTGGCCGCCTCACAGTCATGACAGCGGCCGCCTCACAGTCATGACAGCGGCCGCCTCACAGGTGCGGATGTGGCCCCCTCACAGTCATGACAGCGGCCGCCCCACAGGTGCGGAAGT
Organism: Ashinkailepas kermadecensis; assembly: GCA_034440615.1. Classification (NCBI taxonomy): domain Eukaryota; kingdom Metazoa; phylum Arthropoda; class Thecostraca; family Neolepadidae; genus Ashinkailepas; species Ashinkailepas kermadecensis. Next base: position 324,992 of record JAOTOM010004693.1, on the reverse strand, counting down.
GGCCGCCTGACAGTCATGACAGCAGCCGCCTCACAGCCATGGCAGCGGCCCTCTCACAGGTGTGGTAAGTGACCGCCTCACAGTCGTGGCAGTGGCCGCCTCACAGCCATGACAGCCATCGTCTCACAGCCGTGGCAGTGGCCGCCTCACAAACATAATAACGGCCGCTTCACAGCCGTAGCAGTGGCCACCTCACAGCCGTGGCAGTAGTCGCCTCATAGGTGCGGCAGTGGACGCCTCAAATAGTCATCACAAGTATCACAAGTAGTTGCTACCACTTTGCCACATCTCTACAGACGTCAGATATGCTAAACTCTAAAGGTGCCTCGACGACTTGTAGCGGGAAATCACAATTCATTCCATCGCCCCCACCCCCCTCCCCAATGCTCGCAAGTATAAAGTTGTTCAATTGTTCAAGCAAGGGTTTCTTTGCAGCACTCTTTCTGTGATGCAGTTTGCGTGCCACGTCAGGGGCGTTCCGCCGAACGATCAACTGATGTGAGACGTTTTGGTGGTCAGCACGCGATGTGTGCCAAACAGATGTAGATAAGCCACAGATATACCACCAGTGCCGAGACTTGCACTGCGAGCACGGCAGTTTCTTCAGGACGTGGTAAGCGGCGCGGACGGTCTCTGGTGGCACGGTGTTGGAAATCAACCCGCTAATATGCAGGCGAGACGCAGCCGCCAGTACAGCGCCGACGACACTCTCGGTTGGCGAAGCCTGGATGGCGCGCAGGTCACTGACTATGCGGATGTTGTCCATCTTGTACGACAACTTCTTGTTGGTGTCCTTGAAGCAGCCACGCGAATCCATGCTCTTAGTTCGGCTCTTGCAGTGCGGAGCCAGGACCGACGTAAAGGCCGATATCCCGTTTACCTTGATAAAAGAGAAATGGGTTCACACAAAACGCAATGCATGCAGATAATATAATAATTGGTGATAGTGGGGTTGACTGAGATCAACGCGAATAACGTTAATTTGAATTAAAATGTTTGGCTGGCCATGATATATCAATATACTGCAACCACAGGCAAAATCTTGCACCCTGGCATCACCCTACTCAGTTGAGCATAGAAGAATATGCGATCGATAGTGTAATCAGAATGGGTGGGGGTACATATACAACCAGATCAGTGACTGCCGGGGTTAGACAAATTGGCTAATCCTGGATTTGGTGCATCCAGAGCATCATCCTCTTGAGGAAATCTTTTTCTTTTTCTCACTTGTAGGTCAATAATGTTTCTTGACAATGAACTGCTCTGTGATGTGCTCAATATTTACTGAAGAGTACAAGCCGAGATTCTGATGCCACAAGCTGGAATAAAAATATCCTCTCCATATCCAATTACACCCAAAAATTTCCTCTCCACATCCAGGATTGCAAAGCGTAAATCCAGCCTGCTGGCTGCTGACATGTACTCTGTCCAACCAGGGTTGAAAGAATGTTCCTGTACTGGATGTTTACCATCCATAAAATTATCCTCCATGAGGAATTATCTGGAATATATGGGATTATAATATATGGCACCTTTTCACCAAAATATTTGAGATGTTTGCAAATGACTGCAGACTTCTTCCCATTTGATTGACATGCCCAGGCTAACTGGAAAATACAGAAAGGAGTTAATGGTTCAGAAAGACAAAATTACAATTTTGGATTGGAATGTTAAACATTTTGCTCTCGAAATGCAACATTAAATAACAAATTCAACCATGTCCAACCCTCATTGCTTTGAAACTGAAGAATTCCATCAGAATTTTGACACACAGCACCAAACTTACATCACATGTACAGATATGCTACAGCTCATGACAGCTTTATTGAAGGGAAATGTATTTAACCAAACTTTACTGGTTTTAAGTTGTTGCCCATGTTGAATCAACTTGGGTATACATATTATTATAGAAATATCTAGGATACATCTTTCAGATACATATTAAAGGGTTTTAATAATGATAATAGTGTTTCTGGGATGAACCTTTTTTAAAAACAATTCATGAGCTTCCGGATCTCTTAGCGGCTCCGTCGTCAGATGGTATATTCAAAGAGAAGACAATTCAGATTTTCAACACAATTTCAAACAGGACACGAGCAGTGAGAAATGCGGCACTTCAATGCAGCATAACACGGCAGGGACTGTAAAACAACACACTTGAAAAACTCCCACGTAGTAAAAAACGGTAGACTATAAAATACATCACAATTGACATCCCTAATTCTCCCCCACCCCTCCCCCAAGAGGGGTCTGCTCTTATACTACTGCTCGTCAATATTAGCCACTCTCCATATGGAATATCTTACCATATTAGAAAGTCGCGACCAGAGCTAAATCGGGATAGGGGTTTAGAATGGTCGACCATCTGGAGAGTGGCTAATATTGACTAGCAGTAGTCTTGGGGGAGGGGTGGGGGAGAATTAGGGATGTCAATTGTGATGTATTTTATAGTCCACCATTTTTTACTACGTGGGAGTTTTTTTTTCTCAAGTGTGTTGTTTTACAGTCCCTGCCGTGTTATGCTAAAGTACCGCATTCCTGACTGCTCATGTCCTGTTTGAAATTTTGTTGAAAACCTGAATTGTCTTCTCTTTTAATATACCATCTGACGACGGAGCTGCTAAGAGCTCCGAAAGCTCATTAGTTGTTTTTTGTTTAAGGGTCATCCCAGAAACACTATTATCATATCTAGCATAGTTCCAGAAAAATGGAATAATGGTACATATCCAGGGATACTTGGCAAAAATTATGCTTCAACCAAGCACTTCTTTCAAGCATAACTCAACACATCTGTACTTGTGCCATGATTATACCGTGTACCAGAATTCTGGCACAATTATTTCAGTTTGAAGTCCAGTATAACATGCATGTATTCTTTTCACACTGGATTGGGATGCTGGAGTCGCATATCCTAGCCATATCCTGGCCAGAGTGGAAAAATACCATCTATTCTAGATATATACTATTCAAGATATCTCGATAAGTAACTTGGGCAAAAAATATGCCTGAACAAAGCATATTTTTCAAGCCCAACTTTACACATCCGTGCATGTCCTGGAATGATTGTACAGTGCACCAAAATTCTGGTACAATTACTTTATTTGAAATCCAGCATAATATGCATGTATTCTTTTCACACTGGATTTGGATGCTGAAGACCCATATCCTGGCCAGAGTGGAAAAATACCATCTATCCTAGATATATCATATTCAAAGTATCTGGATGATACCTATACAAAGAAAGGTACCATCATTGTGCTGTACTGTGTGCATATTAAAGTTGCTGTTTTTTTCTTTTAAAAAGAATTGGAAGTCGCACAGCAAATTCTGGCATGGCAAGGTGGATGGCAAAGAAAAGCAAAGTAAGCAGACCAAATCAGCACCAGCTCTACATTCCAATGCTCTTCCATATAGGTATTTTTATCTAAACCTTCTCCACTTGCCATCTTAGGAGCTTCAGTAATTGGTAGTTTAGACTTCATACAAGACATGCTAATCAGTAATCACATGCTTTTCCTCTGTAAAGCAAAGGTGTTATCATAGGATATCTTATGTTAGGATTTCTAATTTAAGGAAATGCAAAAAGTCCAAGTTAATTTTGTCCCCAGAAAGGTGGTAAATTTATGATTTGAGGTGATTTTTGAATTATTGGACCTTCCTTTCCCAACCGTTTATGAACATGGTCAACATGATGTGACTGCTCATTTCCTCGGCAATGCTTACTTTTCAGTTGGCAGGTAGAAGAACACTAAAAGGTGGCCTTCAATTGGGTAATATAGCATACAAATAATGTTCAAAAGCAAAAGAAATAGCATAACCTAACCAAGCTACCATGAGAAAAGAAATATTTTTTAAAAATAGAAAGATTTCATACTAATTTCTCAAGATTCATCAAATGAAAAACCTAACCTAACCTAGCCCAACCTGCTTTTGAAGGAAAAATCAACATTGTTTTTCTTAAAGAAAATTGTTATCAATAAAAACACCTAAACTAACCTCATGTAACCAAACCTAACAATATTCTTTGCTTCATGGCAGTAAAATGTGTGTGAAACTTGTCCTGTGAATACGCAAAAGCACAATAATACCCAAAACTTTACACTAGATGATTTTTTAACTTTCAGAATGACATGACACTTCAGGACAATATTAGGTAAATCTGCACCTTAAGGTAATTTTTGAATTCTTGGAAATTATTTTTCCAATGCAATCTCTATGAATGTGGTCAACATTATGTGACCACTCATTTCCTGTGCATATGCATACTTTTCAGTTAGTAGGAAAAATAACACCAACAAATGGGCTTGGAGTTTGGTAATATAGCATAAAAATAATGTGCAAAAGAAATTTTAAAAAATGCAACATAACATCACCTAACCTAGCCTAGCCTAACCTTCCATGTAAGAAAATACATTCCTTGCAAAAATAAAATTTGCAATTTTTCTCAAGCATTTTTAAATTAAAAAACCGAACATGGCCTACCCTAGCTCAATCTGTTTTTGAAGAAAGACTTTTTTGTTGAAAAAGGTTAGAAAAGGAGTGTTTTTAGCTTAACAGAAAAGCTTAACCTAACCAGTCCTTGCCCTATTGTTTGCTTCATGGAGGTAAAATGTGCACAAAACTTGCCTCATGCATACCTTAAAGTGCAATTATACCCAATAATGTGAGATCATATCTCTGAACATGATTAAGACAATGGAACCATTCATCCCTGCTCAAAATGGAATGAAATTATGTGTTGCTTTCTTGTTCTTTGCAGAAAATGTTTGATTTTTCCTTTTTCTGAAGATAGTGTTCGACTCTGATATCTTTTTTTTCAAGAAAGAAAAAGACTCGGTTAGAATGAAAGGCTTGACATAACACATGGGATAAAGCATAAAATCACCAAGCGGCAGCGGTTATGTTGTTTAGGATTTATTTGACAAATTACATTCTTCTTCATTATATATTGCCCCAACTACATATCAATATGTTGATATTATCTTCGCTACCAACTGAAAAGCATGCATGCACTTGAGCTGGTGATAGGTAAATGGTTAGGCAGGCAACATGCTACATCATATTAATCCCATTATGAAACATGTTTTTATAATATTTTTGTCTTAAAATGCCATATCCAAAGTTAATACAACAAACTTACCAATGATTACACTCTGGACACTGCTACCCATGATCATATCCTTGTGCTTAGGAAGGTACCTTGGTACCTAGGTAGGTTCCTACCTAGGTACCTAAGCAGGTAGGAGCAACAACATACCCTTCTGTATTATCCTGATCCAATTTGACCTCTGACCTCCTGGAGCAAACTGGCTCCATGTATGTATCTGGAATGGTTGGATGGAGTCCACACCTGGATATCTAACTAGGTACTTACCTCGGCAATGTCAATATGAATCAAGGCAGTCAAGCAATGAATACACGAAAACGCGACATTAATTCACCATCACGATTAGGTACAAGTACCGTAAACAACCAATTTTCGATTGAACGACTGAACAAGCCACCAAGAGTTGCCTGATTTCGAATTGTGTGTAAATAAAATATATATACGACCTTCAATATACCAGGAGGTGCTGAGTTGACATCAAAAGTGACGATAAGGGCTGTACTTTATTGCTTTAAAGTACAACCCTTAAAAAAAAACATTAAAAAAACAACAACAATAAAGTACAACCCTTATCGTTACTTTTGATGTCAACTTAGCACCTCCTGGTATATTGAAGGTCGTATATATATTTTATTTACACACAATGTCTAAAACCCAGGAGCATCTAAGAGCCATTCTTCGTTATATTAAACAATGATTTCGAATTCCTCATTTACAACTAGATTCCTAGGCGACGACCACATTGGTCGGTGGGTCGGCGTTCCGTCGGCACTTTTGGCGACCACGGTATGCCATTGGTTTAGCATTGTGGTTGTCAGAAAAGCGCCGTCCTGTGCCGACGGGAGGTTCTAGTATAAATATGGTAGGTCAGAGGGACGGGACATTTGGTAGCATTAACGGACGCTCCTAGTATACTTTTGATCTGGAAAAAGATCATTGCTGCGAAATGAAAATATCTGATACATCGACTAATTCTATCATTTATGGTTAAAATGTTGACGGACATATCAAAGCAAAATTCCGGTTTTGGTCGCCACTGCGGCCTGGTGAGACTGCACCTGGTCGCCGATGCTATCGCCAGGACGGTGCTATTTTTGAGCCCTGCACATCGCAGTGGCGGTACAGCACTGTACATCAACAATGATTTTACACATACACAAATTACACTGAATTCACCTTTACAAGCCGTAGCTTGTACTTTGCGTTTGCATGGCAGAAATGTGAATGTATGTTCCATTTATATTCCACCACAAACAGATACCACAAACATTTTGATACAATTAGACAACCTCATAACACAATTCAAGAATCCTTTCCTATTACTTGGCGATTTTAATGCCCATAGCCCTGCGTGCGATAGAACACGCACACTTACAGACACTCGTGGTCGCATCATTGAACAAATTTTAGACCGACATAATTTAGTATTATTGAACACCGGAGAACCAACCTTTTTTCACCTTGGACATAATACAGAAACAGCTATTGATTTATCAATATGCTCTCCGACTCTGGCCAATGATTATGATTGGACCATAAACACTGATATTCATGACAGCGATCATTACCCCATTAAATTAACACCCACATTTTCAACTGCGGCAGATACGACACCCAGTTTTATCCCTCGCTGGAAAATTTCGAAGGCCGATTGGACAACTTTTCAGGAACTTTCACATATTCAATACAACCCGAACATTTCTCCCGTCGAAAACATCAACCAAGTTACCAAAACACTTCTCGAAGCAGCTTCCATCGCTATTCCCCTAACAAAACCTTTCACAAAAAGAACACCAGACCCCTGGTGGTCGATAGAAATTTCCCGAGCAATAGCCGCAAGAAAGAGAGCATTTAGAAGATATTTACGCCATCCCGACCAACAAAATTTAGTCAGCCGTAACTATGAACGTGTGAAGACACGCCGCATCATTCGCGAAGCTCGTCGCCGTTCATGGTCACTATATTTACAATAACTCACCTCTCGAACACCTTTAAGCAAAATCTGGCAGTTAATCCGCCGATTATCAGGACGCACTCCATTTAAATCACTCCCGGCACTCAAAATTCAAAACACCACAATTACAGACCCACAAACAATAGTAAATACAATAGCGGACACCACGGCTCACAATAGCTCTGACAACAACTACAGACCAGAATTTCTACAAAATGCACAACACACATTTCACACCGATTTTGCACAATTCGATTCGAACAACACTGAAACATACAATATCCCGTTTCAAGTTTCAGAACTAGGTACTGCAATTTCCTCAGCCGGTAATACTTCTGTAGGTCTCGACAATTTACATTATTCCTTTTTCAGACATTTATCCAACGACACAAAACATTGCATCTTACAAACATTTAATGCATTATGGTCTGGCCATACCTTCCCCGAAACATGGAAGGAAGCCCTCATCATCCCTATTCCAAAACCCGTCAAAAACCACAGCAACCCCAACAATTTCCGACCCATCGCTCTCACCAGTTGTCTAGGAAAACTTTTAGAACGTATGATTGTAAAAAGACTGACCCGGTACTTAGAAACAAATCATCTGTTATCTCCAATTCAATGCGGTTTTCGTCATGGCCATAGTACAATAGATCATCTCATTCGATTAGAAACTGACATACGCCTTGGTTATAAAAACATGAATACACCATTGCAGTATTTTTAGACATTAGTAAAGCGTATGATATGGTATACAAACCGGCATTAATTTCCAAACTTCTTCACCTCGGCGTCATAGGAAATTTAGCTCATTATTTGACAGGATGTTTGTCCGGTTCCCGTCATTTTCATCTCCGGTGCAGGTCAGCGATTTCCGATCCACGTTTTCTTAAGAACGGATTACCACAGGGGAGTTGTATTTCACCAGTATTATTCAACATCATCATTAATGATATTTTCGATAACATGCCTGCCAATCTATCATACTCGCTATTTGCGGACGATAGTGCGATTTGGTGCTCCGGCAAAAATTATGAACATTGTTTAATTCGATTACAAAACGCAGCAAATCAACTCCGTGCCCAAATCCAGACACAACACTTCACTTCGGAAACACTGACATACATTTTGTAAATTCGTTAAAATTTTTTGGTGTTATTTTCGATCGCCAGCTTTCCATGCACAATGACGTCAAACACATCCAGACCAAATGTTTTCACAGACTCAACTTATTTCGCTGTATTACGTCTTCATCATTCGGATCCGATGGTCACACGCTATTACAATTATACAAATCCTTGGTTCTTCCCATCATATAATATGGCTCCATAGTTTACGCAAGTGGCAGTACCTCCGCTTTGAAACTTTTGGACATCTTACAAAATAAATTTATTCGCATAGCACTCGGTGCAATGCACCACGTCTCCACGTGGTGCACCACGTCTCCCATTACTTCTTTACAAATCGAATCAGGAATTCCACCATTAGGTCCCCGAAGAATTGAAAAACACTCAGATATGCCGCAAAAATTCAATTTAGAGAACACCACCCCACACACGCATCTCTACAAATTCTCCCAAATCTACACCACGAATATTTAGGTCCCGCCGAAAAGCGAACCGGGCTTACCACCGTGGCAGATTGCCGAAAGAAATATTTTTTATCTCACCACCACTCCAAAATCACAGCTTTGTCCAGAATACGTCAAACGAAAATTCCACCAGTTTCGCTCTCGTTATCGCCATGTTCCTTTTGTTTTCACCGACGGATCTAAAGACGAAAATTACATAGGAAACGCCATTGTTGCAGGTACACACACAAAACAACATCGCTTGCCAAACGGGACATCCATTTTCATCGCCGAATTGCACGCCATTCTCACTGCCCTTCGCTATGTCCGCAACCGTTCAATTTGTCACCCCATGCGCCATGTCGTCATTTGTTCCGACTCAAAATCTGTTCTGCAATCTCTTTCTTCACTTTCCTTTTCGCACCATTGCCATATTTCCATTTACGACACACTTGAAACACTTCATCTAATGGGCATGAAGGTCCGTTTCCTGTGGGTGCCCAGTCACTGTGGCATCCCAGGAAACGAGGAAGCAGATCATTTCGACACACAATCATTACAATTACCACACATCACAGAAATCCCACCACATTTTGACGCCATCAAATCAACAATACGACATAACATTCGACATTTTTGGAACCACCAATGGACTGAAACCACAAACTACACACAATTACGTCTCATCAAACCTGTCATCGAAAACTGGACCACATCATATAAAAAAAACAGACAAGAAGAAAAAGTTCTATCACGGCTCCGCATAGGTCACACTTTTCTCACCCATCGATATATGTACACTGTTTCACCACGACCTTCATGCCCATCATGCAACACTCATCTTACCGTTTCACATATTCTCCTACACTGTCAAAAATACCATGAACATCGAAAAACACTTACCAACTACTGCCGTAAACACAACACCCCCCTTTCTTTGCCCACACTATTAGGAGATACACACCTTTTTCTCATCAATCTCCTTTTCATTTTTCTCCGAAAAACCAACTTACTTCAGGACTTGTAAATTGACCTTTATAACATAATATTTTCATCCATTCTACTCACGGCACGAAATGGCCTGAGCAGACCGAAGTGCCCAACCCAACAAAACAAACAGACTTCCGTGGTCAGCGTTCGCCATGGGGTTTCGGACCCGATCACGGCTGGGTCGGAACCCATCCACATTGAGCCGAGCCCACGGCCAACACTGAGTCATATCTGAACTGCGCCCGTTAGCTAAAAGTCAGACATCTGACGAAAACAAACATCCACGATGCATAATATATCCTTGTGCAGCTATATCAGGCCCATCACCATGTGGGATATGTGAGATTCCGTACCCTGGGCATCTGAACCTTACGGACTGCTTATGTCGCACGATAGGAGAAAAGGATCTTGTGCTTGGACATAATATGCTCTTGGATTAAGATACAGCATCAACGGCATCCATCCATCCTGCTTCGCCCCCCCCCCACCTGAGCTCTCTCTCTCTCTCTCTCTCTCTCTCTCTCTCTCTTTCTCTCTCTCTCTCTCTCACTCTCTCTCCCTCCCCCCCTCCCTCCCTCCCTCCCTCCCTCCCTCCCTCCCTCCCTCCCTCCCTCCCTCCCTCCCTCCCTCCATTTAATTCTTGGACCTTCGGTTTCCAATGTAATGTTTATGAATGTCGTCAACATGATGTGGCCACTCATTTTCTCTGCAAATGCGTAATTTCCAGTTGGCAGGCAAAATAACACCAAAAAGGAGCTTAGAGATGTGCAATATAGCAGACATATAATGAAAAAAGAAATAGTGTAACCTAGCCTAACCTAACATAGCCCATGAAATAAAAATGCAAAAAAGTGCACAAAATTCAATCGATTTTTGCTTAAAATATATCCACTAAAAAACAAATCGAATGTAAACTGGCCTAACCTTCCTTAACGAAAAAAAAAATGTCTGAACACAAAAAACAATATTTTCAAGGTAAAGAACCTAAACTAACCTGGCCTAACCAAACCTAACCATTTTACTTCATGGAGGTACAATGTATGCAAAACTTATCTCGTGAATACCTTAGATCACAATAATGCCAAACTGTGATTTTGCATCAAACTGCAGAAAACCCAGCAGTAGTGTACTTGTAATGCTTTGCTCAAGCTCTGTAAAATCCCACAATATGTCTGACATTTCATATAAAAGCTATGCTAACAATCCATATCCTTCATCTAAAGATTACATTTATTATTTTTTACAAAACAATTTACAAAAAAGTCCATAGAAATTATAGCTAATGAATCACTTTAATTTTCCAATTGATAGTCATCCCTTTTTGCATTATCTCCACAGCATCATACAATATGGCAGCAGTTGCCGAGGGCAGCTTACTCACTCCATCAAAATGCTGCTTGAAGAGGCTGGATGACATTGACCTACACCTGCTGACCACTGGTTATGTTGTTCTACACCTACCTACATACTATTGATCACGGCAGCCTACACCTGCCGGTAACGGATCATGTCTGTCTACATATATGGATAATTGATTGCATTAATCGCTACACGTACACAATTTATATCTCCCTGCAATCTCGTACAAATTCCATAATATATCTGACGTTCCATGCAAATACTGAACCTTAAAATCCAAGCCCTCCATTTAAAGCTCATGGCAGCTAATGCTAATCATAGCTAATCATAGCTAATGGATCAATCAATTTTCCATTTGATAGTTATTCCTTTTTTGCATGATGTCCACCAACATCATCAGAAATTGCAAGGGGCATCTGACTCACTCTGCTTTATCACAATTATGTTCGAAGATATTGGATGGCATCGGCCTATATCTATAATGATCACTGGTTAATGTTATGTTGCATTCCACCTGCGTACGATTGATCATGCCAGCCTACAGCTGCGGATAGCTGATCATGTCTGACTACACCTGTTGATACTTGATTGCATTAACTCCTACACAAGTACAATTTATATCCCCCCGCAAGAAAGCTTATAAGAATTCCACAACATGCCTTGCAATTCATGTAAGGAATCAACCTGAAAACATGTGTACCTTGTCTAAAATCCATAGTTTAGAGCCAAATAATCCGTGCAAGTTGTCATTTGATAGCAGTCCCTTTTTGCAATATCTCTATGGACATCATCAAAATATATTGCTGTCATTGGAGCAGGCATCTTACCCACTCTGTTCCATCACAATGCTGCTAGAAGGTATGCTATGACATTTCCCAAACTATTACCAATGTACATGTGCATTTCAACTGCATCTATACGTATTTGCCCGTGTATTTTACCAATCGTGTTATGTGAAATGTGCAACATTCACTAATTAAAATATACTTCCTTTTCCATTCCTTGATCAATTACCAAGTCCTTACATTGGAATGTAGCTTACAGTTTACCCTGCTCATGGAATGCCAGTTATGAAACTAGGTATAAACAGCTTCTGTTTTGCTGAAGGGGAAGCCGTGGTGCTTGTTCAGCTAAGCTACACATAATTTATATCATTGTCTACCCTTCGTATCTATGACGCAAGTCAGTTGAAAAACTTAGCGTGGAAAGTCCAACGTACGGTTCCCTGTGCGTTTCGGGCTTGGCCGCTTCGAGACTCTGCATGTGTGACGTCAGCGCCACGAGAAGGTTTTTAAATCGATGACATCCTTAAGTGAAAATATTAAATTATGACGAAAATGCTCCTCCTGTAAGCAAAAGATTTCAGTTTGTCTACGAAATATTACTTCCGCGTTTTTCGCAACCCAAACCCCATTACATGACACTTGTCCATTTAGGTACCCAGATGGCTGAAAACGTGTGTATTTTTGCTATCATACCATGCTATTTCACCGCTGACCTACTTCAACGACAATTGTCATCTTTGTCATCTCGACAGTGGTCATGAGAAGCCTTTAGCATCGATTTTGCCACTCCGTATTACGCTTAGTATGAACTGCGAAGCCACTTCGTCAGCTATAGCACACGACCAGGTCAAGTATGATGCGAGTCGTTTGCGCAATTCGAAGCTAACTTTTGATGATTAGTTCACGACAGTATTTTGAACAGTTGCGCTCCACGGCCCGATTGACGCTGGCGAGGCCAGACATTTCGAGAAGTTCCGACATTCGAACTGCCGTGGAGTGCCACCAGTTAGCTGAAAGTGTAAACATCGGACAGAGTGTAAACATCGGACAGAGTGTAAACATCGGACAGAGTGTAAACATCGGACAGAGTGTAAACATCGGACAGAGTGTAAACATCGGACAGAGTGTAAACATCGGACAGAGTGTAAACATCGGACAGAGTGAGACATGTCCGATGACAATCAACTAATCGCTATTTATTCCGCAGCTCTCTACTCATTTACAGACGAAACTGTGAAGGGGTTGGTACCCACCCCCATTAGTCTAACGAAATACTCCAAGCTAGTGAGGGACGTGGGAACGTGATTTCCATTGCGTGTTCTCAGTTCGTCTGTGGTTTGGGAAAATCAACTCGCTCCAATGTGTATTTGTGTTTGACGCGTATTGTGTGGCTGAGCCGAGGTGAAGGGCCCCTGGATCGACGAAAGGGACCTGGGCTGACGGAAAGGATCCAGGGCCGAACTTTTCTTCTGTTCCACCAGAAAATGTGGGAAAAAGAAAATATTGCATGGTGCACTTGAATTAGCACTTCCATCTTCCATACAACTCACTGATGACACCATTCAATCGCCACCTTACCCTTCTAAACACAAAATACTGGCAACGTGGTCTGGGCGCTAAATGATCACATCTTTTGGTCGAGATACACTTAAACCCGAATAACTAACTAACTGGAAACTACTTTGAATCGGTACCTCATGACTGTTAAGGAACGTTCGAGGGACTGTCGATGGTTTCTTCTGACTAATCCAGGGACTGTCGAAGGATCCTGACTCAGCCAGGGACTGTCGAGACAGATGATTCCAGATTAATTGGTTCATAATTGACACCTCCGCTCCGAGATAGAGAGATAGAGCCCCACTCCCTGCCCCGATATTAAATTCCGACGACGTCACTGATTCGCCTCCCCCCCCCCCCTCTGCTCCGGTGCATATGGCTGGCACAGATTGCAGTCAGCTGGCTAACTTGCTGATATCGGTAAGTCTGAAATAGTTCGGTCATGAAGATATCGTTTACAAATGGAATAATAATGTTGACAATTCCATCAACAAATGCAAAATAGTACACCACCCACTCCAATGCTAAGTTGAAGACCGTGTTGAGCCTGAAAATATCAGAACACATCCCATCATCCGGCCTACCGATTCACTGAACAGACATTTCCTCGTCCAACGCAGCGATTAACCAGTAACCTGATTCAGCCTCATTTTTTATCATTGAACTCGATGCTCCCCCCCCTAAGCGCACAGACACAGTTGTTTTCATTGAACGACATACCTATTGGAGGCACTTGGCCTTACCCTCACAGACCAGCTCTAACTAACTGCTCTGTATTACTGGCCATTAAATCAGGCATACGATTTTGTTTCCTTCGCACCAGATGAGGAACGTTTCAGTTAGTCTTCGGTATAATTTTGCTTGTTTATTATGTTGAGTTGTGGTTAAGAAAACGAGATTCGCAAAATAATAAGCCTTTATCTGCTTTGATGTCTTTACTACAAATGCTTACCAGAAAGAGGTCAGTGCTTTCGTATAGTTTTGGTCATTGTCTTTTTTACTTTCATTCATTTTAATGCTGGTATGTAACACATTTCATTAAAAAAAAACTCCATTGGCCATGTGCATAAGTTCTGGAAGAAAGCCAGCAATCCAGTTGTTATTTTAGTCATCGAAGTAAACAAATTGCGACAGGGTATTTTGTGTTTTCATTCATTTCTATAGGAGAGGTTATCGATCAGGCCGAAAGAGGAGAAAATTTGCTGCAGGTATTTGTATATCTGGGGTATATGTGAAGTTATTTTTAGGTTAAAATATGTATGCTAAACATAACCCAGGCATGGGTAAACCTTGCCGACCCTTCGAAACCGCGTCCGATACAAATGGCTCGAGTCATACTTTTATTGATACACGCGACGGATTATGGTTAACCTGGCATTGACCAGGCTCCCCAACCGCACTTCATTGACCGGGGAGGGGCAGGAACTATCCTCCCTGCTTGGTTGCGAAACAGCTAGGTCGATTAAAAAAAGTCGAATAGCAATCGATAGTGCAGTGCAATCGCAGAACATTGAAGAACTTACGCTTTAAGATCGTATTAAGTTCACAGGTGAATGTCAAGGCTATAAAATGTGAAGTATGGTAATCTGTGACTCCGCCAGCAACGTATTGGATTCAAAAGTTAAGTTCATGATGTGAAATAATTGCACGCTGACTAAGCATCTTACATAAGGAGGCACCCGATGTCAGGTGTGCCGCGCCAGGTCGCAAGGTCAAGGCCAAGTGCATTTCAAATGAGAGTTTAAATCTTGGCCATTGCTTCTCCTGTTTGGACGATCTAAAGGTGAATACGAGTGCTTGGTCATCATTTCGAGTATCAGACACGTTAGCAAGCATCATTGTTTGTTCATAAGTCACGTAAGGTCCGTGTCAAATGGATGACCGTGGTGGTGAATAAGTGGATGGATGCACTATCATGGTTTGTAAGGGAATGCCAGACTGTCTAATAGGTATGTCTGATTCGGATGTGCAATAAACATTTTATATGCGTGCAGCTTTGCAGTTTTCACCAGATAGAGTGGAGGGAAGGAGCAGGAAGGTCAAGGTTGTATCAGGCTAACCTTATCAAAAATGCATATCTCCGAAACTAGTATGAAGGGCTAGTATGAAGAAACCAAAAGACATTGAGCAGATCTGAGACATGCGATCTTGTAAAAACTGCGGTGATAGTACTAACAATATATTCCATTCTTTACTGGATATGCATGCATGTACATTCCATTACATACCATTTTCATATCGAACATGCAATACATACAAACAGTAAACAACAAAATGTGTGGCACAGCTAACATGTGACATCACGTGTGAGGCATTTATATCCGGTCTGAGCAATGGGAAAGCCACGATTTTCTGAGGGGTGGGGCGACAAAAAGCATTTAATTTGACGGACAACGATTTCGGTGCGCGAAGCGCGCAGAAGCCATAACTCACTGATATTTATAGATAATTGCTTACAATTTGGTACAGACGTTCGTCGTAGTCATGTCTTAGACACTTTGTTTCACCTTTTCCAAGGTTTGTTTATGCAAGAACAAAACTTTCGTGCCTAATTTGCTATGAATAGTTTTACTTTGACGTACGAACATTTCAAGGTGAAAGGTTAAAACAAAACATCGACATCACATTATCTGCTAATTATTTCACCAGCATCAAATATCCCTATTGTCGGATTCGATGTGAAGTTGTGTGTACCAATGCGTGTTTTGTTTTTAAAAAAAGGCAACCATGGCGTCACTCTGACGTCACTCACGTCTCACCTATCGTGTCCTTGTAGTTTCTACTTCGACAAGAGGCGTAGAACGGATCAATTGACAGTTATTGACAATTTCGTACAGCTAACGTAACGTGTTTTCAAGCTATCGCGAATATTTTACGGGATGGTGGTGGTGGGGGGGGGGGCAGATTTGACCCCCTTCCCCGGTCAATGACTGATTAAAGACAAACAATCTGAATGGATCCGTGTTTAGGCGTGTCGAACGGTAATATTCTCGGGCAGCTACTCTTTAACACTTGTGCCGCTTGCATATCGCTTCACACGAGGGTAAATTGTGGTATGTAGACGATGTGAATACTGCTAAAACCATACAGTTCTCCATTGACATCAATGCTTTTCAGGCTGATTTGGACTCGTTGTCACTAGACAGGTTTAATACTTTTTAACACGCGCACTGGAGGGGGGGGGGGGCGAAATCCGCCCATCCCTCCGGTTTTTCCTACATAACTCTCGATTTTACCAGTCAACAAACATCATTTGTGACGTCATAGAAACAACAAACATCATAGAAATGACCGGCGCGTCGTTTAAAGGAAGATAAACTGAAATTGGTCGAAACCTTTTCGAGTTAGAGGCCGCTAGATTCAAAATATTTCGTAGCGCTAGACAACAAAAATCGGTGCTGATGCGCTTCTCGTATATTGGCAAAAGGGAAGTGTTCTTGGCAACACTAGCGACTTGTTTGATGTATATTGTTATGCTATATAGTTTCAAGGTCATGCAGGTCACCGAGGTCAAGTCAGGTAAAGTTCATGACAGGTCAATGGAACCAAACTTGGTCAACTGGAATGTTGTCATGAATGCAAATGACTGTCATGCGATTGATGTCACTTTGCATGTTACTCCCAGCACATCCTGAAAACTACTGTTTGTCATTGTGTACCTAAGCGTTTCCATACTTTATTCATGTGCTTCACTCCTTTTTTCGCGAAGCCGATTGCGCCGAGCCGCCCGACGGAGCAGTCGTGCGGGCGACCCGGTTCCGGTAACTGGAACAGGTTACTGACCTGATAAAGTGCTGCTATATAGGTGACCTGATGTCAAATTCATTCCAGGTCTAGCATCTGTATTGCATCATTAGTAATGTCCAAAATATAATTGATGCCCACTTTGAAGCATTTAAACACAATCACTGCGATCCATAACAATGACAAACCAAGCCACGCTAAGCAGGAAGTTTTTGACATTTGTGACCTCATTTGACCTTGAAGGTATTGACCTAAGGTCAATAAATTTGCACACGACAGAGTTCATTACCGTATCCATCCATCTTGATAATTTCGTTACTCCAGCTTTAATAGGAGCCGAGATCTTAAGGGGAACGGAATCCGCCCCCCCCCTTCCAGTGCGCGCAATTTTCAGTGGCCCTCCAGGGCGCGTGTTAAGGCTTTTTCTCCCACGTCATGCAAGTTCAGAAACAAGCTAGAGAGAGTAGACCTGGCAAAAGGACAAGCAAAAGTTAAAAGGTATTAGTAATTGTAATTCTAACCCCACTTTTAACAGCAAAATATTTTTTTGCAAGTGACGCTGCTGAAATAAGCTTTACGAATATTAATACAAAAAGTTACGAATATCAGTAGGTAATGATACACTTATCGATTTACGTGGAGACTGCATACATCTCTACTAACGCGACGCATGACTGCCAAATAAGAAAATTAACGCTTTGGTTAAATTAACGAGGATATGGTTAAAGCTTTTCCGGGGAAACAATACATGAAATTCTAGCAAGATAATTCTTGATAGATGTCAACGAGGCTTATGAATCTATACCTGACACTCCGACATGCTCACGCCTCCAAATAATAAATATTCCCACCACAACCCACGAGTAAAGCGCTCGTAAACCGACTGCTTTATTCGATTTCCATATGGATGTCAATCTAGGAATGTAGAATGGTTTAATTAAATTATACCAGAAAACATCTTCTCTAACATCTTTTTTTGCACCCTACCAAACCACAAATTGTTCTTGTGAAAACGTTAATAACTGATTGTAACTAAATACTTGTTAATATGAAATGATAGAACGCAGAACCGTGTCGCAGTTTTGGAATGGATTGATGCACCATCTGTGTTTAAACAACGGAACGAGCCAGAATCCATGCAAAGAGTACATATAATGTTTGTATGTGTCGGTGCAACTGGCGTTTTGAACATTGTGATATTGTTTGCGAAACAGAACATAAGAGAAATGAAAATACGGTAAAAGGAAGTGTCACTGGTGTATTTTAAGGGAAGATTCAGGAAAATGCATGGAATCGACAAATGGACTGCAATCAAGAACGAATCAATACCAGAGTTCATGGATAGGTGGGAACCACCTGTGCAAAATGCACACTTCGAGATGTAAGTACATCCAACTGCATGTGTCGTGCATGGGTGCCATACTACCATACTGATCAACGTCATGGAGATTATTTGAATCGCATATCTGACGTTTTCACACAGGCAACGATTGGACCTGAAGCTTTTCAATTAATGCTAAAAATTACTTTTACCGGAACCCGAAAAGTCACGCAGTAACCCAAAGCATAAACATTGGCTGTGAATGGCGATATTTCGTGACACACAACACGCTGGCTTTGTACTGCATGTCGCTAACTCCGTTTGAAAATGCTATTGAGTGTCGGAGCAACCTCCCTGCACAGGCGCATGTGGCAAAATGCCGCAAAATGTGGCAAAATGTGGCAAAATATGTCAAAATGTGGCAAAATGCCGCACACGGCAGAGGGTCAGTTGAGTGAGCGTGATCAGAAAATCGTACTTCCATGTCCAGCTTTCTTTTTTTTTGGCTGGAAGTTGCTTGGTAAGCTGATCAATTCTAAGAACTTTTTTGGACGGTATCAGCTGCTTTTGAGCAAGATTATTTTTATTTACACATTATTTACATGTAGTTAATTGGTATCTTTTCCAAGCATTAACCAAACTCTTGTGGAAAAATGAAGCCTTCCCATTAATGTATACGCGCCAGAATGAATATAAGCATCACCGGATCTTTCGGTTCTGCCACCGTGTACAGGATCGCAGCCAGGGTTTTCTTAAGGGGGGGGGGGGACCAAAAGCAATTGTGATGAAGTAGAGAGCGCTTTCATTGCGCGAAGCGAGCAGACTATTTATGGATTTCAGTGGTGGAAACTTGTTTTTTGTTTGTTTCATTTAGTGTATTTCTGGTTGTTAAGGGGTGAGTTCCCCCTTGGCTGCGCCCCTGACCGTGTAGCAGGTATTAATTACTCCTGATGTACTGATCAACTATTTATGGATTATAGTGGATGCTTGCATCAGGGTGAATGGGGGGGGGGGGGGGGGACCCACTGTTCGGTGAATCCTCACTAGTTGAAGTTAAATAAGCTGACAGTTCTTTGTTTTCTATCCTCGTTTGTTGAGCTATGGATAACCAAAGCTAACACATAATGGCAAAACTCTACGGCATATTTGAACTCGTTAACCTTGCTAAAAATGGTCTCAACGCTTCGAAATAGCGAGTAAAAAATTGTTATCATTTCATAGAAACAGAAGCTGTTCTTCTTGAAAAGCAGAGCATGATGGTGCGGTTTCGAGGTCCGTTGACGCAATATGCAGTAGGTAACATGGTATCAATTTCTTTATAAGCGATAGGAAACAGAAGTGGACATGCCCACCGACGCGCCTCCAGCGGGTGAGCCTGGAACCAGTAAGCGTGTGCAAACGTCTGTATATGGGCACAAGGTGAAAATAACCATACGCGCACAGCATATTGACAGGCTCCGTGTTCATCGACTGAAAACTAGCATATCCTGCGTTTTCTATTGCACGTTCGACGAACCCTGGTTGAAAAAAAAAACGCCGCTTCATTTGGAGGCGAAACTTACCAGTGAAGGCGAAACTTACCAGTACTGGTAACGGCCTGAGCTACACCCCATTACGGTAGGGAAGGGCGAAGGAGGCGAAACTTACCAGTGGAGGCGAAACTTACCAGTACTGGTAACCACCTGAGCTGCACCCCATTACGGTAGGGCTTGGTTAGGCGTTCCTCCGTAGAGGGGAGGGGAGGGATTCCCCACTTGGTCTCGAAATGCTCTAAGCCGATTTGGAAGCTGGATGGCTCAACCCATTTCTACTGGTCTAGTCTACACTTTTGGAATATCAAAGTGTTCAAGATTATCTCAATGGCGAAGTCAAGAGGAAATAAATGAGGGAAAATTGAACAAAAGCACTTGGGACCGTACTGGCATTTCACATCGGTAACATTGTGCATGGATGGCGCAAATAATCCTTGTTGATCCGAAGCACGAAGCACCATACACACATACATGCATATATGCACATGGAAAACAACCAATGTGGTAGCCAGGATCTGGAGAGGTGTGGGCATCATCGGTTCGCTGTGGCCGGTCCTTCTTCGCAATCGGTGCCACAAATACTTATTAGTTTGTCATTCTTAAATAATACCAATACTTAACGTGATGTTTTTGATCCGGGGTGTCGCCAGATAATTATGCCAGGGATAATCCAGAAAGACCTGAGTGGGGAGGCTACTACAATCATTGGCCATTGTGAAAAGTTCCTGGCTCCGCCACTGCGTGCGATACATTGTAATCATTTGTCCTGAATTAATTCCTCCCCTTCTTAATCCACCATGGGCAAACTGTCACCCCCGACGAGCCGTTGCTGTGGTTTGCATAGGATATGTCCTGAATATCTATTGTCACCTCCCGTATGTGCGATTGGGAATATCTTCGAGCTCCGACACTACCGGTGATGCATTATTACCGTTTGTCCTGAAGTTAACCCACCCATAGCTTTCCGATGACAAAGCAGGGAAGATTCGGGTGGTACTGCACACCTAAAACTAAACCCCTGTGACTTGCGTGCTGGTGGACCAAAATAAACCAGGAAATTCTCGGAAGATAGGATGAAGTTTTTCTGTCATAATCTACTTGATGAATGTTGCATTGGCCTCCGGTCGGCTTAACCACTTTTTCTGAAAAGTTTTAAATCTGGTAACACGGGACAAGGTTCGCCAATACCGGACTTACCGACCCATAGATTACCAACCTGTTTTACACCACAGTAATGCATGACATTCGCCGAGAGATGTGGGAACTATTAGACAGGCGGCGGTCCTAGCTGGAAGTGGGAGGTGAATGACGCTACATTTTGTCCGGAAAATTAGCATGGCAAACCAATGCGGACTACAACCGGGGGAGAAGGAGAGCTCGACACTCGTATTCATGGATGGATCGAAACACGAGGCAAAGGTAGGAATCGGCATCACTGGACCAGGTCTCAGACTTTCCAAGCGACTACCGGATAACTTCTCCATCTACTCCGCTGAAGCAATGGCCAATCTGGGCGCTATCACCATTCTCATGAGGCGTAAAGCTAGAAGCGTAATAATTTGCTGAGACTCCAAATCCGTCCTCCAGTCAATTAGCAACACCCACGACTGTCCACATCACTTCATTGATATAATCCAACAACTCGTGGCCTATAACGTAAACATGAACTTTTCCTTCCTCTGGATTCCGGGCCACGCCAACATCCCAGGTAACGAAGAAGCAGACCGGCTCGCAAAGCAAGCCTTAGCATTGAACTCTTACCCTAGCGTGGAATATTCGGTAGACGATTGCAAAGCACTCCTACAACGCCACATTCGCCAACATCAACAGAACACATGGACACAACACAACTCAACACAACACAAATCCAACCACACCCACGCAATCAAGCCAACAATAGGCACATGGAACACATCAATTCAATCTCACCGACAAAAAGAGGTCATCCTCACTAGACTTAGAACTGGTTGCACACAACTAACACAGCCTCAATTAGAGGATGACCAATATACAACACCGCACTGCGGCACCTGCAATACCACGTTAAGCATAGGCCACATCCTGCTAGACTGTAGTAGCTTTAGCTCTCAAAGACAACCACTTAAGGCATTTTGCCAAAGAAAGGGCATCACCCTATCGCTTCCATCGCTTCTCGGTGACAAGCACCCGGAACTCCTTCAATTGCTATTCGAATATCTGTATGTCACAAAACTAGCAGGACCACTGTAGGCACCACACCACCAACATTCACATGAACTCGCAATGCATGACCGCGAAACACTCGTAGGAAACACGTAAATAGCCATCCCGCATGGCGTCGGACGTACATGAGCCGATTTGCTTCTCAATTAGAAATAAATGGCTACCTAGCGGTGCCGTCGTAAGTAGATGAGCCGACCTGCTTTAGGAAAACATAAACAAAAATAAAAATAACAATTAGCATAACGTAAAACGACTACCCAGAGGAGCCATCGGACGTAGATGAGCCGATTTGCCTTGCAATTCATAACGTAAACGGTTACCCAGAGGTACAGCGGACGTAGAAGAGCCGAATTGCAAAACACCGTACTAATCCAACTGACAACCCTGCATGGCATGCTTAGACTAACCCGCTACTAACAAATAATACGCGGCGGCCGGCGTGACAGGCGGTGTGGACAATTACCTCCTTGTTCGCACGATAAAGATCCCTTGGTGCTCTTCGATAAGAGTAGGCTACAGCAGGCACCCTGGCAAAATCAACTCGCCACTCCCAAAACACCCACACCCACACCCAAACTACGAATTTTTTTTGGAGGAGTAAAGTAAAACTAAACCATTTAGACATCAGGGAGATGTCCCCAGCCCAGACCCTCGTCTTCAGCACCTAAAATATCACGCAAACTATAACGTAAAATTCCTTAACGTAAATGTCCACTTGCCTGCACCTTGATGGCAAACGCTCGCGTTATAGACAGACATGTAACGTACTCGCTTTAAAGGCGGCGCAAATGTCCTTTATGGTCCGGCACGCCTAAAAAAAGTCACTCTCCCCCCCAGCTCGACAAGACCTGGTGTCTCGCTGATTCACTAGTGATCGGGCAAAGAAGCTGCCCGTTGTCCCAAGGCTCCGCCCACCCTCTCAGCTGTCTTTTTTTCTTTCTTTTTTTTCCCGTAGGTGTCCTTATTAGGGCATCTACGGGAAGCTCAACCCCCCGGGTGACATCAGCTACCCGGACCACTAGTTGGTTGTTACCCGGATTAGCCGGCCGATGCCACTAGTCGGTTGCTCGCCGGAATAGCCGGCGTATCCCCCCCCCCCTCCCACTCCCCTTCGGTCCAGCGGTGCTCTCGAGCGCCGTCGGGAAACCGACTTGTATCAGCGGTCAGCTTTGATTGTTTTTGTCCCATCCCACCCAATAGGTTAGAGCCGACAAAGGTACCTTTCTGGTTTAAAGGATCGGGCTAGCGGTCACCAGACCGTGACTGCGCCCCCCTCTGCTCGGCTACTCCCCTCCCTCCAAACCCTGTGTCTTTCTCCCCCTTTCCACTTCAGATCTTTTCACACCTTTCCTTGTAGCACCCCTTCAGGGTGCCTTTCTTGGCCTCACCCCTTCAGGGCGCTCTTCCTCACACGCTCAAACCTCCCACTCCCCTTTGGGGTAAGCACCCCACCCCCGCCACGGCATGCCCGGGAACCCCCGCCCCACTCGGAGGCTGGTGAGCGCCAGACCCGCCCGGGAGCCCGCCTGCCCCCTCCCCGCGACCCTCCTGAGGTGGAGTCATTGGTCCTCATGACTCGGAAGGAAGGGACCTGGGCAAGGACGTCCCCGTTCGCGATTGCCAGAGAGATAGACCAATGAACGGGTGGAATCGTTCCTCCAAGGTCCTCCGGTCGGGGGCCCTGCTGGTCAGGGTTAGGGAGGCATCCCAAGCAAGGGCGCTGCTCAACATGAGCCGGTTCCTCGGTGCGGACACCACCACCGAGATAGCGTATCGTCTGAATACAACGTTCATGACGGCCTATTTGCCTGACCTCGTAGACCTGACCGAGGAGGAGCTACTAGCCGAACTGGTCCCCCAAGGAGTCTGCGATGTACAGAGACTCGGCCGCCGTCCGGTACCGGTCCTGAAGCTGGGCTTCAGGACCATCCCCCCCCCCGCCCACATCATGGCAGGATACCTGACACTACACCAGTGGACACCGTCACCCGCACGATGCGCTTTTTGTCAGCGCTATGGTCACCATAGCAGAGTGTGTCGGGCCCAGGCCCCAGTGTGCGGACGATGTGCCGAAGGGTACCCGACGAACACCTGCCCGAACAACGAGCCCTGCTGCGCGGCGTTTCAGGGGCCGCACCCTGCTTCCTCCCCCCGGTGTCCGGCATGGCAGGAGGCCAATGCAAGCCCCAGCTATCCAGCGCGGTCCTCCACCCCCGCCCGCTCCAGCCGTATGAACCCGGCCCCAGCTGTCCCCCCTGTGGCCGACCCCAGCGGAGGCAGCTACCCGCATCCTGTCCCTCTCGCCAGGACCATCGGAGTCCCTCCCTTCCCCCTCCTCCCCAACTCCCCCTCCGTCGTCCGGGCGACCCGCCACTGTCGCGGGTCCTACCACCGCCCGGCTACCACTCCGCCACCAGGTTGCCATGCCCACCGAGACACAGGCTACCCCGCCGCCGGCTACGCGTCCCCGCCTCCGTCGCGGGTCCCACCGCCACCCGGCAAACCCACCACCACCAGGCAGCCCCGCCCACCGAGACACAGGCCTGCCTTGCGCAGCCCCCCCCCCCCCCCCCCAGGGCCACACCTCCTCCCCACGTCCCCCCTCTCTGGCCTCCCAGGGAGAACCCCTCTCCCGGTCCCCGTGCCCGGACACCTCAAGGAACCCAGAGCTCCCCTCCCCTACACCAGAGTCGTTCGCCTCCTATGAGTCGAACGACGCCGCCACACCCTCCCCGCCGCACACACGCCTACGTGGGGCGTGATCACCACCACCAGCACTAATGCAGACACCCACCACTTAATTCTTGTTCCAATGGAATACGAGGTCACTCATATCCCATTGGGCAGAATTCAAGGAATATATCATTAAAAATAAACCATTGATTGCCGCCGTTCAGGAGACCAGACGGCGCGACAATGACACGTATAATTTTAATATCTTTGGCTATCCCTCTATACCAACAACATAAATTATACATCCCGCGGCGGCGGGGTTGCCTTATTTATCTCAGACACCCTCCTTCATCGTCAGATCAACATTGACAATAACCTAAATTTTGTTGCTGTTTCTGTCCAAATTGCACAACTCTAGAGCTCACTGTACTCTCTCTTTATCTTCCCCCTTCTCGTACGCTATCCTTAGCTTCTGTGACCAACCTCTTTGGTCTTCTTCCTCACCCCTGTCTGGTGCTGGGTGACCTTAATGCCCACCACCAGGCATGGGGCTGTCACACCACATACCCTCGCGGACACCACATTGAAACATTTCTCAACACCCACAACATGGTCTTTCTAAATAACTAAACACCCACACACAACACCGACATCGCCCGTACCGTCCATCTGCCATTGACCTCTCTTTGGCCTCGGCCTCCATCTCACCCCTCTTTTCTTGGCACGTTCGACCCGACCCCCTTTTTAGCGATCACTTTCCCATTCATATCATGCTTGAACGCTCAGCCCAGTCCAGAGATTACACATTTGTTTCCCGCTGGAATTTTCGCAAGGCGAAATGGCCATCTTTCTCCCAGGAAATTGACACCGTCTTCCCTCCTCATTCTCACCCCCCAATTTCAGCTCTTCTAGACACCATATTACTCGAAAAAATCTCACCACACAAAATATGTTAGAAGGCCGCGAGGCTAAACAACGTTGTCAGCAAATTATCCTTGCCGCCAAAAAACGCAGCTGGCAACTCTATTCAAACTCATTCAACCGTTTTACCTCCATCGGCAAAATTTGGGCCCAAATTCGCTCCTTCGCAAATGGCAGAACACCACCCCGCGGATTCCCACAACTGACAATTAACCAACGCAGCATCACAGAACCCTCAGACGTCGCGGAACACTTTGCCACCTATTATGCTGACATCTCCTCAAATACACAATACTCGCAACACACCATCGACTTCCTACAAAACACTCTCGCCTCCTGCAACTTTACCTCGGACAACACTGAACGATATAATGCCCCCTTTATTCCCTATGAACTAAATTTATCCATTTCCAAAGTAACCAACACTGCGGCTGGCCCTGACCAATTGGCATACCCCTTCTTCTAAAATCTGTCCTACTCCGGAAAAGACAACTTCCTTTCGGCACTAAACCAACTATGGACTGGCGGCACCCCCCCTTCCTGGTCTACTAGCACTACCATTCCTATCGCTAAACCTCGCAAACCTCGCGACCTTCCCTCTAGCTATCGATATATCTCTCTCACTAGTTGTGCCTCTAAAATCTTTGAGCGCATGGTTAATGGACGAATCAGAGTCCACCTCGAAAACAACGAAATTCTATCGAGCGGGCGGATGAGCTCGCTCGTAGAGCCATCGACCTCCCACTCGCCCTCAACCTCCCAGTTCCCCCCTGTGACCTTTTGTCCCTCACCAACCAATTATTTAACACATATCTCCAGGCATGCTGGAACCACAACACTACACATTTACACCACATTAAACCCCTTCTCGCCGAATGGCCCTCTTCCCGACAACACACACGCACACATGAGATCCTCCTTGCCCGGCTCCGACTCGGGCACACAAAACTCACACATGATTTCCTCCTCCGTCGACTTCGACGCGCTCCGACTTGCCAAATGTGTGACGTACATAACTCTGTAGAACATTTCTTACTTATTTGCCCCGCCTACCAATTACAACGTCGCCCCATTCTTTCCTACATTGCACAACATCGGATTCCACTTTCACTCCCATGCCTTCTCGGTGACAAACACCCGGAGCTCATTGAGCTACTATTTACTTTTTTGCACAGCACCAAACTTGAGGAAGTAATTTGAAGTAAAACGCTATCATCTCCGTCGTCGTACAACACATACATATAGGTTATTTAACACTAGGTAGGCAGAGACCGATCCAATTTGGCCATAGCGGACGGTTCTCTATATAAATTGTGCTTTGTTTTTTAGCTACAGATTTTCCAAGCTGCTTGGTTTTTTTTCACCTTTTTAGGTTTTCCAAGCTTTAACTGAAACATACACCTACACATACAAGGTCGGGCCAGACGCCCACGACTCGCCCTGGGCGTCGAGCCTCCGCTTCGCGTTTCAGATCGCAGGTCGGCAGTGAAGCCTCTCTGTAGGTTACGATGCTGCCCACCATCCAAGTGTCCTTCCAAGTGTCCTGTATGTATGTATATATGTGTATGTTTCACCTGTGTATGTATGTATCGGCCCTTACGCCACGTTCCTTGCTTGCCGGCGTCTCATCTTTCCTCTCTTTCTTATTTGATATAACCGGATGCCACATAAGCCGGATTAACGTAACTCTTTCTTTAACGTAGCATATCTCTAGCGGATGGCACTTTGCCTCTGCTAAAGATGGAAAAAATACAACAAGGGCAGCACGGCAGCACTGCTTAGCACCACAGCCACAGTAGACAGCATCAGACGGGAGGAATGACCCACGCACAATCTTGGTACTGACTTTCAACACACAACAGTTCCCACCCTACGTACACATACACGAGAAACAGTACAACGTACGTCGCTGCCCGCCTCTCCCAATACGCTGCCACCGCTGCATGCGCTACGGCGACGGCGAACGTGCGTGCATGTCGCCAGGGCCACACTGCGGCCGATGTGCAGCACGCCACTCAACTCCGACTACACATTGGCCGAAAGGAGACGTTCAGCCTGTGATGGGCCGCATCCCGCCATCGACCCCGATTGCTCCAAGTGAGCAGTCGATAGGGAAGTGTGTCGGTATGCGGCAGCACAGAGTGTACCACACACCACAGCACACCAACACCTGTGTTTCACAAAGCGCAACAACCCTCCCACCTCCAAAACTCCTCGGCTTAGCGATCAGTACCCAATCACAATTAGGCTCAGCACGGTCTCCATCCACCACACCAAATTATTGAGACCATCTTGGAAGTTGAAAAGAGCCGACTGGACGAAATTCGAGAACCAGGTGGACTTCAAACTTGCCGAAAATAGAGAACAACACCATCGATACAATACTCAGTACTATCTGCTCAGCAGCATAAGACTCATCCCGACATGTAATGAACCTAGGAAAAAGGCAGCAGTGTCATGGTGAACCTCGGATTGTCACCCCGCCCGGTGCCGTACCCACAAACAGTACAAAATATGCGTGTGCGAAGCACAGCTATCAGCATACAGACAGTCCCCCCCAAAAAAACAAATCGCAGCCGGTACACAATTCGAACAGCACGCCAAAATTCTTAGTAGTCTTTCGCGTCACAATTTAATAGGTTCATCCTTACCGGCAGAATCTGGGACCTGATGAAGCGCTTCAATCTGAAACGCCCACCATCAGTCCCCTTCCCTAACAGACGGTGAGAGGACAGCACATTAATGACTCACATCAAGTCGTTGACTACTTTAAGCTACATTACGCCAGCGTCTCCAGTAACAGCACCTGCGACACAAGCTTATGTTAATTGATGTGTTTTGAATACGTAGCATAGCCGGATCCGTGGAAAAAGAGCTGTAGCGTGTTTTTATAGTTTTATTTTCAGGATACAGCATTGAGTATATTGTGCAAGAACGAAGTTACGAAACGAAGTTTTTACAAGTTCCTCCGACCCGGATATCCCGTGGTGGATCCACAGGGGTGGTCCTTTGATAATACGACGAGTACCACGAGTACTATTTTATTTCTTATTCTACTTTCTTCCCTTCATGTTCACAGCTCTATTGGTTTTGTCCCTCACGATTTCATGAATTTGGCTGGATATCATATCATCATCACACCATCATCGTCAGATTATCAGTCTACCAGTAAACACCTAATCACTAGTTCAGATCAGTTTTTAAGCCAAAAGTGCAGAAGGCATCATTGTGCGAAGGCATAAACTTGCGGTGGGGGAAGAGTTAAGATGGAATATTTGTTGTATAGGACACGCGATGCTTGGTGGGACAGGTGCCTGAATGCGATGCTCGAATCCTCTGGCTGAGACGGATAAAAATTATCTAGCTTAGTGAAGAAAGAATAGGACGTGCGAACATCAGAAATTGCTTGGTGCGTGGCTTCCTTGAAACGTCTCTAAAAGTAATATTTTAGTCAAGTTTATTTTCTCGAATGCATATTAAATTAGACACAGCCTCACATCAGTTAGCACATAGGCTCATACAAGGATTAAATGAACTAATATTAATAAAAGTATTCACTTCACCCTCCACCAAAGACACCATGGTTTAAAAGTGAACGGTCATGTAAATGTATATACCTCATATCACAACAAGTGCTGTTTAAATCATTGCACAATGTTATCTTTGTTAACAAGCAGGACATTTGTGTCACTGACAAGTCATTTGTCCTGCATCACTGATTAGCGGAACAATTTAATAAATATAAGCTTCTTTCTTCCATCGCATTGCTAATAAAACACTCCAAGTGTGTGTGTGAATTCCGACAAGTTAGATGGAGCGTCACGGACAAAGACAAGCACCAATATTTGCCAACTTATTCAGAATTCACTAAAAGAGTTTCGCGTCGAAGTGCATGCCGTGCTGCTTGTCGATGATGGCTATCTCGACTTCTTCATTCTCCTCGAAGATGGTGTCGTCGCTGTACAGCTGGATGCAGATGGGCTGACGGTGGCACACGCCCGCGCCGCGACACGCGCGCTTCTGCAGCACGCACACCTTGCCCGGTGGACAGCTCTCGCAGTAGGGCACCTGGTTGCCAACGCACAGTGGAGACAGCGCACAAGGCTCGCCCGGCTGACACAGACCTCTAGTGGCGGCGCACTGAGTTTCGTCTCCGCACCGGAAGCGCACCGTCTGACACGGATGTGTGATGGCCTTGATGGGCTTCTGACAGGTGTCGCCGCAGCCGGTGCTGCAGCACTTCCGCTCGTCGGGGCAGTTACTGTCAAGTGTGCACGCTTCGACGCATTTGCCTTTGTAGCCCTTCACAATGCGAGGGCAGAAGCCTGGCTTAATCGGAGGGCACACCTCCTGGGAGCAGAGGAGGAAGCCCTGGATACACGTGCAGCTATTGCAGTCAATATCGACCACTTCGCCGTCCTGGAAGCAGCGGATGCGGTTGCAGTGCGGGATTCCCTCCTCGTCTTCGGAGCACTTGTAACCGACCTTGCACGCAAAGGTATCGCAGCCGATTTTGCGCGGCATCAGGCACTTGTTGGCGCAGCCGTTGCTGCAGCACTTGGCGTCGTCGTCGCACTCCGAGTCGAACTGGCACATGTCGTGGCAGCCGCCGATGGCTATCGTGTCGTTCATCAAGTGTGGGCACTCGTCCTTCTTGGGCGTCGGGTCGACACACCTGGCGTCAGTGTAGGGGTACTCGATGCAGACAGTGCCCGGTGCGCACGTAGTGCCGGCGCAGGTCACGTGCGTGTCGGGAACAGTGCACTGGTGTGCACAGCCGCTGTCGCAGCATCGCTCAATGAAGGGACATTCCGAGTCATACTTGCACTCATTCTTGCAGATCCCCTTCTGGGGTCCGGGCGACGGCGGCGGGCATATGCCCGGCTTGGTGATGACCTCTACCCGCTCGCTGGCGCAGATTTCCTCGCAGACGCCCGGCTCGGTGGCCTTGTTGAACAGATGGTCTCTCTCAAAGTAGATGACGCGCTTCTCTTCCGTTGGCAAAGCCGGCGTTTCCGGCGGGGTGTACTTATCAGGCGTCTCGTAGAGTGTCGGCGGCCGATAGAGTCCTGTCGGCAGGGAGCCGAAGAAGAGCTGCCCTCTCGCTACACCCACCACCAAAATGAGCAGAGTGAACAGCATCGTGCCGCTCGCAGTCCGGGTGCGCACTGGATTCATGCTCAGAACGGGCTGTGCTTTTATCTCCGCCAGCCTTGCTGAGCCGAGAGCTTTGCGTCACGCGAGGATAAGACTCCACGGCACGCTTGGGGTGGACGCAGCCGGGATTACGGCCGTGATGCTCTTCCACCATGGAAAATCCTGCCAAACGTTGAACTCCTCAGAAAAATGTTGGACGAACCTACCACCGCAGATGTGTGCGATACAGTGCTCAAATGTCGACTCCAGGACAGGTTGTTCGAATGGCACGCCTTTGGAGCCTCGTGATGGAGACCGCTGTCCCTAATCAATCCTGATGTGTGACGTCTTAGGGGTAAAATGAGGTCACTCTTGCAAATGGGCCGATGTGCCAGAATTGACACTTGTTTTTTTGGAAGCTAGTTATTGGGATAGCATCACAAGATAAGCCAGGCAAAATAGACATGCGAAGCACAGCCGACCGCTGCTGCCGTCCGTGTGGTGGTATTGTCACTTGACATACGGCCCACAATCTGGTGATGTCAGGAGTCCGCTGCTGCCGTCCGTGTGGTGGTATTGCCACTTGACACACGGCCCACAATCTGGTGACGTCAGGAGTCCGCTGCTGCCGTCCGTGTGGAGGTATTGCCACTTGACACACGGCCCACAATCTGGTGACGTCAGGAGTCGCCGAAATGATTAAAGTTTGATTAAATTATACACAGCCGAAATTATTTTATGTCAAGCGAAGTCGAGCTACTCGGTATTGACAATTATACTGGTACAGTGATCCTTCTTGCATATAATAATTAAAAGGAAACGAGTTCTACTTTCATCTGAATCGATTTATGATTCCAGCTTGCAAGCTGAATGTGCTGGGCCCAGCTGAATATTCGGAAATGACGGAGAGCAAGGGCTTAAAATCAAATAAAAACTAGAATGTTGAACTTCGGTGTGCATGTTCACTTAAAGCCAATCAACATGCAGAAGCGGGCATCATTGCTTTTGGTTGGAAGGCTGGCAAGCGCAGATGCAAATTGATTAACCGTCACAGTACGGGAGTCGCTTTTCCCCTCAA
The DNA here is from genome assembly GCA_034440615.1 of Ashinkailepas kermadecensis. Classification (NCBI taxonomy): domain Eukaryota; kingdom Metazoa; phylum Arthropoda; class Thecostraca; family Neolepadidae; genus Ashinkailepas; species Ashinkailepas kermadecensis. Next base: position 293,063 of record JAOTOM010004693.1, on the reverse strand, counting down.
GGATTTTAAAGAGAAGTTCTAAGTCATTTGGGGTATTGCATTCAGTTATATCGTATGTTCCCAGAATTGATAAGCGCACATTGTGTCAAAATAGTTATGCTGTGGTAGAAGTTGTTTTCTGCTGCACATATTTGAAGGCAATATATATATATGTTAACAAGTATTGACATATATATATATATATATATATATATATATATATATATATATATGCATACATATGTCGGAGATCAATATTTCAATGTCTGTGACCACAATGGTGGAACAAATCAGGATGATTTGTAGCATGCTAATTACTCACATAGTTAACATATCGAATACCCTTCAATAAAGTCTCCAGTTCGGTTCGCGCCATGAACTTTCCAACATAATTTCATGGCGAATTGAGCGTTTCTATCGGACTGACCTACTCCGTTTCTGAGGGTTCTTGTCACGCCCATACTCCTAAGCCACTGGACCGAATATTCAGTATTCACGGATCGGTGCATTGGGGTCGTTTTATTGGGAACTTTTCAACATGGTAATCCTCACAATAAGATAAAGCTGTCAGATGACCTACTAAATTAGGAGCTGTCATGTTTTGAAATATTGTCATGCTCATGCTCCTAAATGGCAGGACAAATTGCATGAAACCTTCGCGAATCAATGCAACATAGCCGATGTACTCGTGACGTAACAAAATGGTGATCTTGACCTTGATCTTTGTCATCAAGTAATCCTGCCTTTATTTTTTGTATTGCTGCCACACCCATGCCCCGAAACCCCTGAACTGAATTTCATGATTATTTCGCCCATCGACGCAGCATAGTCTGTGTTATTGGGGCGTTTTAATATGGTTACTTTGAATATTACCTCAGGCTACCAAAATATTTAGAACGTTTTAGGACCCGCTGCCACGGGCATGTTTGAAACTACTGAGTGGAAATACATTGAACTTTCAGCAACCGACTCAGCATAGTCCACATTCTTCAGATTTTTCAATATCGTGACCTACACTGCGTCGATTGGTGACAGCTCCATGCAATTCCGTCCGGTAGTTTCCAAACATGGTCGTGGCAACAACCCATGAGAACCGCTTGATGCAATTTCGTGACGTTAAACCAAAGCCAAGGCCATTATATTCAAAAGTTCCAAGTATGTTGACTGCGCTGTGTTGATTGGTTAACCCTCCGGTCAGATCCCCCCCCTCTCGGGGGGGATAAACACCCCCTCTAATCTCCAAACTAAGCGTCGTACGGAAACGAAAGAGGTGTCATCGGAAAACACTCAACGAGTAGGGCCAGACGCGACCCCCAAATTGTTTTCCCCAAAAAGTGACGTCACTAGCGGGGCCTAGATTTTCACGACTTACATCATGTTTTTGGCTCTGGGAAGTTCATTTTGGGGGAGATTTGAAAAACCCAAAATTATTTGGAATCAGAAAAGGAAGTAGAAATTGACCAGGGCCATAACATTTTTGGTCACCCAAAAATAAAAAAGTAATTGAAAAGAAATTTCGAAATTTTGAGTTTTAAAGTTTTCTCTAATTTTTCTTTTTCTAGTTGGTAGAGCGGACCGAAAAACTGTGTTCGAAGTCAACTTGCACTAATAAAAAATGCTCACTTTAGCCAGAATCTTCGATTTTAACTCTAATGGGCAAAAATGCAAAACTAATAAGTAATAAAAAATGGAAAAAAAATCCCCTCGTGCGTTTTGTTGTATTCCTAAAGATAAGCAAACGGTGAAAGTTTCATTAAAATATCGTTATCCATTAAAGCGTGACGACTGGTTGAACTTCTTTGGAGGTGGCCTCGCTTGACCTTCACTAACTCGTTGACCCTAGATGACCTGACCTGAAAATTTTGACACAACATGCCAAATTGATGTGGGAAAAGGTATGCCAAATTTCGGTGCGCTACCGCGAGCCGTTCTCTCCGTATCCGCGGAAAACCTTAGGGGGGTGGGGTGGATAACAACCCCCGAGACGGCGCGGGTTAATGCAATTCATGTACGCGAATACATGCGAATACATGTATTTTGCTTCAGCAGTTTCGGACGACGGGTCTGTGAAGAAGCCTTGGAAACAGTTTGATGCATCTTTGGTGATATTAAACCAGTCGATTGTAGAAGGTATTTCGTACGACCATATCCGGGAATGTCGAAGATGGAGTCACTAAGAGGCACGAGCCAAATGAATAGGAATGCAAAACTGGAACGGCAGTGGCTTCGCCCCATGCTGCCGTTCTCCCTCTACTTCGCATCCCTCGAAAGTATGAGTAGTTCCCGACGCTGTGGTGAAGCATGCTGCCGATTCATGACATCGTCTTCTTACAAGACTTGACCAACTGAACAGCCTGCAGGCAATACTGATGACCTTTCGGCAGCGTCCTGTCGCTGTTGCAGCCGTCATCCGAACAATGTTTCGTCAAGTCCAAGTGAAGCCCTCTAATCGGCCAGCGCCGCAGTTTCTTGAGCGTGGAAGAAACCGGGACGAGGAGCCCAGTGCATACCGGACGTAGTCGCTCATCTTCGGCGCAGCCTGTTCTTGCTGTGCGACACACATGCTTCGTAAATGTACGAAGGTACATTTACGATGCATGCATGCATGCATGCATGCATGCATGCATCAGTCGTAAGGAGCAGTTTTTCGTGGATGACTATGTCGATTGTCGGGGGGGGGAGAAAGAAACAGTGAAGTTGCATATGTGACAGACATACTGACGTCCGGACGGTTTGGAACTACCAAATAGAACAGCTCATATCAGCGAATTATTGGCCAGCTACAATCGACGAACCCGGCCGTCGGAATCTGAACCTGGGTATGATGGATTCACGAACCGAGAGTACTCTGCACATCCACTGGGATATAAATAGGGTTAACCCCACATTAAAAGCATTCCCAAGGAACAAGCCGATAACGAAATGAGGAATATTAAGTACATCATGGTTAGTGTTTGATCCAATCGGTACGGTAGAACTCTACGTATTGGAAGCATAGTATATCCTTCGAAAAATATGCAAGTTTAATTATGCGTGTAATGTTGAAATCACTCAAGATCAAATCGTACCAGACTAGACACATTGTATTGAAGAACTCGAACCCTTGGAGAAGCTACAGCTGCAACCGGGTTATCAACCAGATGCTCGTAAGCCAATCAATTGTCAAATACATGTGTCTTCTGCCTCTGATATCGCCCTCTGAGGTGCTATGTGTGTCAGGCTCAAGATAGAACACGGTGACATTTTCTGTAGCTTTGTGACAGTGAAGAGTCGAGTCGCACCTTACCGACAGCTCAGCATCCCTCGCCTATAACTTGAAGCTACTGCATGGCTGTGAGGGTTGTCGAGTTCGTAAAGGGTGAGCACAGCATCAGAGTAGATCCATTTCACTTTTAGAACGACTCACAAGCTGTTCTTCGTAGAGTCCAGAGTGTAGAAAAAGTTTTCTGACATTTTCTGTAGCTTTGTGACAGTGAAGAGTCGAGTCGCACCTTACCGACAGCTCAGCATCCCTCGCCTATAACTTGAAGCTACTGCATGGCTGTGAGGGTTGTCGAGTTCGTAAAGGGTGAGCACAGCATCAGAGTAGATCAATTTCACTTTTAGAACGACTCACAAGCTGTTCTTCGTAGAGTCCAGAGTGTAGAAAAAGTTTTCTGGTCCACCCCTGACGGGGCAAACTTCTCTGGCACGTTGATAGTACTAGGGTTTGACCTCAGCGTTGGACGATATTAACACCCCAGGAGTATTAATTCCATGGCTCTGAGCCTTCATCTCAGAGCTCTGATCTCACATCTCGACCCGCACCTCCAAAGCCAGCACTTCTATATTGTGCAAATTAGTCAATAGACAAATGGCCACGAAGATCAGACATTAATGGCGCAGCGTGATATAGGCGTGAATAATATAGCCTCATTTTCACAGATACAGGCGCAATTGCTTCCCACATACGATTCACACGGCCATCCCACATCTTCATACAATATCTCTGGCTCTCATCTCCCGTCACAAGTTCGGACATTCCAAGCGGTAACAGTGGCAACAGATTCACATACGATCTCCAACGTACAGTCTGACCGGTCTTCATTCGCTCTACGCCTTACAAGTATTCAAGCGGTTACATCTCAGTCACGCATAGCGATTTGCTATCAGCCTCACATACCTCCAGTGGTGAAGCGGCGGCTGGCCAGCTGCCAGGCCGCCCGCGGTGACGTCCGCTCGTCACGACCGTTCGTTAGCAAGAGCCCTCCTGCCTCGCGGTACCGTCGCTAGATTCCCGCAGACTACGACACGTCACTGGTCACATGATCAGCCCGCAACACGTCACATGACTGCCTTCACCGTATGCCCAGTGGGGTTATTCATCCCCGCTAGAGAACAAAGGCGAACTCTGTGACTTCTACACCAAGCGGGCGGGCGGGCGCGCTGTCTCTCTGACATCAGACATCAGAGACACCTCTGATCTCAGCACGACGGTCCACATCCGTGGGAACTGGTGCTGAGAGTGCACTGTCGTCCAGGCTCGCGTCGGCCTGGCGTCGCACACGTGAGCTGTCCCAGATAATGCATCGGACACGGATTCACAACACCGGCTGACTGCCAGAGGCACGGTACTGCAGCATCTGGTCTGGCGACACGGCGCCCGACACTAACGACACACGACGTTCAATTCACCGCAGCCCACTGACAGCTCGCATAGACATCATAGACACGCTTGTCCATAGGGTTCCCATAATATAATAACTTGTCCTACATCACCCACTGACGTCACATCACTTCACTGGCATTCACCATCTGACGACGGCGACGGGGCGCGCGTCGGGGTACTGGGGTGCAGCGGTGGCGGGCGGGCACGCCGCTCAGGTATCGAGGTCACCGCTCTGGCGGCCGGGACGACTGCCGGAGAGGGAGGGGAAGGGGCAATGTCCATTGAACGGCCCCGATTGGAGCGGTGACTTCATTCGTCAGCATCTAGATAGGCGGGCGACAGGTATGTACCGGAAACTTGTCGCGCCAGGAATGGTGGGGGTAGGGGGCTGAATGGCTGGGATTTAGATGCCCCAAAACCAACTTTTCTACAAGAGTGGAAGCTGCAAGCACCGTAACAAACAAATAGCTGATTTCTAGGATTCGTGCAATGAAGGTGACTGGCCTTATGCTCTCGGAAACACGGTGCACGAGAGCTCTGTTCTGGCTGTGATAGTCTAGGTTTGAACTAGCTCTACAACAACTTGCCTAAAAATGCAATAGCAGTTAACTATCCTTTATTGACCGGGCTTATGAGCAGCAAAACGGTGACAGATTATCAAACAATGACAGTTTCAACGAACGCTTGGCCAGACACCAACGCGTGTCTTTCAACAGTTCGTTCCTCCATAGTTCGTTCAACAGTTCGTGCCTCCTAGGTTTCTCTCGACACTATGAGTCACCCGGGTGTCCAATTATCAGATCTGCTCAGTTGCGCTGTCCAGCTCTGTCTGCCCTGACCAGTAAGTAGCCGTGCACCCTGCTCGAGCGTGGAGGGGACCGTACCACAGCATCCGTCAGACACGTGCCAGAACAAGCTATTACTCCATTCTTGGAGGGGGGAGGAGTGGCTCCGTCGCCAACTCTCGACCAGCCCCCGCCCTACATGTGCAGCGGTTACATACAGCATGGGGAAGTTGGGTGGGGGGGGGATGGCTCCGTCGCCAACTCCCGACCAGCCCCCGCCCTACATGTGCAGCGGTTACATACAGCATGGGAAAGTGCAGTGTCATGTTACATGGTGGTGATACAACACGTGCCAATCATCCAGCGGCACCGGATCCGGCTAGGCTGAATATATCGCAGCTCGCACTGCGTCATTTGTCGACGTCAGCGACGGACCGGTGCCGGCCGACGGGCGGAGCTTTCCGCTCGGGGTTAGGAGCCATGAGCGAACATAATGCTGGTGGCGCTGCTTTGGTGGTGGGTTTCTGAAGAGCATTACTCCAGAGTGAGCTTGCCATGGTTAATGCATATTCTAGTTTCTACTGGAGGTCCAGGTAATTTCCAATGCCCTTGACTAAACAAAAATCCAGTGTGCTACATTTTGACATCATCTTGAATTGCCTCCATGAACCCTGCCATTTTTGCTTTCAATTCCGATACTTATTTTCCTTTACCACTTGGCATTCATTATATATATATATATATATATATATATATATATATATATATATATATATATATATATATATATATATATACAGGTGATCTATATTAGTGCATGCATTTGCAATGGTCTTAAATAAACTGGCATAAAATAAGCTGCCTTTTGATGCCATACTCGACCATTTCTATAGACATTTAACCCTTTTACTTTTCACTGAAGTATTTTCACTCAAAATTTTACATCAGCATTTTTACATCAAGCTTTCAGGCATTATTGAGCTCTTGGCATGGCTTGGCATGCGTCAAGGGCGGACATTTGCTGTCCAGAGGATCTGTACAGCCGTCGAGCGACAGCACGACAAATAAAAAAGTTCCAACACTGATCAATACCAAGCAACATCGGCTTTGTCACGCCAAAATTGTGTCGGGTATATTCACGGGTGTAGATGTATTCTTTACATGCATCTTTCCATGCAACGCCCATAAGCGTAATGTTAGAACAACATCGACGTGTTCTGTCGGTCTCAACTCCAATGGTGGCGGAAATCATGCCAGGCACATCGCTTAGCATTTCAAACGTGAATATCTGCCATATTGACGTTGGCGGCCCGTCAATGTTCAGGGAATGGTTTCACGCCCGTCCAGATCGTCAGTGGCGGACACGTTTATGGCGGACGAGCAACAGACTATAGTTACATATGACAATTCACAAAGTAACAATATTTGCAATACATCAGTGTAAGTGGCAAGGAAATGAACATCTGAAGGCAAGATAACCTTATTACGTTAGGCGTCAGACGCAATGTTAATGCGGACATCGGGGATCTCCAGTAAATAAAGAAAACAGGTAGGTTCCTAATGCCATTCAAGAACTCTGAAATATGCGCCTGCGACAAGCGCGCCTGGATGGTCACGAGTGTGTGCGCGAAGAATATAGTTACAATTTATGAGACCCTGTCTCCATAAAATATGATGCGAAGTGCATTTGTGAAAGTTAGCTTGCCTTCAGACATCAAATTCATTGCACTTACAGTGATGTATTGCACATATTGTTACCTTGCGTATTGCCTTCTGGAACTATTTTTCACCATAGACGGCGGGCCGCCGGCGGTGTCGCCCGCGGCCCGGGAACCATCCCCGACCGCCCACCATTCATAATATTGCGGGGCGCGAAACCATTCCCTGAATGTTAATGTGCCGAACGCCAAAGTTACAGGCAGATTTTCACATTTTAAACAATAGGCGATGTGCCTGGAATGAGATCCGCCACCATTGGGGTTGTAGCCGACGGTTTTTCTCTATATTGTTTAAGTACACTCGCTTATGGGTGTTGAATGGAAAGAATGCATCCATAACCGTAGAATGGAAAGAATGCCTTTGGGTCCCTTATTAAGTCTAAACGCTTTATAACTTTATATAGGGTGTACCTAGCAATGGATTCAGCACCTTCCTTCGGGATGTGATACTGATGAGATTGTCTATGGTAGCACAATGGGTATGATGGGAGGAATTTGTAATTGTTGAGTGTGCTTTGCAATATCAAGTGAATGGTGCTAGATAGGCTGGGATATATAGCTCCCTAGGAACTTGAGATAAGGGATTGATTGGGGTGAGAGTATGTACATTTATAGTACCTTTTCTAGATAGGCTTAACCCAGATGGGGCCCTGTGGGTCTTATTAAGCCTCAACACTTTATGACTTTATGACTTTATGACCGTGAATTTCTCCTTAAACCATTTTGACGTGGCAGAGCCGACGTTGCTTAGTATTGTTGAAGGGTGGAACTTTACTTTTTTGTCGTGCCACCGCTCGGCGGCCCTACGGATCCTCTGGGCAGCAAACGTCGGCGCTTGGCGTGCATCGAGCCATGCCAGAACCTTAATAATGCCGGAAGGCTTAATGTCAAAAGGTAAAAAAATGACAGGGTTAGATATGTATAAAAGTAGTCGAGTATGGTATCAGAAGTCAGCTGATTCTATGCCGGTTTATTTGAGACCATTGGAAATTAATTCGTTGTTGTAGAACATCTGATATACAATTAAAGGGAATACAATGTGATAATTCAAGACAGAAATCCTGGAATTGAGTGCAAAGATGACAGGGTTAGATATCTATAAAAGTAGTCTATTAAAGTAAATGGCATCAGAAGGCAGCTGTTTTTATGTCGGTATATTTGAGACCGTTGGAAAATAATTTGCTAATGTAGAACATCTGATATACAATTTAAAGAAATGCATTGTGATAACTTGGGACACAAATTCTGGAATTTAGTGCAAAAGTGACAGGGTTAAACCCCCATGGAAGTTATTCAAGATGATATAAAAATGTAGCAAGTTCGATTTTCGTTTCGTTAAGAACATCGGAAGTTGTCAGCGCATCACACAGAAGATGTATGACGCGGGTGGGTTTGCTATGATTAATGCTATATTCTAGTTTCTAGACGAGGTGCAAGTAATTTCCAATGGCCAAATTTGAACAACATTGAAACAAACTATCTTATGATGTGTAGTTCATTTATTATCAAATTATTTCACCCTGTCACTTTGCACTTAAAGTTAAATGAGAGCACTTAGCCACTCAACATTTTGTAATAAATAACGACATGAACTTCGCACCATATTTTATGGATATAAAAAGTCTCATAAATTGTACAAATATTATTCCCTGACACACTAGCGAGCATCCGGGCGCGCTTGTCGCGGACGCGAATTTCAGAGTTCTTGAATGACGTCAGGAACCCACATGTTTTCTTTCTTTAATTGGAGATCCGATGTCCGCATTACCATTGCATCTGACGCCTAACGCGGATGTCCCGTAAGGCGTCATGAGCGGACGTAGTACTGGTGGCGCCGATCTGGTGGTGGGTTTGTGAAGGAACACCAACAGAGAGGGCTCGCTATGGTTAGTACCATATTCTAGTTGCTACAGGAGGTGCAAGTAATTTTCAATGGACAAACTTTAACAACATTGAAACAAGCTCTCCTATGCATTGTAGTTTGTTGTATTATCAAATCATTGCACATTGTCACTTTGCCCTGAAAGTGGAATGGAATCAATTGGCCACTCAACTTCTGGTAATAAAATGCATTATACAGCTTCCCTGTAATGTGCTCACAATTTCCAATGTCCTTAGCTACACGAAAATCGGTTGTTCTACATTTTGATATCATCTTGAATAGCTACCACGACGTTTTAATCCTGTCATTTTTGCAATCAATTCCAGCACTTGTGTCCGATTATCACATTGGATTCATTTAAATTGTATATAAGATCTTCTAAATTAGCGAATTCATTTTCAGTGGTCGGAAATAAACCGGCATTAAATGGGCTGTCTTCCGATGGCGTACTCGGCTATTTTTAAACAGATCTAACCCTGTCACTTTTCATATTTTGACATGAAGCTTTCAGGCATTACTGAGGTTCTGGTACGGCTTGATACACGTCAAGCGCCGACATTTGCTGCCCAGGGAACTTGTAGGGCCGCCGGGCGGCGGCACGGCAAAAAATAAAATTCCAGCCCTGATCAATACCAAGAATCATCGGCTCTGCCACGCTAAAATTGCATGTGGGGAATTCACGGTTATAGATGCATTCTTTCCATTCAACGCCCATCCGCATAATGTTCTTAAATAATATTAAGGGAGCCTGTCGGCCTCAATTCCCATGATGTCCCAAATCATGCCAGGCACATCGCCTATCGTTTCAAATGTGAAAATATGTCTGTAACTTTGGCGCTTGGGCCCATTAACGTTCAGGCAATGACTACGCGCCCAGCCATATCAGTGGCGGCTGGTCTACGGCTAGCTGCAGGCCGACGCCGCCGCCAGCCCGCCGCCTATGGTGGATGAATATCAGAACATAGTTTCAGAAGACATTACCCAAAGCCACAATATGTGTAATATACTAGTGTAAGTGGTAACGAAACTGACATTTGCAGTTCAAGCTAACTTTTATAAATGCACTTGGCATCATATTTTATGGAGACAGAGTTCAATAAATTGTAGCTATATTCTTCGCGCACACAATAGTGAGCACTCAGGCGCGCATGTCGTGGACGCATATTTCAGAGTTCTTGGATGACATCAGAATCCTACCTGTTTTATTTCTTTACTGAAGAACCCCAGATGTCCGCAAATGCATTGGTATATGCGGATCAATGTATGTCAAAACATAGCGCCGACAAGTCCGGACACGTAGCTATAATTATTCGGTATGCTGCATTGCTAATGGTCGTCAGAAGTTCACATCGTCAATGCATCCTGCGGACATGTATTCGCGGGGAAACAATGTCACCGATCTGATGGAACCGGAGAGCCCGTGGTTTCACGCACCTTAACCCGTATGGGAACCACCTGATTCGCGCTGCCGCTTGGGTCACTCGTTTCCATGGAATTAAAGTTCATTAGGCTTAGCATTTGGGTTTTACTGATATTATTTTTCTTTATTTTTGCTGGTAATACGTGTGGATGCGTAGAAGAATAACTACCGAACTCACTGAAGCACAAACATCATTATTTCAAAACATATCTACCTATATCAGAGGGGTGGAGCGTCTGGGACAGTTATGGGAGGGGGACATAGTGAGCCGGGAGCGCAAGGGAACGAACGTACTACTGAGTACAACATTGATATCTTCGGTACTGATGTACAATCTTAGTGACACTGTCGTACGCACAAATCCAGCGGCGATTGGCTACCTACATTTTACTTCTTTGTGTGGAGGGATCAAGGATGTGCCAAGTCTTAAAACTGGAGTTTTTAGTGTCGTGTTACGCGACAGAGTAAAAAATATGGCTTATTTGTATATCTCTGCCAACAGAGAGAGATCCATGGACTACTTGAGCTTATTGCACGGAATGAAGGTTCAAAAGGAAGAAAAACAAACGCTGGAAGATTGCATCAGCTTTTACAACACGAGACCAGGCGCACACCCAGGATTTTTCCATGGGGGGCCCGGACCGAAAGGGCACTTGGCCGGCTCCAAAAGGGCACGACCGGCTCCAAAAGGGCACTTTGCGGCCCGGGGCACACTGGAAGGTTTGCTAACCGGGGGGCGTGAATTTTCCATGGGACACGTTATATGTTACAGCACCGAACCCTTGTATTTACAATAATATTTCCAAAAACATGCAGCCTGCATGCATTATGTCGTGAGATGAAGGTTGCCCGCTTACCTTTGATGTAAAAGTACGCAGGATGTGGATTTCTGGAAAGGATGATAACAGCTGACACGAACTGCCCTGCACAAGGCACAGGGCAGGGTACAGGGCAGGGCACAGGGCACTTTTAGATCAAAAGGGCACCTAATTGGGACAGGCATAGGACAGGAAAGGGCACAGGGGAATGTCATTTTTAGGCCAAAAGGGCGGTTTTGGGCCCAAAGGGCACCTTTGGCACAGGCGGGGCACATAAGGCAGGTGATTTTTGGGCTAAATTTGGGACATTCCGGCCAAGAGGGCACTTTTCGGTCAAAAGGACACTTTTGGACAAAAGGGCACTTTGGTCTCATGGGGGGGGGGGGGGCCGGGCCCCCTGGGTCCCCCCTCCGGTGCGCCTATGCACGAGACGGATCCGAGCTCGCTAGTGATGTACAGGATAGCACCTCATCGCTCGTGTGGAAAGGTTGGGGAAATACGCTAGGTTGGCGAGCATTACGCTCGGCACACCAAACGTTGCAGTGGCACGGATGACATGGCGGTAGCACGTGCTCAGTGCCGTGACACAATCGAATGCGGTGCCAGCAAAGGTGTGAACTGGGAATCATCGACCGTTTCATGTTACTGAGGAACCTGACGCGACGAAGATAGATGGCCGGTGATCTGGTACGGCTGTGGTTGGCAGGCGGCAAAGTTGAAAGTTCGTTTTTGCCCACCGTGCAAAAAAACGATCTTTGATGAACGTTATTCCAGGTAAGGTAACATCCTGAATAGATAGGCCAAGGTCGACATTTTTGGCACCCCTAGCTTGCATTCTTGGTGTAATGCCATATCTGCGAGGGAATGGAGATATTAAACCGTCCCTTCCTCATGGGTGTAATCTCTGGGGGCGGGGGGCTGGGAAGGGCATGTCCACAACCTCATTTTTTTAAAAGTGGCGATTTGTACCCCGCAATTTCTTTCGTCTCCCTCCAAGTCCCAACTATTAAAATGCCCCTATTGATTGCCATAAATTCTACTTAGCCATTTAGATGATGCAAATGTACATGCGAGAGAATCGCCAAAAATATTACAAGCCGATCTATCTAATCAACGGGTTTCACGGATAAATATGTCGTCACAAAATATCTGAGTGGTAAATATGCAAGCGTTATAACTTTTTACTTCCAGACCATTCTTGAACAACATGAACCTTGGCCATCTATGTTGTCGCTTGGGTGGATAATTGTGTTTTGAAAGGCACAACACTTGTATTATCCCAAGGCCTTAAACGTCTCAGCCTACCTTCCCCTGCGCATATCGATATATGCGCAGTGGATATACCTTGAACACACACACACACACATACACACACACACATATATATATATATATATATATATCTCTCTCTCTCTTTAACACGTGATTCAGGATGTTCTTGGGTATCTTCAAGGCCATGGAGGGACGTATTAGGCAACCTTAGACGTGCGTCAAGTTAGCGTCATATTCGTATTCGTATTCAGCGACGAATTAGCCAGGGACATATTCGCATTCGCATTCAGCAATGGGTTTATGTTCGTTCGAAACAATTACCGCAAATGCTTCTGCCTCTAATGAACGAGCCGGAAGAAACTGCATAGGCCTCACATGACCACCTTAAATGTCTAGGTTTAATCCAACGCAAACCAATTTCTTCTGTCACCTCGAATTTTTGTTTTCGTTTTCGCCCAAACCTGTCCAAATCTGGTATCGAGTGATAGCTCGTGGTGAACTCCCGAGTAACGTTTCAACCCGGGACATGTCAATGTCAAACATGAATGTAAGACTAGCTTGAGCTATTCGATGGTCTCGCGTTCAGTTGCTATCACTTCAACTTGCATCAAATGGGAGCAATTTGACGTGTCCTGTTGTGCGGTACCAGAAAGTTAAGGAAGTAATTTAACTTTCATGGTCAAATGTCAAGCTGATTTCTTCGGTTGCCTCGCATTTGTTGTTTCGGCCCAAACCTACCCAAATCTGATAGCAAGCGATAGCCTGTGGTAAACCCTCAAGAAACATTTCAAACCGGGACATGTCATTGTCACACCTTGAGGCCAAAGGTTAGGTTGGAATTTTGGAAGTCCTTGCGCTTCGTTGCTAGGGCTTCTATTTCCATCAGGTGGGTGCCATTCAACTATATTACTCTAGCAGACTGTGTTGAAATCAAATTAATTTAAAAGGTCAAAGGTCAAACTGATTTCTTCAGTCACCCAGCATTTCTTCGTTTTCGCCCGAAGCTACCTAAATTTGCGATCAAGCGATAAATAGCCCGTGGTCAACCCGTGAGCAACATTTCAAACATGGACATGTCAAGGTCCGAACCTCTAGGTCAAAGGTTAAGTGAGGTTTTTTTAAGTCCTCCGGTTTCGTCACTATGGCTTCACTTTGCATCAAGTGGGTTTTATTCCTCGTGGCTTGTGCGGCATCAGTAAGTTAAGCAATCAAACTCATTTCCAGGGTCAAAGGTCAAGCCAATTTGTTCGGTCGCCTCGCATTTTGTTCTTTCCACAAACCTACCCACATCTGGTATCAAGCAATAGCCAGTGGTGAACCTGGAGTAGCATTTCGAACTGGGACATGTCAATGGCAGACCTCAAGGTCAAAGGTTAGTTTGAATTTTTGGAAGCACTCGCGCTTCGTCGTTATGGCTTCAATTTCCATTAATTGTCATTCGACTTGGCTCGCCGTACGTTATCAGAAAGTTGATAAATATAAATAATTTTGGAAGGTCTTGAATGTCCGGTGTGTGTACAATGATTGAGCATAATATTGTAATAGGAGAAGGATATCTCTTTTTCTTCGCAGTTATTGTGATCAGTGGCGCAGCAAGGATTTTTATAAGGGGGCCCGATCCTCAAAAATGTAATACAAAAGGAAGCATCAGGCGCCCGAAGCGCACCGAAAATGTATGGTTAGCATTGTGAGAAGGTCAACATTTCTCGTTTGGTCTAGTGCATTTTTGATTGTAAGCCCGACCCACCCTGGCTGCGCCTCTAATTGTAATAACAGACACTCATATCCTATTTGACTAGTAACTCTCCCAAAAAATCCGTCAAAACCTGCTCTGATGACTTCTCATTGCTGGCTTTTAAGTTGTCCTGCCACATTGCTGTTCCTGCCATATAAATATTCAAATGTTTTTATACCAGTCGTCCGCTTTCTTCTTAATAGTTCAACATAATTTGTCAAGTATGCAAAAGATGCCACACGTAAATTCGCACTATTTTATAACCGGCCGGAGTTCGTAACTGCGAGATGAGAATGTTGTAATCAGAGGGGGATCCAGGAATTGTCATTGAATGGTGGAGGGGGGGGCACTTGTCTGGAGGATCGCCATTTCTTTGGAGGGGCGCCACTGCCAGTGTACAGGAGGAAGGTCTCTGGCCGAAAAAAAAACAAAGGGGAGGGGAGGGGAGGTGGGTGCACTCAGCCTTCTCGGAGGGGCGCCTTTTTCTCTCAGAGTGGCAACTCTGACTGAAAAATTCGAGGGGTGCACTCGAACCTTCTTGGAGGAGAGCCTTTTCTCGGTCGGAGGGATGTCGCCTTCCATGGGGGAGGCACATGCTCCAGTGTTATCTCCCTGTATCGGTCTCTGATTGTTATTGCATTAATATGTGTTCCAAAAAACACGAAAACATGGGAAAGGTTCATGCATGTCCATATTTACTACAAAAAAAACATCGTACAATATAATATGTCTTCCTGTCATTAGAGGGCAACGTTTAACGTAATTATAGCATTGCTCTATGGTGGTTGTGAAGCCGGGTGCAGCACATACGGCACAATTGTGGCATTGGCAGTGACAAGCAGTGGAGCTTGCTAATTTTGGGGAATCCTTTGTCGCACAAAAAAAATCAGATTGAACAAAGGTAAATCTAAAAACCATACTTTGAAAATGAAGTGGCTGAAATCCGTGGATTTTGATTGATGTGTAGGGGCTTACCTCTCTATCCTGCTCAAACTTCCCGCGCCCCTGGTTAGTCACCACAACTTTGAAACCGTGGCTACACCCATGCCTTCCCTCCCTCCCATTAACCCTTTAACCATTTTAAACTCGTTCCGACTATGGGTTTTTCTGCTTGATTGATGCAAATTTCCCAAATATGTCAATTTTGTAACACCAAAACTGCTCTTTAAAAAAACTACATATTTCAGTAACCAATGTTACGATATATAAACGCAGGATTTATGCAGAGGTGAAAAAAGTGTCCAGCCTGTCACCTACAGAATATCGAACACCACCAGGCTGTCACATGTTGATAGCTCACAGCAAGACCCGTATGCATGTGTGTGAGCGCGAAATATCGACCATGCTTCTGAAATGGAACAAAGAAGAACGCTTTATTCTATATATGATCTTCAAATTGTTCAATTGTATACGATCTTCAATTATTAATTAATATGTCAAATTACAACAAACCCTATAAGCTAATCTTGCTTCTATTGTGCGTATCCATAAATATAATGGTATTATTGTGGTTTAATGTGCTCACAATATGTTGTACAAAATTTTACTTAGCAAAGCAAAAGGACAGGTTAGGCTAGCTTTTATTGTGAAAATACGCTCATTTTATGTCAGACAAAAATAAGATTTTTTTTCTTTAAAAAAGGTAAGGCCAGGTTATGTTTCATAACATTTTTATTATTGAACACACAAATTGTGCCTATATTGAAGAAACAATTTAAACGGAGGTAGGGTAAACCAGGCTAGGTTATTTTAGGTATAAAAAATAGTAGTACATTATTTTACTTTCCAATTAAAAATAAGTATTTCTGAGGGGAATCAGTGGTCACATCATCTTAATGATGCTGATAAACATGGTATTAAAACATGCTGTCCTGCAAACCCAATGACTCATTGAAAATTAAATTCACCAATACAACTTGAATTCCCTTGTACTATAAGGAATTCAATATAGCACCAATATCAAGGACAGGTCATATTTTGCATTGGTTTCAAGTAATTTATAACACTTTTGGTCAATGCAACAAGTCCTGCTTATGACAAAACATGGGCCCGGACACAAATAAATAAAATCCATGGAAGTGACCAGATGAAATTATTAAAATAAAGGCTCATATTGAAAGAACCAAAACATTTTTTTCATGATAAGGATTCCAGAAGTCTGCAGTGTGGCAAAATGGCGGAAATAATATGTTAGACTGAGAAATGAGAAAAGTGTCAAACTGAGAAACTGAGAAAAGTGTCACTTTAGTTAGGTATGACCAGGGTTGGGTTTATGTCTTGGAATTCTGGAATTGGAGAGGAAATTATGTGGCATTACAGGTTGGTATATAGCAGAGGACTTTGAGGACTTTTCTTTTAATCTGAATCCTGGATTATGAGAGGAAAACTGTGTAACATTCCAAGTTGGAGAATGATGTAATTTGTTTCTGTCATCAAAAACTCTTTTTGTACTTTTCACGGTCATGTTTCGTGTTTCCATGTTCCCATGATCATGACCAAACAGCAAGGAGATCGCAGTCATTGTCAGACTCAATTCATCTTTTGGAAAAAATGGAGTGGAAAACTTCCCGGAGATAAACATATTCTGGGCGGCCAACATCAAAGACAAGGCCATGTTTCCAATACTTGTCCTGACTCTCAGAGACGAAACACCACTTACGCAAACATACACCAGTTCAGCTTCAACAGCGCCTTGGTAATTATTAGGTAGATACGTACACACTGAAACCAGCTTTGAAAACAAACTGCGCCGGTAAACGGAACTGTTGCGTCGGATTCAATCTCTGGACGGTGACAGGACACTGTCCCGCCCCGTCTGCCGCTTGAGATTGCCGAAAGTGACGCCTGGTAACGGTTGCGGGCATCGACGATTGCAACCAAAGTATTTGCGATGGGTAAAATCCGAAAGAACTCTAAGCATCACAAAGAGTGGGGCTATCCGCGTATACAACTTTCTCCGCGAAATGTCATTCGACAGTGATGTGGAGACAGTGGAAAGCGGAGCCTTCTTCACGGGCCGAAGCACGTGCAGCCCGTGTCACGATGACGGCGCCCGCACACACTGCAGCCACTGATAATGAATTGGAAAATTATAGCCGGTACATGGGGCCAAGAGGTGAAAGTGACGGCAAGTCGCCAAGTTTAGCCATTTCCGAGAAACAGACCCAATCGTGAAAAACGCTAAAAAAACGTCGCTTCCGCTTTCACACCCCCTCGCGTGCGTGTGGCGAGTGACTCGGAAACGATTGCCACGGCGGTATTGACAATTGTCGTGGCAACACTGAGGTGTTGGTTTGGTGTCGATCGGTCCATTGGTTGTCGATATATGGCGGTTTGAATCGGGCCGATGGGGAGCGCTAAAATTGGTGATTTTCCGAACGAAAAATCGCAGTTTTACATGCTATTCCTATGGGCGGCCGGTGATTCACCGGACACCCGTTCTCTCAGGACCCCCGTGACGTGCACGCGCAGCACGTTGACCCGACTGCAACGAAATTGTGCCCAACGGATAGCCAACATTTCGGCTTTCACGTGATGTCAGCCATATCTCGTTACCTGTGATGTGAGCCGTGCCACGCGCCACAAACTGCGCCGGAAAACGGAACTGTTGCGTCGTGTTCAATCTCTGGACGGGGACGGGACAGTTCGTAGGTGACAGGGCTTACCACGGCAATGTTAAAACCTATGGACTTTACCTCGAGTGGTAGCGTTTTTCAGCCCCCCCCCTGTCCCCTCGATCATAGCTACTAAATTGCTTCGGTACGCTTCTGATACATGTACTGAAACAAGATGAGTAGGTATATGTCTGGATGGTTAGGAAAAACAAATTGACTGGGTATATTAAGAAGCAAAACGGCCTGATGATAAATACAGTCCATACTCAATGATAATACGGTACCGTAAGTTGTCACCATAACTTGAGATATTTTTCAAATATCTGTCACCCACGTTCGTGGCCGAGTAGCAGGATTTTTTTTTAACCTCTGGATTTATGCTTAATTAGCACGAGCTATCGCAGCGTTGCACGTTTCCTTTGTACTTACAGTTTTGATGAAGTAAGCATTTCACCTCGTGACCGCTTGTATTGAAAATTGATTGTTAAAATATGGGTAGTGCTTGAAATAAAATATTTTCAGCACATACGGCATAAAGTTAGTTATACATAGGAAATGAGAAGCAGCGGAGCTTGTTAATTTTGGCAGCCAGCCAGCGTGCCAGTCTCCCTAGCCCCCAACACCACAGAACGCTACAACTCGTTCGATACTACTTTGGGACTCCAAGACAGCATAGTCATCCCGCTAGTCTTGCACTACCTATCCGGGCATCCCTGATAACGAGCGACCTTGCCCGTCAGGCCATGGACCTCCCACCCGTCCACCGTCTCCCAGTACCCCCGGTGACCTATCCATGGCCAAAATATTATTCAACAAACATCACTAGGCATGCTGGAACCACAGCAGATCACAATCACACTATATTAAACCCGTCCTCTCCAAATAGCCCTTATCACACCAACTCACGCAAAAAGTGGACTTCACCCGTTTAAGGCTATCCTCACCATGCACCATCCTCACTCACGATGACCTCTGTCACCGAAATACAGTTCAACAGTTCCACTTTGCCGCGTTTGTGACATCGTTATTCCATCGAACATTTCTTTTTACCTATATGACCCATGCAAAATTTGCAATGTCACTCCATTTCTGCATAATTCACGAACGAATATCACATTCTGCTTTTGTTGAGCACACTGCTCGGAAGTGGGCACCACCGGCGCTCCTCGAGCTCCTCTTCGAGTTCCTCCATAACACGGAATTAGAACACTCCATTTGAAGTTAAATCCTACGATCCTCTCCGCTCACGCATGCCACACACATACTGGTTATTGTCAAATATGTGAGCAGTGCCCGATCCAAGTTGTTAAAAATGGACTGCTGGCCTTTAAATTGCGCTTGATCTTTTACCTTCGGGTTTTTCCAAGTAGCTTGGTGTTTTTCTTCCGGGTTTTACATGCTTTACTTTGAACATTCACACACATCCCAGGTCGGACCCGGACCCATGCTGACTTTTCAGGCTGCAGGTGGTCAGCGGAGCCTCTCTGGAGGCTGTGACCCGACCATCGTCAACATGTACTATCGCGTGTCATGTAGGTCTGATTGCATGCCCTGTATGCCCTTGCGCGTAGTAGTGCTGTACCCTCTGTGCAACTTTCTTTGTTTTCCGTCCAGCGCCTCTCACCTTCTCTATATTACTTGCCCGATACCGGATGCAACATAAACCGATTTAACGTAACTTTTCCTTAATGTAAATTATCTCCAGCAGATGAGGCTTTGCGACTGCCATAAAAAGGAACAAGTGCTCTCGGCAGTAATTTGCAGGATAAGCTTCGCCATCAAAAGGAAAGAGTGCTCTCGGCCGTAATCGGCAGGATAAGCTCTGAGACAAGATCTATGGTGCTGCAGGCTGCTGCTCGACCACGTGTGATGGGCGTGATAGAATGGCCTGGAGAGCAGTGTGTCGGTGCCCAGCTCCAGCAAACACACGGTGCCCGTCCATAACGTGTTGGTGAACATGTGACCCTGGTGACGTACATGTTGACCATTTGAGCTATGATGGCAGACACAGTTCAGCACAGGGCAGGTAGTCACACAAAGAATGTTTGACACTCCAACTGAAAGTGGGGTGGATATTGAGAGGGTACTGTTTGTGGGTGATGATGGGACACATCAGGCAGTCTGGTGGAGAGGAAGTTGGATGATAAACAGCTCTTGGGCCGCCTTCTGAGCCCACTTGTGTCTGCTTCCCCATGCAGAGCTCCCTTTCGTGCCCTGCTGTGCCACCTGGATGAAGGAATCGCTGGATCGACCAAGTTCATTTGTCCAAGTTCATATGTATACACATTTTCTTTAAAGGTTAAGTAAGGTATATCAACCTGGGTTTTGTTTTCATTTCGGTTGCGTTCCTCAATTACATAGGTCATGCAGAAACCATACGGTAACCTACCAATGGAGTAGAATATATCGATCAAAAGCAGGTAGCAAAGGTTGGTATGCAACTTAGCACCAACTGATGATAATGCACTTATTCTTTTAAAGCAGCACCTCCCCATGACACTACTTATGAGGCTAATTATCCTGATGTTTATGGATATCGAATCTACACTTATCTGCAGCTTAAGGCTACGTATGCATTATACCACCGAACCTTACCAAAGGATCTTGACGGCAGTGGTTGATCATTATACCACCGAACCTTACCAAAGTATCTTGACGGCAGTGGTTGATCAAAGGATTCGGTTGCTCCGGAGCATTGTGGTTTTTGTACCAGGTTGTTGTTGCAGTAGCAGTCTTACTAGGGATGGCCACGGCTCGTCATTACCGACGAATGCCCAACGAGTCCGGCCAATTGAGAACGGATTCAGATTTGACTGGGGCGTCAATATGCCGCCATCTTTTTTAAAATAACAAAATGCTACTTATTTTTCATATTTTTAGAGATTCCTATCAATATTTTCCAGCGAATTCACCATATCTTGGCCATTCTTTTCCATAAAGGAATTATAGGTTGCAAATCGACCAATTAGTGTCCAACCCCAACGTCAATTCCTTTCATAATTCATCATAAAATACATCAAGCAGTCAGAATGTTGCGAATGTAAGAAACCTAAATGATGCGGAGTTAAGTCGGCTCACCTCGCTGATAAATAAATAAGGGACTTACGAGATGGAGCCCCCGAAAATATGTTAGCCATCATTTCCACAGGGGGCAAAGGAGGGATTGAATATCTGTTCGGTATATTCCGGCGTATGGAAAATGGGCACTTGTTTTTCTCGGTGAAAAAATCCCTCTTTGATCTGGTGTATTCTTGGTTCCAGAGGGGAGGGTTCCGCTCCCTGGCTGCGCCTCTGCGACCAGCCCATCTGATCTGCAAAGGATATGGCCGGCCATGACCAAATGGACAAGTGAACTCGAGCCGGATGCTCGGACGGGGACACCACTAGGCTTACCGATTTGAGGTCAGGTACCAAAAGTGGTTATGTGCCACAACCCAAGTAAATGTGCTTTGTCAGATCAGACTGGTCTTGGGCTTTCTCCTGCTGTCAGGACCACGTCACACTGACCCCGTCTGGGCGTAAGACCAGTAGCGGGGCCATGTAAGACCAGTAGCGGGGCCATGTAAGACCAGTAGCGGGGCCATTCGTTGGAATGCAGCTGCCTAAACTCGGCATCAACACCTGCTGAAAATAAATACTATGCGACTGCTTCGAGCGAGAGAGTGATTGCTAAGTGCCAATCCTCTTCCGACTGTAGGCGAAATCTCCCCCCACCATGGTTACTTGTTTAATAGCTCGAAATCCCGCCGAGATATCAAGCTGAAACTGGTATTATCTGTTTACATATCAGTTCCACAGCTTGTAGCAAAACACAAAAATATATGTCACCATGGATCGTGCGTGAGTAACATCATAGTGACGTCACTTCCAGCGACGTTTGAACGAACTGAAGTGTGGATATACCAAAAAAGCCAAAAATCGATGCACGAAGGTTATTTATAATCAGTTCCAGCCCATTGACAGCGAATTTAACGCGCAATAATGCTGCCATCTCCGAATTCCGTTATTTGTGAATGGTAGTGGCCGAACTTTGTAAAATGCAAGACAAAATATCTTGATCATTATTTTTTCGAAACGCTTTTAATTGCTTCGAAAATCGGAATATATGTCATTTAGCCTCATATTTTGAATACTCTTAGCAAATTTCAAGTCAATAACTTTGAAAATGACTAAGATATGGCGTACCAAATGTCTAGAGTGATGGTCTCAATATTGTAGAAAACTGAACGTCGCACTTCGTCACCGCACCGTTTGCGGTCAGAAGGCAGCCAGCATCCCTAGTACTAGTTTGACGTTAATATATACCTTGTATCCATCTTCACCCTTTTTTCACCAAGGAAAATTAGAATAAAAGGCCAAAGCTTAATTGCGAGGGGCATATAGCACCATGTGCTCCGATATGTTTTGTATTGCGTCTATATGGTTGCTGGCAACATTTTGGTGCATAAACATGCAGCCCACGGTATACCTGTGGGGTGCATGCTTATGCACCTATAATAATAGATGTATAAGAACAGATTCAATATTTGACCTCATAGCACCACGTGGCCCGCCATGACCTCGATCAGTATGGGGGTCAAACCTTGCCACTTTCCCAGTGAAGAAGGGCGGGCGAGGTGGGGGGGGGGATATTGTTTCGACTCTAGTATTTCCAAAAGGAAGGTGGTGCTATCGACATAAACAAACCACGGGTTGCACGTGACGATATGTCTCGATTGATCCCAGATTTGTCTGCTTGGGATTACTGGTCGGCTCCCTAGGTCAGTTTAAGGGGGCGTTTTTGGCAAGATGACACAAAATTACCAAGTTTAACACGCGCACTGGAGGGGGGGGGGGGGGCGAAATCCGCCCAGCCCTCCGGTTTTTCGTACATAACTCCATATTTTACCGGTCGATATACGCTATTTTTTGCGTACCTGCTTCGAAATGACTGGCGCGTCGATAAAAGCAAGAAAAACGGAAATCGGCCGAAACGTTTTCGAGTTAGAGGTCGTTAAAGTCAAAACATTTCGTAGCGCCAGACCACAAAAATCGGCGCTGATGCGCTTCCCGTATATTGGCAAAAGGGAAGTGTTCTTTGTCGACACTAGCGACATGTTTGATGTATATTGTTTTGCATTATAGTTTCAAGGTCATGTTAGGTCACCGAGGTCAAGTCAGGTCAAGTTCATGACAGGTTAATGGAACCGAACTTGGTCAACTGGAATGTTGTCATAAATGCATCTGACTGTCATGCGATTGATGTCACTTTGCATGTTACTCCCTACACATCCTGAAAACCACTGTTTTTCATTGTGCACATAAGCGTTTCCATACTTTATTCATGTACTTCACTCCTTTCTTCGCGAAGCCGATTGCGCCGAACCGCCCGACGGAGCAGTCGGGCGGGCGACCCGGTTCCGGTAACTGGAGCAGGTAACTGACTTGATAAAGTGCTGCTATATAGGTGACCTGAGGTCAAATGCCGGGTCTAGCATCTGTATTGCATCATTAGTAACGTCCAAAACATCATTGATGCCCAGTTTGGAGCATTTAAACACAATTACAGCGATCCATAACAATGAGAAGCCAAGCCACGCAAAACAAGAAAATGTTGGCATATGCGACATCATTTGACCTTGAAGATATTGACCTTAGGTCATGAAATTCGTACACAATAGAGTTCACTACCGTACCCATCCACCCTGAGAATGTCGTTACTCCAGCTTTAATAGGAGCCGAGATCGTAGGGGGGGGGGGAGAGGGCGAAATCCGCCCCCCCCCCGTCCAGCGCGCGTAATCTTCAGAGGCCCTCCAGGGCGCGTGTTAATATTTACTCGTGTCACGACAATAACAGCTACGCGTTTGATGATGTCAACACAGCATACCGCAGTATCTTCGGCCGAAATGGCCTTTGCGGGAAAAGCTCATTTGACCTAAAGTTCCGTCTGTACGTCAAATGTCCTCGCGCATTGAAAATATGAATAGCCTATGCAAGCTTCTTAGCTGAGCTGTCTATCACCCTATCCGACCCCATATTGACAATTTGGGGGTGGGGGGAGCATCAAGTAAAATTACTAATTGCTGATATTCATCGACCTCGACGAAAAGTGGCATGGAATTTTAACGCCACTGTTCAAAAATCTGGAACAACATGGAAATGTTTTCACCTTATGCAATACATTTCTGCCTCAATGTCAGCATATCAAAAATGTACGATCATATTTCACCGTCAACACTGAAGGGTTTCATCACGGCCAATCATCGTAATATCAACCTTCTGGCGTTTCAAAACCCACATTCTGGAAACGAAAAGATGAACCTCATTGAATGAGTAATCGCATTCATCTTGAACCGCTTGAGAACAAATTTGGCGCGGACACATCCATTGACACATGCTGAGTCTAAAATGAATCGCATTGGATCATGAGCCTTCTACATCGGTGTAATTCAAAATCGTAGATTTAGATTTAGAGTGACTAAGTCACGATAAACCTCTATCGGATATTTAATACATGGCGGTCGGTTTGTTCAAAATCGTAGATTTAGATTTAGAGTGACTAAGTAACGATGAATCTCTTTCGGAGATTTAATACATGGCGGTCGGTTTTAAAAAATCGTAGATTTAAATTTAGAGTGACTAAGTAAGTCACGATAAATCTCTATCGGAGATTTAATACATGGTGGTGGGTTTTCTAAAGTTGTCGAGAAATGTGTGTCTGTGTGTCTGTATGTGTGTCTGTATGTGCTGCTTCAACGCATGCTGTGCGTAAACGGCCGAGCGGATTTGGCTCAAACTTTAACACGTGATGCGCCGGTACGGGGGCAGATCATGGCACTGGTTTCGGGTTGCGCGTGTCACGTGAGCGCGTGCCACGTGCCATCAACTGGGGTCATGTCGAGATCATTTAGCCAGGGCCACAGCATATACCGCAGGTCGCACGAGTACAAACTTTGTGCAAACACGCGCCCCATAGGGAACTGCGTGCTTTTGTGGTCGGCGGCCGGGTGCGCTGTATCGTGTGACCGCCAGGCGCGTGCATCTGTTTTCAGTTGGGCACCTACGAGCTGAGACCGGCGCGTACTAGAGCCATCAAATTTGGTGGACCGGTACCCCGTCACATGGGCTATCCGGCAATGTACAATTTGTAGGGGTGGGCGAAGCGTAGCGCGTGCCATGCGCTCCGATTCGAGCGACGCCTCCACTCCTGTTTAACATGGGGCTGAGGCTTTTTCAGACGAAAATCCCGACCGCCACATATTGGCGTCCGGCTCGGCTCACATCGTGGTGAACGATGTATGTGCACTCTTCGTTAGGCATATGACTTCGCTACACACGTCTTCCTCTCCGACGTCGTAAAACACATACATATAGGTTATTTCACACAAGGTAGGCAGGAACCGATCCAATGTGACCAAAACGGACGGTTTTCCTTATTGATTGCGCTTGGTTCTTTTTTCAAACAACTTGGTTTTCCCCCTTCTCAGGGTTTTCCAAGCTTTAGCATAAACATACACCTACACATACGAGGTCGGATCTGACGCCCACGACTCGCTCTGGGCGCCGGGCCTCCGCTTCGTTTCAGGTCGCAGGTGGGCAGTGGAGCCTGTTCGTAGGTTACGAAGCTGCCCACCCTCCAAATGTCCTTCTGATTGTTATGCATGTATGTATGTATGTATGTATGTATGTACATGAACCTGTATGCCATGTATGTATCGGCCCCTTACGCCACGTTTTTCGTTTGCCAGCGTCTCATCTTTCTTCTCTTGCTTAATTGATATAACCGGATGTCACATAAGCCGGATTAACGTAACCCTTTCCTTAACGTAACAATCTCTAGCGGATGGCACTCTGCCTCTGCTAAATATTATTTTTGAGCTATATATATGTAGAGATGAAGAGCATCTCTAAGTTACATGGGCATAACTATTGGAGGATGAACAAGTTTTTCGTACGCAGTCTTACTCGTCTGCATTCTATCATCGGCTGGCCTGGCGCACCCAGACCACAAACAGCGCAGTGGCATCCCAGGGCAGTCGCCGCTTTTTAGGCCGTGAATCATGCTCGCTTAAAGCCATCAAAAAGAGCCAA
Organism: Ashinkailepas kermadecensis; assembly: GCA_034440615.1. Lineage (NCBI taxonomy): Eukaryota > Metazoa > Arthropoda > Thecostraca > Neolepadidae > Ashinkailepas > Ashinkailepas kermadecensis. Next base: position 267,121 of record JAOTOM010004693.1, on the reverse strand, counting down.
TCACTCGCCGTAATCGAAGTTGGCTGGCAGCAATGATGAAGGTGACAGCTTGCTCGCAAAATATGACCTTTGAAGGCGGCCAAGTTTGGCAAACAGCTGTTGTCATCGCGATGACTTTTCAACTCAGGTTTGCTTGGTGTGACGTCTAGAATTCCGACCAGCCCCAGGCGCGAATTTGCTTGTTCTGCCTTCCATAATTCCGACTAGACGACGTTCTAGGCGTCAACCTAGATTAGTATGTTCGCGGCTTGGGTAAAACCAAGCTACTACTGGACCAATATGTTGTCGTTTAGGTAAGTGAACACACTCGTTCGCTCATCCATGCCTGAAATTGATCGCTTACGAAGTCCAAAGGTTTTCAGATCGGTGTAATTCATACGGCTTGAATTCGCCACTGGGGTGTCATGGCTTCACGATACTTCACATGAAGTATCGTGATACGTGATCATCGATACTTCACGATACTTCACGATACTTCACGATACTTCACGATTGCGTCGTAAAAAGGGCTATTGCTAAAAGCATTACGTGGTGGTACGAACAATTGATACTTGGTATGGGAACTCGCTTAGCGTCGCTCAGCACATCATGCCGTGATGATCAGCACATCAGCTGGGATGGGTGAGATGTCTGCCACCACGCACAGTCCGAGATGTCTGCCACCACGCACAGTCCGAGATGTCTGCCACCACGCACAGTCCGAGATGTCTGCCACCACGCACAGTCCGGGATGTCTGCCACCACGCACAGTCCGGGATGTCTGCCACCACGCACAGTCCGAGATGTCTGCCACCACGCACAGTCCGGGATGTCTGCCACCACGCACAGTCCGAGATGTCTGCCACCACGCACAGTCCGAGATGTCTGCCACCACGCACAGTCCGGGATGTCTGCCACCACGCACAGTCCGGGATGTGGCCACCACGCACAGTCCGGGATGTGTGCCACCACCCACAGTCCGAGATGTCTACCACCACGCACAGTCCGGGATGTGTGCCACCACGCACGGTCCGGGATGTCTGCCACCACGCACAGTCCGGGATGTCTGCCACCACGCACAGTCCGAGATGTCTGCCACCACGCACAGTCCGAGATGTCTGCCACCACGCACAGTCCGGGATGTCTGGCACCACGCACAGTCCGGGATGTCTGCCACCACGCACAGTCCGAGATGTCTGCCACCACGCACAGTCCGGGATGTGTGCCACCACGCACAGTCCGGGATGTCTGCCACCACGCACAGTCCGAGATGTCTGCCACCACGCACAGTCCGTCCGGGATATCTGCCACCACGCACAGTCTGAGAGATGTCTGCCACCACGCACAGTCCGAGATGTCTGCCACCACGCACAGTCCGGGATGTCTGCCACCACGCACAGTTCGGGATGTATGCCACCACGCACAGTCCGAGATGTCTGCCACCACACACAGTCCGGGATGTCTGCCACCACGCACAGTTCGGGATGTCTGCCACCACGCACAGTCCGGGATGTCTGCCTCCACGCACAGTCCGAGATGTCTGCCACCACGCACAGTCCGGGATGTCTGCCACCACGCACAGTCCGAGATGTCTGCCACCACGCACAGTCCGGGATGTCTGCCACCACGCACAGTCCGGGATGTCTGCCACCACGCACAGTCCGAGATGTCTGCCACCACGCACAGTCCGGGATTTTCCAGTCAGAAATATGATCCGATAGACAAAAGTTATGGTGGATTGTCGTTAAGCTTTGTACCAACACACTAAGCTCGTGAGATTTGCAAAACCAAATCCGGGACTGACGGGAAGGACTGTTTTCTGGTAAACCCACATACAAAATTAATCCGGGGATTTTTACCGTCACTTGGAAGTGCTTTGTTCGTTGGGTGAGAGGTAGGCATACTTACAAGGCCGAATCCATCGAGCTGCAGGGGAGGAGAGGGGCAATTTTCGATGAGTCACCAAGCTCATCCAGGCCCAAGAAAGCAATCCTCACTAGAAACGGAGACTTACTCTTATTTAGGTCGCTTTATGTTGACATTATGAAAAATAACACACCATCATCCATTTGTGTTCCAGCGAACATACAAATCCAGTTTTCACCCGGAGCCATGGTATGGCTATGACGTCTTTGTTTAATTCCTTGTAGGTACCTGTAGCGGATGTGAAAAGAAGAGACAGAGGGCGCGTTGTAAGCGCGGAACAGTTTAACGCATTCATCAGAAAACGTACCTGTGGAATTAATGTGTTCATATAAGATGTGGATTGTTTGACTGGCCGGATTTGTCGGACGCTGTCCACGAACGCTGGTCGACTGGCTCGAGGGCGTTACTCAGGTGACCAGTGACCTTCACTAGGGTGAGGTTAGGGTGATTGGGATCTCCTGGTCTTCTTGTCCCGAGATACCCCGTCGTAGTTTCGCGTCCGCAGACACCCATGATTGTAGTAATAATGATACATTTGGCTGTGCCCTAATGATATTATATGCCAGGTTTTATCTTGGGTCACCAGTTATCTCCAGAACTGATATGGGATTGAAAGTCGTCGGTGTTAATCGTGGAGTAACTTGCATGGAGAAGGCCTCAGTGTGGCTAATGACCACGCACTTGTGGATGCACATCAAATTGAAAAACTTGGTCGACTCAATGACTGTGTAACCCAAACGAGACAAGGCACAGCGAAAACCCGCGACGTGGACGCGTGACACGTTATTGAGCATACGTGACGATAAACCAGGCGGGGTCGACTGACCCTCGAATTCAGATGGGCCAAGCCAGCTAGGCCCATCTAAAAAACATCGCCCTTTGTACATTGGTTATCACACATGGGCATTTCTAGCTCTCCATGACTATCTCAAACACGATTATGGTTGTATCATTTGGTATGGTATTTCTGAAATCACTGCGTTGTTTGGCGTCCGCTGGGTTCGTGGTTATATCATGTATGATACATGCGGCTGTTACCCAGTGTTGGCCTCTTTTGGGTCAAGATCTGGGTCACCAGTCATGATGTCGAATGTCTACAACTGATGTTGGATTGTCAGCCGTCGGTGTTGCTCAAGGATTGCCTTGCATGTAGGAAACATCGACGTAGTTAATGCCGGCGTACTTGCATTTCAAAATTGAAAAAACTCCGTGAACGCAATATCTTCTGTAGTTGAAGCAAGACAATGCTCAGAGAAACCGCAACGTGGTCGTCATCACTGTATTGCGCCTCCTTCATGAGTAAAAAATAAAATGAATTGACTATGAATGTCAAGCTGAATGTGAATGTCGAATTCCTGCTGGCCTCGCACACGTCAGTGGGTTAAGGCCAGTGAAAATGGTATGCTAAGTATCCATCCAATGAAACACCCTGCAGTTTGACCTAATCAGATCCATCCCCATGACTACCTATCTGTCTTTGTCATGCATTGGCAGCTCTGGCATCGCTGAGCTGCAGTCAGGTGACCAGAACTATCTCATAACTATCTCGTCCGTGTTTTTTGGACGATTCTCGGACTTCACTGGATTATACAGCTAGATGTTTCGAAAGGTCTGTACTTCTGCTTGCCTCGTCAAGCCTTTTATGGTTGCATGTATGGCCTGCAGGTGCTTCAAATATCAAGGTAGATACTTTGAACAAATTGAAGGCGACCCGATGGAGTTAAGCCTGTCCGTCGTGTTGACCAATGCCTTTATGGCAGACTTGGAGGAACGGCTCCTAAGAACAGCCCCACTCAAGCCGACATACTGGAGACGGTATGTCGATGACGCATGTATGTAACTGACACATGGACCACATGGACACGGACCACATGGAAGGGAGGCACTCGACAGGTTCTTGAAGCACCTTAATAGCGGCTGTGAAGAAATTAAGTGCACTGTGGAAGTGGAAAAAGTGGCACATTGGCGTTTCTTGACGTATCCGGCACCAGACAGGGACAGAAACTGGCAACTTCGGTATATAGGAAACCCAGCCACTCGAATGTACACACCAAACACCATTCACATCACGCTAGCTGCATACAAAGTGGAGTGACAAAATGTCTCACTGAATGGGCTAACAACATCCTTATCGCGAAAGCACGCGGAAAACTGAACTGTTTTACCTCAAGAAAGCCATTTTGGAGAACGGTTACCCAAGATCCTTCGTAGAAAAAGCGACAGCCAGGTCACCAGCAAACGGGAACAAAGCGCCGGGAGACAAATGGACTTAGGTCAGCTTACCATACGTGAACAGCACCAGTGAGAGAATCTCACGAATTCTCGCAGCACACAAGAACCGAGTTGGCCACCGGTCGAGGTCTACCCTCAAAGACCAACCGGTTCATCCCAACAACCCCATCCTGAAGGAAAATATGAAAGGCGTGGTATGCCAAACATCATGTCAGTGCGGTGTCGGCAAGGCCATGCTGAAGGATAGCCAAGTGTTCTTTTAGGGCGGCCGCTCTGGCCTATGTAAGTGGTTACATAGGCCAGAGCAGCCGCCCTAAGAGAACACTTGGCTGCCCTTAAGAATGGCTGTGCCGACACCTCTCCACTGGCGGAACACTGGGCACAGTGCGGCCAAGCGTTCGACCCGTCGAAAGCTGATATTCTGGCAGTGGAGTCCTCCTGGAGCAGACGTATAGTTAGAGAGGCCGTCGAAATATGGCTGCACTCACCATCTCTGAACCAAGGCGTGGGGAAGTTCTCCCTGAGTCCGATATGGGACTGCATGCTGCACTTCCACCACAACTGTTAATTTACCGGGTGCAAATGGGCTTGCACTTCGAAGCCAAATAATTATGTCGTTTCAAATTTGAGACTCGAAGTGAGGTTAGCGCCCAGAATTAAGATGTCCTTCAATGATCTCCGAAGTGAAATGTTTGTGATGTTCCCTATGTATGTCCTTCAATGATCTCAAGCTTGCATCTCGATCGTTCATGTTGTATTTCCAATCTTGGTTCGTTTAAGGTTTGGCGAGACAAGCCGAAGTACAGACCTTTCGAAACATACATTTTTATAATCCGGTGAAGTCCGAGAATCGTCCAAAAACCAAATATTCACCTGGATAGAATGACTTTTAAGAACTACATCCCTCATCCGTGATGAAAAGCTTGAATTCGGCTCCGTCAATGGCGACGTGACTTGCTGTGCCCCAGCTGCCGTCTGTCAGCGTGTAGGCGGGTTGTGATGCCGCGCGCCCCAGCTGCAGTCCGTCACAATGTTGGCGGGTTGTGATGCCGCGCGCCCCAGCTGCGGTCCGTCAGAATGTTGGCGGGTTGTGATGCCGCGCGCCCCAGCTGCAGTCCGTCACAATGTTCGCGGGTTGAGACGCTGTGAGCCCCAGCTGTGGTCCGTCAGAATGTTCGCGGGTTGGGTCGCCGGCGCGCGGCTGCGGTTCCGTCGGTTCCGTCGACGGCTCCGACGTTGTTGCCGGCGTCGCGCGAACGTCGCACGGTTCGGCGGGGCATGAAGCGTGCAGTTGAAGCTCGACGGCTTGAAGCTTACGCTGAGGCTTGGTTAGCTCCAGTCCTCGTAGTCGTCGCTATCTGAGTCAAGTAGCTGATCCAGAAGGGCGAATACTTGTGCTGGTGCCAACGAACAACACGACGAAACGTGCTTCTGCTCGCTTCGACGGTCGGAAGGAAACTCACTCACTCTCTCTCTCTCTCTCTCTCTCTCTCTCTCTCTCTCTCTCTCTCTCTCTCTCTCTCTCTCTCTCTCTCTCTCTCTCTCTCTCTCTCTCTCTCTCTCTCTCTCTCTCTCTCTCTCTCTCTCTCTCTCTCTCTCTCTCTCTCTCTCTCTGTCTCTGTCTCTGTCTCTGTCTCTGTCTCTGTCTCTGTCTCTGTCTCTGTCTCTGTCTCTGGCTCTGTCTCTGTCTCTGTCTCTGTCTCTGTCTCTGTCTCTGTCACGGGTAGACACTGACCTCTCTAGAATTATTGTAGCTGGATTGACTTGTCAGTGTTAGATTGTTTCGAATCACAACACACAACCACTTCAGGCGGAAAAGCGGCACCTGCGATCGGCTTTGTGCTGGGATTGTAACATAACCTGGAATTGTACCTCAAAACAGATATATGTATGCTTGACCTATGATGAACTCACGAGTAAAGTTGTCTTTGGTAACCGTTATATCGATTTTATAACCACTTGAATATATTTTGCAGTCCGAAGCGGTCATTACATTTGGATGAAATGAACAATACAAATGACCCAGAATGACCTAGTTGTGGTGACACAGTAACAACATGATCGCTGATACACCAAGTGCACCTGCATTGATCTGTCAGCATACATTGGTTCGTTTGTATCTCATAACAACAATCACCCGTTTGAGACGCGGAAGACAGCTCCTACGAACGACTTTATGACGTCATTAGAACATGACCTAGATGACCCTAAGGTCAATTATTTTACACAACTTACCCTGGGTATACATTTGAAGGTACTGAAAGTTTGAAGCTGCTGTCTCAATTGGTTTGGCTGTTATGCCAGATAAACCAAGTGTGAGAAATCCCCCCTCCCCTCCAGTGAATCGTGGGTTAATCGGTTTGAGATCAGGTGAGCTTCCTGGACAATCTAGTACATCCACCGTGTGGTTTTCAATTTACACCGTAATAAAATAATGTGCAGGAATCAATCTAGGACATCGAAACACCTCTCTGCAGGTTACTGTTTGGCTACTCGAGACCAAGTGAAAGCAACCACATTCATGGGAAGTAAATCAGCCCTGAACCATCGTACCGTTTTGGCCGTTTTGGCCGTTTTGCTTCCTAACATACCCAATCAATTTGTTTTTTTTAAATAAAAAATAATCATCCAAACATTATACTTACCACTCGTCGTATTTCAGTACAACAGGCATGCGAATCGTACCTGAACAATTTGGTGGTTCTCCATAGCTTGGTCACTCCACAGGGTGGAGGGGCAACAGCGGCAACCTCGACGACAACTTCGACGACAACCTCAACAACGATCTCGGATGCGGCGAGCGACGCCGCAGGTAGCTCGGCGCGGGAGAGGATGTGCACAGAGAAAGGCGTGCTCCGAGTGGATGGTAGTGCAGGGAGTGTGCTCACCACCTGTCGAGACCTTTCTGTATGGTGCTAGCTCGACTAAATGGAAGACCGTTGGAGATGAAGCTGAACGACGGGGCTGCTGTTTTGATGTGCTTCGAGATAATTTTCAAGAAGCCCTGGCCGGGCGGCAACCCGCCACGGGAGATGTGTGGTGATCGCCACGGAAGACGTACAGCGGCGAGGTTCTCGGTGTCAGTGGCGAGGTTCTCGGCGTCTGTGGCAAGGTGATGATGGATGCGCACCATCGAGACACTCATCACCACCGGCATATTCCTGCCCACAACAATGGTAAGTTAATCTCTCTGGTCACACTCAAACGGCCTTTTGCACAGTCTGAGCTGGCATAATCTGATGGCAGTATTGTCGCTTGTTGTCGATGTTGCAAATAATCGGGTAGCGGATGTCGGTGTTATTATACGAGATCCATGGCCAACCGGCATGAAGGGCAGCTTCCACAACCTTCAAATTCAGACAAACAAACAAAAAACGTAGCTTAGCTCCAATTTACTTGTTTACCCTCTCAATCTAGTTGGTGGACGTGCATCGGCTAGAGATACGACTTGTCATAGTCGATTATATTCCGTCCAGCTGTATGCATTTAGCTATAGCAGTTCACGATGGAGTTGTGCTATTCCTAATATTTTGCTGCTAACAGGAAGCGCTTGTGAGTGCCTAACCGCTGACCACATGCAAATTTAGTCTTTCTTTGCTACCAGGACATACGTTGTATGTATGCAATACCAAAATATTTGATTATGAAGTGAAATACCCGCCCGACGGAGCTGTCGTCCTCAGTGGAACACGTACATCAAACGGCAAGTCCAACTGGTAATCTAGCAAAATTAATTTGTCCTGATGCAGTTTGCATTTTTGATGTCAGGCAATACGAACTTTCTGCAGGATTCTTCGCTCACCCTGAACTCCGCACAGGGAGGTCATGCGCGCCAGCTGGTAATGACACAGCTTGGTGACAGCTTGGTGCGGACAACTAGCCATATAACTGCCGCTCACAGCACCCCTAGCTCTGCCGGGGGTGGGGTGGGGGGAAATGTATCCCCCTCACTAACTGTTGTTCCAGACCACCTAGAGAAACGCTTGTTAACCAGTGTTTAGTCCTATCCTGAGCCGTTCCAGGGTATAAGTTCTTCCAGCAGCCTCGTACGGGCTAACCTCCCGGACGGATCAAAAGTGCCAACCCTGGTTGTCACGTGAGGGACTGGTCGATAATGCTGGTTTTGACGTCTGGCCATTGGACGTCTGGCCATTGGACGTCTGGCCATTGGACGTCTGGCCATTGGACGTCTGGCCATTGGACGTCTGGCCATTGGACGTCTGGCCATTGGACTTCTGGCCATCGACAGCTTAGGGATTCGGGAACATATGAAATAGGCAGATACCATAGCTTCTTTCGGATGCTCCCGTGCTATTGTAACCTAGATTCACGGCCAAGGTCCAACGTAACGCATTGGGCGAGTGAGGACGGATATAGTTGTATGCATGCAAACGTAATTTCGTAGCTCCCAAACAAAGAGCGATGGAGCGATGAGACCGAGCCCAGGATGTGGGCTGATGAGATACCAAATATGGTGACCAAGACTTTGACCAAAGGTCAGGTAGTCGTAGTTGGTCAAACATAGTCAAACACGTTTAGGGGCACAGTGCTATTACTGGAGGTTGATCAGTAAGAATGGTCGTCGAATTCTAGCTCAGCACCCGAAGCTACCCTGGAAGCCAATTTCGTGCAGAGCAGTCATCTTATGCCACACCAGGTCGCCTTGGTCTTTCACCTAAAATTACCTATGTTGTATTCCTGTTATTTGTAGTCATTGCTGGGCTAAAGAAGAGCGCGGAATTGGAATTAAACGCCAAAATTACCTTGAACGTTCAGTTATTACAGACGAAAGCCACCGTAGGCAACACCAGGTGCCCTAGGTCATTCAGTTGACATGACGTATGGCATATGACTGTAATTTGGCATTCATGAGGATAAAGCAGGCTTCGAATTCAGCGCCAAAAACTACCCTAGAGATCAACTTGCGACGTAACACATGCCAGCATACGTCATGTCAGGCCACCTAGGTCATTGACCTTGGACGATTTTGAAAATATATAGACATTTAAAGTTATATGAAGTAATATAATAGTTGCACGACGTACCATTATGTGTCCTCACAAGTGACGTTCATTCAACCGTGTTCACAACCGAATCACAACCGTGTTCACAACCGAATCACAACCGTGTTCACAACCGAATCACAACCGTGTTCATTCAACGGTTCGGCACTACGTGGAAATGCATTTCGCATTTTCGTATAAAGATGCATTTCGTGTCATACTCCCGCGATCTGACCAGATATCGACTTAATATACATGTAGAAGACATTGTGCTATGCAATACATTCCGTGTTTTGGGATAGCGTGATTAAGCTCGACATGTCAGAGAGAAAAACGATGGTAAATGATTATTTTCCCCTCACCTAGTGACCTGACCTGAGGTCATCAGAAATGTTTCTTATTAATCTTCTATCCATTGCTGCAAGATTATTCTACGCATATTCAACACTGGATTGTTGAAAACCCGTGGAAGATTTTTGAAAACCCTTGAAAACCCTAAAAACAACTCGACTCGGAAACCATGGCCAGAATTTGACCTAGTCTGGCTCCACAAACCAGAGTCAGCGGCCAGTAATTCCACCATCAATATACTGCTATTGAACTGCAAGGATGTGACTAAGTTTGGCCCGATCACCCCAGTAATTCCACCATCAATATACTGCTATTGAACTGCAAGGATGTGACTAAGTTTGGCCCGAGCACCCCGGCGCGGCGGTTCGGGAGCTATTCTAAAAGAAAACACCAGGGGGGAATATTTTCAACCCTACCCCTATAGTTCTAGGTGTGATTGCGATCTCTGCTCTGGTTAATGGCGAGCCCGCGGTGGCCTTGACCCCACCATGCCCTCGGGTGTTTCTGAGTCTGGGGGCGCTGGTAACGCATGGTGAGCCGTGACGGCTCTGGCCCCGCCATGCCCTCGGGCGTTTCTGAGTCTGGGGACGCTGGAAGTGCATGGCGAGTTGTGACTGCGAACGGCTCATCGTCGCGAAGCGTCGCCAGCGTATGCCTTTCGGCGACCACCGCAATCTGAGTGGGAATCGAGGCGCTCAGCTGGTTAGAATAAGGGCATTGGAATAAATGTATTGAAGCCAAAGAAGCTCATCTGATCACTAAACTTCAACAAGATTTTGTTTTGTGTACATTTCAGGAAGAACAAATATAGACAATGGGGAGAGTTTCTAGTTGCAGGATGCTATTACACGGATTGCTTGGTGTCCTATCCATCCATGACTAAAATGTGTACCTGGAACGCAACATTGCAGCTCTGTTAAAGTAGCAATCAAGGTCGTGGCGAATGCAGAGGATCAAAAATATCGTTAGGCGCAAAAGATGCGATTCTATCGCCTAAACGTCTTAGACGTCTCATAATGTTATGAAGGACTCATCGGATATAAACGTATAAGAATGGGTCTTCACTGAATTCGCCACAACCGAAGATGAAGAAAGGATACAGGAGCTGAGGTTGACAAAATCCATTTGGAAATGATATGCTCCTTTGTAGCGTCGTATGGCCAGCGTTGAACTTCCCAAAAGTTGAAAATACGTGCCCCTGTTAGTCTTGTCTATTGCAATTGCGCCATATCCGAAAACAGCATACCCGCTTTTGTGGGGAAAGGGGCTGCAAAACATCATTCAATAGTTACGTCTACATATAATTGTTAGCTTGGTTGCGATAAACACATATGCTGTACCTGCTGGATAGAGAGCAGATTACCGCGTCCACTGTCAGAAGATGTAAATTCAAGCCTGCAACATCAAAGGTTTCCGATATGCAGCGAAATGCCATGGATGCATTAATTAGCTCTCTGTCGCCGACGATTTCCCTATTATCTGATTTATCATTTGCCAACAACTCAGCTATCCATAGACCGGTAAGATGCCAACAGAATCAAACGTGGAAGGAGGCTTCCCTTCCAATTGATTCGTCTCATCGATTCGACTGATCCAGATTCCCTTGAAATGAAATGGTGAAGATGATCATCACACACAAGGATTATAAGGTGTCAGTCTGGATGGTCCAGGTCATTGCTAAACAGTTGTAGGTGCTATAGGGGAATTTCTGATTCCCAAAGAGGATGATCGTCGCCGATATTTTTGAAGTTCACTGATATGCGTATGGGTGTTGTACATAAAAGTCATAAAGTCATAAAGTATTAAGGCTTAATAAGAGCCACAGGGGCCCATCTGGGTTAAGCCTATCTAGAAAAGGTACTAGAAATGTACATACTCCCACCCCAATCAATCCCTTATCCAAAGTTCCTAGGAAGCTATATATCCCAGCCTATCTAGCACCACTCACTTGCTACCGCATAACACCCTCAACAATCACAAGCTCCTCCCATCATACCCATCGTGCCACCATAAACAATCTTATCAGCATCACATCCCGAAGGAAGGTGCCGAATCCACTGCTAGGCACATCCCACACAAATTCATAAAGCGTTCAGACTTAATAAGAGACTCACTTGCTATTGCATAATACACTGCACAATTACAAACTCCTCCCATCATACCCATTGTGCTACCATAGACATAATTATACACCCCAAATAGAAACGCATGCAAAAATGTTGCTGAGTCACTGAGTGCTGCTTTACACTGGTACGGGCGGGGATGGCCGAGCGGTTAAGGTGTTGAGTTCTGGGTATCAAAGGTCCCTGGTTCAACACTCTCTCCGCTCTGGACATTTCCAAGTCCCGCGGCCCACCGACGAAACAGTGTGGGCGGTGCCATTAGCCGTGGATGTGCATAAAGTCCGTCGTGAATCACCCAATAATCAACAGCAGCTTTACACTGGCACCGAAAATAAATGCTTAATAACTAGAAGTTTTAATTGGTGGTGGACAATATATAAAATGGATGCTCCCCATGTATACAATTATTGACTGGACGTCAGACGAACGGTTTTCTCCAACTTCAAATAGTGTACCAGCTGCCACTCCATTTCAGCCTGCCTATAAGTACAAGTCTGACGACCCCGGACACCCAGTACAAGTCTGACGACCACGGACACCCAATTGCACTGAGTTGACAGCTGAGACCAAGATCGCCGCCGCCTTCCTTGTCTAAGTACAAGTCTGACGACCCCGGACACCCAATACAAGTCTGACGACCCCGACACCCAGTACAAGTCTGACGACCCCGGACACCCAGTACAAGTCTGACGACCCCGGACACCCAGTACAAGTCTGACGACCCCGACACCCAGTACAAGTCTGACGACCCCGGACACCCAGTACAAGTCTGACGACCCCGGACACCCAGTACAAGTCTGACGACCCCGGACACCCAGTACAAGTCTGACGACCCCGGACACCCATTGCACTGGGTTGACAGCTGAGACCAAGATCGCCGCCGCCTTCCTTGTCTTGAGGACATTTCATATGTGCTGCCACCTACAGCACTACGTGTTCTGAGCAGGTGGCGCTGCCTTGCTGACCTCGTTTAGCGCGCCATTGTCTTTGTAGATGATTCGACTTGCAATACATGCATTTATAGCATCAAACCTTGCTTCTGAGCCCACTGACGCATACATACAGCCAATGCAAGTTCTATCTATTATCGATGCATATGTACTAAAGATATGGTTATGTGCCAAACCAATCTCTGTGAGCGGTCTGTTTGACAGATCTTAACGGTGCTGTCGTGGTGGCTAATTTACATGGTGGAATTACTCGATTGGCTCCATTTTATCCTGCAGATGTGGCACAGTTATCAACATAAACTTTGCGCAACAATCGCAAACAGGTCAAACGTTATGGACGAAACCAGCCAAGGAAACTATTCCAAGTCAATGCAATGTCAACCATGTTGACTGATTGATTGCTGTTGCCATGTGATGCATATTAAGTGGTTGTTAAGAGTGAAAGATGTTTTATGCAACACATTTTTTAATTTACAATATTTCAAACGACTGAACAGTTTCGCTGCTAGTGCATTCTCGGGAGTGAAACAATACACATGGAGAGAAAAGGAAAAAGAAACAGATTCACGTCATCTCTGACATGAATATATCTACTTCGAAAGGTTAGGTTACTAAATAAGAGATAACATGAACATGTGAACAAGCACACACAGCGCAAACAACAAGATGCTGCATAATGTGTGACGTGAGGGCTCATGAATTGGACATATTGTTCAGCGTTGATTCAAAATCCATAATCCACTTGGACTTGGGCAGCTTCAAATTATGCAGTCCTTAGTGATTGCCATGTTGCGAATGATGAAGCTAATGTTAACAAGTTGATATTCAGCATGTGTTGTACAGTGACAACATGTTGACTTGAGAGGGGTGGACTTGAGGCTTACGCAAACGAGCGTTGCTGAGGCGCTCGGTGAACTGGAGTCGGACAGGTCTCTTAGTTTTTCCAACATTGAGTTCACATTTACACTTATTGGCGCTCAGAGAACAGCTGATCTGGTATATGGCGTTCTTCGTTGTTCATCGTTCTTTCAGTCTATTGGAACATATTTGACAATAGCGTTAGTCAGCAGGGTAGGATGGCGGTTCCAGAACGGAGAGAACCATTTGTTGGAGCAGGGTTGAACCGCTGGTCCAGCTAATCAGCATGCTGGATCCAGAAGCCTGGACAATGCCCTCTACCCATCTTCAATGCCCCTCGTCAAGATAAGGAAGACAAATGTGCACTTCGTCAGCTTTCTCCATCGTGCAACTGGAGTTGCTGTCGTTGGATGCAAACCGAATAACCTAAGCGATAGCGGACCTGACTACCTTCTCAGGGAAACCATTTGCTTGGAACAAGAAGGCAATTTGTCCAGGCGAATTGGACATTATGACTAGACGAAATGCGGATTGCACGTCAGATCTGGTCGCTGTCGCATTACTGTCGCTGTCGCATTGCTGGCTGTTTCATAGGTATACATGTAAAAAGCAGGTTATCAGGGGCGGATACAGGGGAGGCACTGGACCATGTGCCCCCTCCCTACCCCATTGTGGAAAGTGGAGCCTTCCGGGAATGCTCCAGTGCACCCTCCCCTTGCCCCCCGCTCAGCGAGTTTTGAGCCGAAATCACCCCTCCAGGGACTTTCGCAGTGGCGCCCTTTCGAGGAAATGATGTCCCTTCAGACGAGTGCCTACTCCGTGAATGTTCCTGGATTCGCCCCTGAGTGGACTGTATTCCCACTTTTAACTTGAGGGAACGGAGCCACAGGCTTGGCCAGCCTGTGACGGAGATGGACGCCAGCCGCTGATTGGTCACCACAGTTGATGAGCGGGGTGGACCCCTCGCGACCGTGCACTGGCCGCTGATTCAGGACTGTTCAGTGGAATTTCAGGACGGTTCTATCTGGAGCCAAATTCGTGATAGGAAGGAAAATCCGATAATATGTCGGAGGTAAGTTAAGGGTTATGTCAGTTTTGACCGTTCTAGGAATTGCATACCATTGTGCAAAATGCTGTCACTGCCACGACAGCAGGTTGGCGAGCTGATCGCTGATTTGATAAAACATCCGGTTAAGCCACGCATTGCAGACTATCTTGTGATAATAAGAGTTCTAGCGCTGCTTTCGCGTGATAACGCATGTGGAAGAAAGGAAAAACTGCTAAGCACACGGGAAAAGGAAAAAGCCCGCTGCCAAAATGACCAAAGCACGAAACGAAATGATGGTGAAGCCGGTGAAACACAAGCACAAGTCCTAGCGAATCCTGTCCATAAAATTCGGATATAGCTAGACTTGTCTATGGTTCTAAAAAGCTGAGCTGGTCTCAAATACTGGATAAAAACGAATCGCACCTCAGGTGACACGCAACCAAAAGAAGTCACAGAAAACCAGGATCCGTAAACCCTCCCGTGGATCCGAGCAGGCTGGGGGTGAAAGAGAGGTGGTAATGGACGACGAAGCCTGCTTCATCTATGCTGGGAGCGAGATGCCTGGCAACATAGGATTCTATACTGGGCCTGACTAAGATGTCCCAGATGAAGTCAGGCTATGACCCCGGAAGAAATTACCGAGGAAAATTACGATCTGCATGACCACAAGTCCCCACCCTCGAGGGATAACTCAGTCAGTGTTCTGCAAACGCATGGACACGACTGATTGACATTCTAAACCTACCGGAACAAAACAGACTTCTGCTTGACACGCTTTGAAAAGCGAATAATTATTATCTTTAAATTAAAATGTTAATGTGAACTGAAAGCTTAGCCTTAACTGAGAGCTTGAAAGTCTCGAGTTGGTGATTTCTGCCCGTTTCAGTTATCAATATAAACGCTCCGTTTACCGATTTGCCAGTTACATAATGTAGCTATAGCTTTATGCTTCTTGATTATCAAATATCGCTTCGGTTATGCCAAACGCCTAATTTGGTGACAAAATACCCGTTCGGTTTCTAAAGACCCGGTACGATTTTGAAATATCCGTTTCGGTCACGGAATTTGGTTATGGAATGCACGTTTTTGATATGGCACACAATATCGCTTGAAGAACATGCACCTTTTTCGGGTACTTTTGCTGCCGGTGCTCGGCTTTTCCTTTCGATTGGACTTGAACCGCACAAAGCATGTGGACCAGATAATATCAGCGCCCGAATCCTCCGAGATTGTGCTGACCAATTATGCGTTCCGCTGTACAAAATTTGTATCCTTTCCATCAGGCAGGGAAAATTTCCGAACCGGTGGAAAATGGCAAACATCACACCAATATATAAGAAAGGCAACCGGAAAAATCTGACCAACTACCGAGCCGTTTCACCTCTTTGCCTGTGTGGCAAGATTTTAGACAAAAACATTTACAATGTTTTGAGTGCTCACATTTTGCCAGTACTGACTGACACCCAGCACGGTTTTATTCCAAAAAGGTCATGTGCTTCAAACCTGGCAGTTTTCTTCGGACACGCCTGGGATTCGATCGCTGCTGGTTACCAGACAGATGCAATCTATACGGACTACTCTTCGGCTTTCCAAGGTGTCAACCATAAGCTGTTACTATACAAGCTCGAAAATGCATATCATGTTTCAGACAAAATTATCTCTCTGATTCGCTCATACCTGACTGGCAGCCGGCAGCGGGTGATAGTCAACGGGGCGGTCTCGGACTGGGCTGATGTCACTTCCGGTGTACCGGAAGGGAGCTTGCTGGCCCCTCTGTTATTTTCCCCGTTTGTGAACGACCTGCCATCCAGGATTGACTCGGAATGTCTGATGTTTGCTAATGACGTTATTTTTTTAGGAGAGTAGCGTCTGTGGACGACGCGACCCGCCTGCAGAGGGATATTGATTCCCTCTGCAAGTGGTCCGCAGACTGGATGCTATTCTTGAACCCTCTGAAATGTAGGTCATTCACAATGACTCTCCGTCGTACTCCTGTGCGCTTCGAATATAAGGTACACGATACAACGCTGCAGCGTGAGACTGTGATGCAAGACCTGGGTGTGTACCTGGACAGCAAATTGACATTCGCACAACATATGGCAAAAACTGTGTCATCTGCGAACCGAGCTCTCGGACTGTTTATTAGATCAATGCAAGCAGGGGTTCCTGGTAGCAAATTCTCGAAAATTTATCTGTTGGCGGCCTATAACGCGAACATTAGGTCTCGCCTTGAGTATTGCTCCGTCATCTGGGCAGGCACAGCCACAACACATCTGACCAGGATTGATAGGGTAGAACATAAATTTGTTATGTGGCTTGCTCAACACTGTAGTGCCACACCTCGACCGGAATCTGTGCAATATCAGGACCTTCTTCGCTTTTATAACATGACGTCTGTGTCCACTCGTCGCGTACAATCCGACATCATGTTCTTACGAAACGTTTTATGTGGCAGGACGGACTCATCAGCGTTATTGCAGAACTTTGGATTATGCGTCCCAGTCAGGAGAAATACGCAACCTGTTTTATTTCAAGTACCGTATGCACGTGTAGAAACCATTAGGTGTGGCTTATTTAACAGATTATTAAGAGAAACGAACACATTTTTGGCGATGACACCAAATGCGGACATGTTCACGAACCCGCTGAATGCATTCAAGACGCAGGTGGTTAGATACTGTGCCGCGCCACACGCTCACATCTGAGCCGCGTAGCCATCGGGCATCGATGCAGTTCTGACAGCCGTTTACCTGTTTGAACTGAAAACTGTTCACCTGTTCTGTTTACGTTTTTTTAGCTAATGACTTCCCCTGTAAAGGGCACAATATGCTGTTGGAGATTGTGGACAATAAACAATAAACAATCCGTATACTTATAGGACCTTAATAGTTGCAACGTTCATCATAGTAAATTGCGTGATAGATGTTCTCATTCGGCACAAAAATGCCCTTCAGCAAATATTGGTGACATTGGTCTCAGGAGTGTTTGGATTCTTCTCTAGAATATAGAACAGTAGCATGCCGAAGAAATGCGATACAATAGCATTCAGATCATTTTAGACTGGTTCAAACGCACTGCGGCCCAATCCTGTGCCACAGAGAGAGAGTGTCATATTGTCATGAGTGTCATATTGCCATGAGTGTCATTCTGTGTCGTAGAAAAGTTGGGCATGCTCTGACGAATCCTGTCTTTACATTACATTGGTTTAATTGTTGAACATTATATTGTACAGCATTATATCCACACGAATGTGAACAGTTGCAATTGCAAAGTTGTGTGGTCGTTATTACGGGGGCACCGAATGGCCAAGCCCACCCGTGTGAACAAGGGGATCCCCGGTGGGACGATCTCGACCAGTGCTTGGGTGGGTGGAAAGTATTCCCACAGAGATACCCACAGTTTGGCTTTACCCACGGATCCCTCAGGCAGCCGGCCAGTCGGGTGGCTTGTGAAAATAAGTTGGAAAGTCTTGCTGCAGGTGCGATTACTCTTAAATTTCATTCTTGCTTTTAATATACTATTGGCATGCCAGGTAGAATAGGATGAAAAGTCGAATATTCCCCAATAATTCAGTCGAATAGAACTGAGGGATCTGCATCGTGTTGTGCAACGCCATAACATGGCCACATTCATGCCTGGCGCAGCCCTCCTTGGTGCACCAGGAAGAAGCGGACCCGAAGCATTTCTGACAGTCAAACCCACTGCTGCCACTAAACCTACCACACTGCCCGGCAATTTAGACTACTCGGCTACGGAAAATGAAGTGCTTTTTGTCGTCTATGTTTGGCAGAGAAGTCCAATTGCGGAGATAGTGCCACACGTTTCGGCATATGTGCATTGAAAAAGAACAAACAATCCGTTTCGGCCGAAAGTGGCTGCAATCTTTCCGACATCTGGATTAGCTGTCGAATAGTGCGTAGCATCTCAAAGTTACATGTGCTATGCTGGACTGAGGAATTGGCATGGATACCATCCTTTGTCGCGATCCTTTGCCTAACAGCCTTCCCACTCGAACTTCCCACTCCGGTGCCCAATAAACTGGTGGAGGATTCCGTTCAACACGGAGTCCTCCAGCCGACTGACACTGGGTGCCTGGCTTCGGGACGTACAGGTCATACAGGTCACGAGGCATGACGACACAGCCACAGGCCGGCGGTCGGCTGGCCGCCCTGGCGGTGCCGGCTGGACAGCTACCGGCTAAATCCCACCATTGGACCTTTCTAAAGCCAAAATGCTAGTCGGTGGATGAAAACAGCTGTGTAAGCTGCTCAAAATTTGGAATGAAAAATCGGAGCTAAATCTGAATGAACCAAATTCGGACTTGAAGCATAGTAGCAACGAAAGTTACGAATACTTCAAAAGAGTCCATTGGTCTGCCAGACCGGGTGAATCAGATGAACGTTTGTCGTATAAACACGGCAGCAGTCTCGTTCGGGCTTGGACCTCGCTCGTAGGTACTTGAGAGAGCGTTGCGTCCTCATATGTTCACTTAGAAATCTTTGAAGGGTATATATATATATATATATATATATACACATACACAGCTTACAATGGCACAAGATAATATATTCGAAAAAGGAACACCAACGTTTCGGCTTGATGCCTTCATCAGGGTGATAAGTGTGATATTTTTTTTAATATATGAAAGTGTTTTGAATTTTTCAATCGACACATGACACTACGTCTACCATCTACCACAGGTTGGCGAAAGACACACAGACGAAATATCCAAAAGCACATGCACACAAATGCAAAAGTGTCATTCATTCGTCAACCTATTCACCATCCAGTTCGTAGTCAACAAGGAGAATGTGCATATGGCGTCGGCATAACATTACTATAGGGCGTTGTTATCCTTTGTGACCTAAATGTGTATGTGTGTATGTGTGTGTGTGTGTGTGTATGTGTGTGTGTGTGTGTGTATTTACGCTATGTGTGTGGGTGTAAGTGTAGGTGTGTATTTGTGCAGTGTGTCTGTATGTGTGTGTATTTACGTTAGTGTGTGTGGGTGTAAGTGTAGGTGTGTATTTGTGCAGTGTGTCTGTATGTGTGTGTGTGTGTATTTACGCTAGTGTGTGTGGGTGTAAGTGTAGGTGTGTATTTGTGCAGTGTGTCTGTATGTGTGTGTGTGTGTGTGTGTGTATTTACGTTAGTGTGTGTGGGTGTAAGTGTAGGTGTGTATTTGTGCAGTGTGTCTGTATGTGTGTGTGTGTGTGTGTGTGTGTATTTACGCTAGTGTGTATGGGTGTAAGTGTAGGTGTGTATTTGTGCAGTGTGTCTGTATGTGTGTGTGTGTATGTGTGTGTGTGTGTGTGTGTATTTACGTTAGTGTGTGTGGGTGTAAGTGTAGGTGTGTATTTGTGCAGTGTGTCTGTATGTGTGTGCCTATCCCGCCCCTGTCTCCTGCTTATTTGTCACCCCTGCCTTGATCGTGTATGCTACTATGTGGGCTACTTTTATGAATCTCGGATATGTGTTGATGTAGTCTTCAGTAGCTATGTGGACCGCCTCCACTACTTTCCTTCTAAATTTGTTCTCTACCCTAACTATTTCGCGTGCCCCATTCCAATCTGGGAGGTGACCTTCCCTGTCTGCGTATATGACAATGGCACTAGATAGCCTGTGGTTGCGCGAGTCTCCCTTGTGCTCCCTCATCCTTGCTTTAATTGAGCGGCCTGTCTCACCGATGTATGTTTTTCCCCAACACCCACACGGAATCTTGTATACAGCACTGTGATTATCGGATTTTGGATGTTGAACACGAATGAAGTCCCCAATCTTCTGCCCCGTGTATTCAACTATTCTCACTATGCCAACCATATAACGGGAAATATTTATGACATGGGGGACTATAATGGGATAGATTTGGGTTTTGTTAGCCCGGACATTGTGCCCCTCGTCGTCTATGCTTTTTGCTTTTGCTTTGGGGTCAAGAAGTTGTTCCAGCGGAAATCTAAGGCCTCTGAACACCTGTGTTACGTGTGTTAACTCCTCCTGGAGGTGCTCAGGAGAACAAATTCGATATGCCCTTAAATAGAAACCGAGTGCTACCCCGTTTTTGTCCGTGTGCGGTGGCCTGAAAAGAAATGGACGAAGTCATTTTTGGTAGTGGGCTTTCGATACACCGCAAATGCTAGCTTCCCCTCATTTCTTGAGACCAAGATGTCCAGGAAAGGCAGTGTACCGTCCCTCTCTGTTTCCAGAGTGAATTTGATGCGCGTGTGCACGTCGTTCATTCTGCCTAACATTTTCTGGAGGTCAGTGTGCTTTGGCACAACCATAAAACAATTATCCACATATCTAGCCCAGAAGCATCCATCACCGAGCACCCGATGGAAATGGTCCACCTCTAATGTTTCCATCAATAGGTTTGCGAGAACTGCGTTGAGCGGTGACCCCATCGCGAGACCTTCCACCTGTTCATATTCATCCCCCATGGATTCAAAAACACCGAATCTGACACATAGCTCTACAAGTTCAGCGAAATCATCTCGTGGTGAAGGTAAAAAGTTATCATCGACCATCTCTAGCACCCTCCTGACTGCCTCCATTGCGTCGCCGATAGGAACATTGGTGAATAGTAACTTTACATCCAGACTAGACAACTTAATATTATTTATGTCCATACTCCTAATCCGATTCAGGAAGTCACCAGAATTCCTCACATGGCTTTCACTTATAATTTCTAGTGCGCTAGACAGAGGCTTTGCAAATGTTTTCGCGAATCGGTGTGGTGCACTCCCTATTCCCGAGGTGATGGGGCGCATTGGGACCTCTTGCTTGTGTGTTTTGGGAGAACCCCTCATGCTAGGCGCCCTGGGGTTTTCCTCCAGCAGATATAGTAGTTATTTGCCCTGCGCGGACCTCTTCAGGATCCGCCTCACCTTCTTGTTGAACCTATTAGATTCTTTCTTCGTTTATTAGATTCTTCAAACATGGGACCATGTTTGACTTTACGGTAAGTTGTTGCGTCTGAAAGTAGGTCAATCATCTTTCTCTTGTAGTCGTCGGCGTTTAATATAACTACACCTCCACCTTTATCTGCACTCGTTATTAAAATATACTTGTCTTGTTTCGGTCTATGCAGAGCTTGTATGTACCGCCTTCGCTGCTTGGAAGGCGCTGTTGTTGCTGCCGCTTGCATGCATACAGACAAACCTTGCTTGAACCCTTTGTCTAGATCACTATCCTGGTATCGGTAGTTCGACTTTATGATGTCAAGCAGATCACGGTTGTGTTTTTTCCCTTGGAGAACTTGAGGCCCAGGGAAAGCGTTTCAATCTCCACGTTCGTGAGTTTTCTATGGGAGAGATTTGTTAACAGGTCTCTGTTGCCCGCGTCCCTCCACTGACTCTTGTTGCATAGTCGGTTGAGTTTTTGCTTAGTTGTTCTTTATGATATCTAGACTCGGTATTAAGCCCCGTTCTTGCTATCTCAGGTGTATGCAAATTCTTGGAATCGTTCCGTAGAATCATGTATCTCGATGTCAAATTATCAATGGCATCCTCAATGTACGCTCTGCCACTTATCGAGAACGGCTGTTCTCCTATGTGCAGGTGTCTTGGAGCGGATGCAAGCAGCACTTGTTCCTCTATGCAGTCTCTCAGAAATCGGATCTGGTTGTTCGTTTTGAATAACCTGCGTCATTCAAAACTGTTCGTTTTGAATAACCTGTGTTGTAGGTAGATCTCGTGTCGTATCGATCGATTATCTTGGCCGTATGCATTCTCCGACATATTGTTATTAGTTAATTGGACAAGTAAAATACAGATTACAATGGCACAAGATGATATATTCTAAAAAGGAACACCAACGTTTCGGCTTTATGCCTTCATCAGGGTGACTTCATCGACTTTATGCCTTCATATTTCGTCTGCGTGTCTTTTGCCAACCTGTGGTAGATGGTAGGGAGGTCTATAATGACCACTTATTTTGCCCGATGGACGATCTCAGCAATTGCGAAGCGAGTGGGGATGAAAGGTGTAGTAATCAATGTCTTTTAATCAATGCAGTGGTTTAGACCTACAACCGTGATGAATATTTTCCTTCAAATGTCTTTAAATTGCCCCCAAATGGCGTTGAAACGCTGTAATCACAACAATAGAAAATGCCCGATGGACGATCTCAGTAACTACTACACCGATTTTCGTGAAAATGGCTCTAAAATAAACTTCGACATCGATTTGGGGCCAGTTGAGTTATTGCCAACCGACATAAATAGGTAGAAAGCCACGAAATGAGGGATTGAAATTCGAGATTTGCCCGATGGACGATCTACGAAAGTAATTTACAGAATTGCGCCAAACACACACTGTTTGGTGTATATATATATATATATATATATATATATATATATACATATATATATATATATATATATATATATATATATATATATATATATATATATATATATATATATATATATATATATATATATATATATATATATATATATATATATATATATATATATATATATATATATATATATATATATATATATATATATATATATATATATATATATATATATATATATATATATATATATATATATATATATATATATATATATATATATATATATATATATGTATATACATATATATATTCACCGTATTAGATCAGTTGAGGCAGTTAAGACAAACATTAACATATGAAATGTAGAAATTCATCACATCGCAATTCAACTAGAGATGGGTTAAATCGCGAGTCAATTAGAGGCAGGTGATGGATTTGTTGTGTTGACCCATCTCCAATTGATACCTTTAACCCATCTCCAATTGAATTGTGATATGATGAACTTCTACATTTCATAGGTTAATTTTTCTCTTAACTTCCTCAACTGATCTAATACGGTGAAACGACATTGACCAATGTGTGTTTGACGCAATTCTGTAAATTACTTTCGTGGATCGTCCATCGGGCAAATCTCGAATTTCAATCCCTCATTTCGTGGCTTTCTACCTATTTATGCCAGTTGGCAATGACTCAACTGGCCCTAAATCGATGTCAAGTTTATTTTAGAGCCATTTTCACGAAAATCGGTGTAGTAGTTACTGAGATCGTCCATTGGGCATTTTCTATTGTTGTGATTACAGAATTTCAACGTCATTTGGGGGCAATTTAAAGACATTTCAAGGAAAATATTCATTATGGTTGTAGGTCAAAACCACTACATTACTTAAAAGACATCGATTACTGCACATTTCATCCCCACTCGCTTCGTAATTGCTGAGATCGTCCATCGGGCAAAAAAGTGGGCATTATAGACCCTCCCTAGATGGTAGACGTAGTGTCACGTGTCGATTGAAAAATTCAAAACACTCATATATTTTCATATGTTTTGTGGCGGACATCCGGGCTCACAGCCCCTGCGACATCGGTTGGCACACTCAGCAGAGACCGTGGAGACAAGCAGGTTTTGCATCCGTGTTTTTCCGAAAGGGTGAACTGATGTGAAGCGCGAAATTCGATGATCCAAAGGAATGACGTGACAGTGAGGTCTAGAAGACAGCATATCATTGACTTCAAAATATCGTTGGATGCAAAACAACGGTTCTGGTGAATCATCTTTCGAATTAGATGTCTTCGTCATGTGTCCATGCTGTGGAATAGGTCTAATTAAGACACTAGTCTTGTGGCATCAAAGTGTAAAACTAAGTATGCCTTACTAACCGTTTCATGAATATATTTAAATGTGTATCGATTACAATTATAGCTCCGAAGTGTCCAGACGATTATATATATATATATATATATATATATATATATATAGCGAATGGCTCAGCGGAGCGAATGGGTCAGCTGGTGCGGTGCGGGCTCGCTGAAGCCCTGGGGCTGTATTGAGCCTGAATTACCGCCGTGGCCGGTGGCGGCACGTGCCTGGCAGCGACTATGCATTGACAGCAGTTCGGCTAATTGCACACTGTTGTCGTTCCGTTGTGTCACCGCCGACGCTGGCACCACACCTTTTCCATAAAGCCCACAGCGCCGAGTTAATGAACGGCGTCAGGATACTTCGGGCGATAGGCCTCAACAATGGCAAACGGCGGGCATACAACCTTTCTAGACCATCACGCGGAGCGCGGCAAGGTGCAGAGTACGAGGCGGCCGCTGTTTGTGCTCTCCCAGTATTGGAGCCGTCATCGCAGAATATGAAGAGACCGCTGTTTGTGCTCCGTTCTTCCAGTATTGGAGCTGTCATCGCAGAATACGAGGCGGCGCTGTTTGTGCTTCGCTCTCCCGGTATTGCATCTGTCATCTTGTGCTGTCAGAATTGGCGTATTGCTGCTGTGATTGAGAACAGCCAGAAAATATCTGCTCTGGCTTCCACGTTCTCTTTTGATTCTTGGCTTGTGGATACATTAGACGTGTTATCTTCGCTCAGCGATTTCTGATGGGGAATTTCTTTTCTTCTTTCTTAGTCGGAACCCCGTTGAAGAGCACGCATGTGATCACCTTCCTCGCATGGCAAAGACCACAAGGAGCTCCATTATCGGTATAAGATACCATTAGGGGCGGTCACGAACAATGGCAAGAAGCAGGTTATGGCCCTCCCACGCACCCGGCACAGGACATGGAGCCATACCACGACAGGAAATGTATGGGTCGACCTCAACTGCGCTCCCTTGGCAGCCCGTGAAGACCTGCACCATATTGCATTCAATATGCATGAAAGTGGACGAACTTCGGGAAAAGTCGAACCTAGTTCGGCGGTTCAAAACAATGCATTTACATTTTGGATGCATTATCAGGTCAGGCAGAGGATCAGAGGCAAACAGAGCAGATTGGCAGAGGAACAGAGGCAAACAGAGCAGATTGGCAGCGGAGCAGGCAAACAGAGCAGATTGGCAGCGGAGCAGGCAAACAGAGCAGATTGGCAGCGCAGCAGGCAAAAGGAGCAGAGGCCGATGTCTGCATTTGGACATTGCGACCTAATTCAGCCGCAATGTGCCGTATTTTTTTCGTAATCTTTCCGTAATCTTTCCGTAATCTTTCCGTAATCAGCCGCAATGTGTCGTAATCTTTCCGAAACAGGACCTGGTCTTTATAATATGATGAACGCACCTTAAAATAAGATCCAACATGCTTCATTGTCAAATTCATATCGGTGCTTCACTGGATCACGCTCCTCGTTGTTCCACAGTCTCCCTGCTCAGCTTACGCGCATTCAGCTGTCCAGAGTGGTGCAGCAACGCCGGCGTTTTCCATTGGACTAATTTCCTGGGTGTTGAGCGATGCAGTGTATTTATGGATCAATACAGTAAGAAGATACATAATGGGCGAACCGCGAAGCGGCGAGCCCATTGTAAATCGCCTTGATGGTGAGTCCATTGTAAATCGCCTTGATGGTGAGCCCATTGTGAATCGCCTTGATGGCGAGTCCATTGTGAATCATCGCCTTGATGGCGAGTCCATTGTGAATCATCGCCTTGATGGCGAGTCCATTGTGTGAATCGCCTTATTTGTGAGTCCATTGTGAATCGACTTGTTGGTCAATGCATTATTTATGCTGCATTTGAACACGTGCACATAAAATTCGTGTTAATTCGTTTCGATTTGTGAAGTGTCTAGACGTCTAGGGCCATCTTGGGCCGTGGCAAATGCAGCAGTTCGTTTCTGTGCAAACTGGCTTACCTAATTACTTCGTTCTGCATTATGATATTTACTTATGCTTCTAACGATATATTTTGTTTTAGCTATTGTATTTTCCTGCAACGTCAGGATGAATATCTCACCGTTAAATATATCGGCTGGATTTAAAAACAAGAGTATTCGACAGTGAGCTGACGTAGCCGAGCAATACCATGCCGGAGCCGAGCAATACCATGACTGAGGTGAGCAGTGCCATGTATAGAAGCCCAATAAAAACATGCAATATGGAACGCCAGGTCAAGAACACAGAATACTAGCACCAGGCACCAACAAAATCCAGCTAGTTAGTTAGTTGGTTATTTGGGCTTTAGGGCGCTTCGACCAGTTCTGAGCATTCGCGCCCCAAAATCCATCTATACCTGGAAGAATGGCAAGTAGCAAATTAGCTTTGGAGAATGCCTCCAAAAGATCTCGACCTCCTACCTGCATATTATTCAGATAGAATAAACAAAATGAAGACAAAATATAATCCACAACAGTGAAAGTCTTGTAATATACATCAAATCGATTCATCTAATGATAGTGAAATAACAGAAAGCATTTCGAAGTCTGTGAACTTCGGCCTTTCGCAGGCTTGCCACCAAACAGAAAACCTTAAAAGATATGGCAAGGGCAACCGACCGCAATGCTCGCATCCTGAGCTATCACATCCTGAGCTATCACATCCTGAGCTATCACAAGACGATGGAGCTATCACAAGACGATGGAGGATCTGTGTGGGATTCCGGGGCGTTCGGCCAGCACGATCAAATTGCACTGACCTGCGGTGGTACTTCACCACTAGGTTCGAGCGACAAGGCCGTCAGGAGCATGGCAAAATGATGCGAACTGATGTAACCTGGAACAAAGTTGCTGATGGAAAAAGGTACAGGCCACCTCGGACAGTCATCTGCAGACCATCTGTGATAGGCCATCCATGACAGTCAGCTGCAGACCATCTGTGATAGGCCATCCATGACAGTCAGCTGCAGACCATCTGTGATAGGCCATCCATGACAGTCATCTGCAGACCATCTGTGATAGGTCATCCGTGACAGTCAGCTGCAGACCATCTGTGATAGGCCATCCATGACAGTCAGCTGCAGACCATCTGTGATAGGCCATCCATGACAGTCAGCTGCAGACCATCTGTGATAGGCCATCCATGACAGTCAGCTGCAGACCATCTGTGATAGGCCATCCATGGCAGTCAGCTGCAGACCATCTGTGATAGGCCATCCATGACAGTCAGCTGCAGACCATCTGTGATAGGCCATCCATGACAGTCAGCTGCAGACCATCTGTGATAGGCTATCCATGACAGTCAGCTGCAGACCATCTGTGATAGGCCATCCGTGACAGTCAGCTGCAGACCATCCACGACCATCACTTACAGATCATCTCTGACAGTTGCCTACAATCTATATCTGGCAGTCACCTGCGGACCATTCCTGCATATGCCTCCAATTCCCGATTGTGTCGCGAGGAGGAGCCAAACCAGCTGGGCTGGTGCAGCGACTTTGCTTTGAATTGCAATGGTCACAAGCGCCGGCCTTCATTCAAGATATCTATAGCCGAATCTGCACAGCCCTTTCTACGTATTTGCACGATATCGACCCTCACGAAGCGTCGTAGCGCTGGACAACAGCCCTGAGTGTCGGTGGCTATATTAAGCGATGCCCTGATGGCTCTTCAAGTGATTGCATGCGTTGTTAAATGCCCACAGCCATTAAGTCGCCATGTGTCAGAAGTCCACCAGTCGGCTCCTGAAGACGTCACGTGGCCAGAGTGGGTGGTGGGTTAGCTGATACGCACTCTGCACTACAGAGGTGCATATGTCGCTCCTGAAGACGTCACGTGGCCAGAGTGGGTGGTGGGTTTGCTGATACGCACACTGCACTACATATGTGAATGTGCTCGCTTCTCTACTGCACTATGAGTGCTAGTTGGATCTGCGTGGCTCCGAAAACCGGTAGCGAGGACAGGCAACGGGTGTACATATATACACAAGGTCACACATGTATACATACCCAAGCTAATACCTACAATTATACGTGCACAATCTCACACATGCATGCATTCATGTAAACAGAAGCTCATATATATATATATAAATATATATATATATATATATATATATATATATATATATATATATATATATATATATATATATATATATATATATATATATATATATATATATATATATATATATATATGTATATTTAGATGAAACCAGAATCGAATGCGACAATATTCTCTGCATTTATCTTCTTTTTAGTCAAGCATTCGAGTCTTCGAACGCATAATCTATGATTATTGGTATGATTATATATAATATTTCCTAGTGTTGCAATTACTAACACAGTTTTTATAATGTAGATAGCATAGAAAGTCAGCATCGATATGGGACAAATCGTAATTAGAAGTTGTTATTTTTGTCCACGTTTCAACCAGCCTTGACCGCCTTCAGGAATTAGCATAGTTCGAATCAAGGCTATAGAACACCAGGTAGAACGCTCCGCTTCCCAAAAAGGGAGACGCTTGAGAGGACCATCAATTCTATAAACTTGAGCCGACCAATCAGCGTTTGACGACCTCCGCCGATCGTGGCAATAGTAAAGGTTGTAGGGAAAAATGTGTGGAAGCTATTATTCATATGTTATTCCATTTTTTCGTGCTAATTTTCTACAAAGACATTCTTGCTACTTTAATCTTGATCTTTAATACTACTTTATCACAATGTCACCGCTGACAGGGAAACAAATTTGGTATTTGTGTGAATGTCACCGGTTTCGCCGCACTAAAGACAAAATGTGTTTGTTTACCATTGTCACGACCGACGGAGGTCGTCAAACGCTGATTGGTCGGCTCAAGCGTCTCCCTTTTTTTATTGGACTACAATGCTGGAGCGCACCCCCCGGTTCGAATCGTGTAGGTGCAATGCAAGGATAAAATTAAATGATAATATATAGTCTCAATCACAACACTTCCTATTCTGGAGGCACGCGTAAAATAAAATGGAACGCACATCGATATGTCATGAAATACGCTCAACAGAGACATGCAATGGCCATAATACAAAATACACACTACATAATGCACAATATTCACGATACACAGAGCACACCGCGCTCATGCACTTATGCGGGCGGTGGGTGTTTATCATATAGGGGCAGATAGTGTGTGTCTTTGTATGTGCATTGATGGTGGGGGCTGTTTCACGGATGTAGACGGTTTCATCCGCCGCCAGACGCCGCTGATCACAACGGTGTAGCAGGATTGTGAAAAGCAAAGGTTCATGATCCAGTTGTATTCCGCATGGACGCTCGGAAGCTATATCCGAGCGTGCCAGACAGAAGGCCTGCAGGTTTGCTGACAATCTCCTGATGCTAGAACTGAGTTAGGCATACCGACAACATAAGTAATGGATATACTAGCATGATTGTTGGAAATAGTAACTTCGGCGGATATCCTTGGCACCTTCTATACATTCGCCGATGACAACAATCACAAAACCCTCGCATCCACGGATGGGTCGAAACACGAGGTCAAGGTAGGTATCGCCATCCTGGACCAGGCCTTAGACTTTCCAAGCGTCTACCGGATAACTTTTCCATCTAATTTGCTGAAGCACTGGCCATTCTGGTCACTATCTCCATTCTCAATAGGCGTGCATCTAGAAACGGAGCAATTCGCTAAGATTCCAAGTTCGTCCTTCAGTCAATTAGCAACACCCACAACATCAAACCAACGGTAGGCACATGGAACAAATCAAATCAATCCCGCCGTCAGAGGAAGTCATACTCACTAGACTTTGAACTGGTTGCACAAAACTAACAGCTTCAACTAGAGGATGACCAATATACAACATCTGGCTGTGACACCTGCGACACCACATTAAGCATAGGCCGCATCCTGCTAGACTGTAGTAGTTTAAACACGCGCCCTGGAGGGCCTCTGAAAATTACGCGCACTGGAGGGGGTGGGCGGATTCCGCTCCCCCCTAAGATCTCGGCTCCTAATAAAGCTGGAGGAACGAAATTCGCAGTGTCGATGGGTACGGTAGTGAACTCTATTGTGTGCAAATTTCATGACCTTAGGTAAATATCTTCAAGGTCAAATAAGGTCGCATTTGTCAAAATTTTCTTCCTTTGCGTGGCTTCGCTTGTCTTTGTTATGGATCGCTGTGATTGTGTTTAAATGCTCCAAAATGGGCATCAATTAGGTTTTGGACATTACTAATGATGCAATACAGATGCTAGACCCGACATTTGACCTCAGGCGACCTATATAGCAGCACTTTATCAGGTCAGTTACCTGTTCCAGTTGCCGGAGCCGGGCCGCCCGCCCGACTGCTCTGTCGGGCAGCTCGGCGCAATCGGCTTCGCGTAGAAAGGAGTGAAGTACATGAATAAAGTATGGAAACGCAATGACAAACAGTACAAATGACAAACAGTGCATTTATGACAACATTCCTGTTGACCAAGTTTGTTTCCATTAACCTGCCATGAACTTGACCTGACTTGGCCTCGGTGACCTAACATGACCTTGAAACTATATAGCACATCAATATACATGAAACAAGTCGCAAGTGTTGCCAAGAACACTTCCCTTTTGCGGATATACGGGAAGCGCATCAGCGCCGATTTTTGTGTTCTGGCGTTACGATTTTTTTTAATTTAACGCCCCCTAACTCCAAAAAAAAGTTCGGTCGATTTCAATTTTTCTTGCTTTAAATAATGCGCCGGTCATTTCTAAGGAGGTACGCAAAAAATGGCGTATATCGACCTGTCAAATCTGGAGTTATCTACGAAAAACCGGACGGGTGGGCGGATTTCGCCCTCGCCCCTCCAGTGCGCGTGTTAACGCTCAAATCCAACCACTTAAGACCGGCCGAAAAGCGGGCATCACCCTGTTGCTTCCATCGCTTTTGGGTGACAAGCACCCAGAACTTCTTCAATTGCTGTTTAAATATGTGTACGCCACAAAACTAGCAGGAGCACTGTAGACACCACACCACCAACACTCACTTCAACACGCAATGCATGTCCGCAATACACTGGTAGGAATAACATAAATGGACATCCCCGAATGGCACCGGACGTACATTAGCCGACTAGCTTACCATTTGTATAAATGGTTGCCTAGCGGTACCGTCGGAGTAGACAAGCCGACTTGCCTTCAAAAACGTGACATAGCGTAAAACGACTACCCATAGGAGCCATCGGATGTAGATGAGCCGAATAACCTTACAATTCATAACGTAAAACGGCCACCCATAGGTGCAGCGGACGTAGATGAGCCGAATTGCCAAACACCGTACTAATCCCACCAACAACCCTGTATGAATGCATATGTCGACTAACCAGTTACTAACAACTAACACGTGGCGACCGGCGTGATAGGCGGTGTGGACAAATACTTCCTTGTCCGTACGGTTAAGGTCCCTCGGTGCTCTTCAACCAGAGTAGGCTTATGCCGGCACCCTGGCAAAATCAACTTCTTGTCACTCTTAAAATCACCCTCCCCACCCCAACTACAAGTTATTTTACCCAGG
The DNA here is from genome assembly GCA_034440615.1 of Ashinkailepas kermadecensis. Lineage (NCBI taxonomy): Eukaryota > Metazoa > Arthropoda > Thecostraca > Neolepadidae > Ashinkailepas > Ashinkailepas kermadecensis. The sequence goes on along the minus strand of JAOTOM010004693.1, from coordinate 235,448 downwards.
AGTGAATTAAAACTAACATAATTTAGACATCCGAAAGATATCCCCCTCTCAGTCCCCTCCTTCAGCACCGTAACGTCACATACACGACAACGTAAAACTCCCGTAACGTAAATGCACACTTTCTTTAGCTTTGCTTGCCAAACACACTCACTTTAAGGGTGGCGCAAATAGCCTTTATGGCCTGACACGCCTCTAAAGAATAATCTCCCCCCCCCTCCATCCCCCGTACGTTGCGCCCTTTATAAATACACAGGATAACACGTGAGCCGCCAATGGCTGTATGCACATTAGTTACTGCGATTGGTTGCACAGCAGATAGTTGTTGGTGTTCAGTGTGACATGATGCCGACCGATATCCCGAAGGGACGCCTGGTCTGTCCGATGGAGCAAAGAGTTCCCGTAGTAAGGACCGCAGAAGAATTGGTAGTTTCACGCAAAACTATTACACTTTTATGGAAAAGTTACCAGGAAGGAGAGACAGGATTGCAGTCAAGAATGAAGGCGTGCGGAAGGAAATCCGTGACTACTCTGGAAGAAGACGAGGAAATGGCCAAGGTAAACTTAATTACTGATATCGCAATACGTGCCGATATTGCTGTCGCTAATCATGTAAAAGAAGCTATTAAAACGTGTACTCATGGGTCCGTCATCACGGAAAACGCTTAGGGCGGAGGCTCTCGAAACTCCCCTCCGGCATAGCGTGGGATATATATGTATATATATCTATATATATATATATATATATATATAAATATATAAATATATATATATATATATATATATATATATATATATATATATATATATATATATATATATGATATATATACATGCATATACATATGTTACATATGCCGGCTATTCAGTTCAGAATCGCTTTAGTATGCTTTTTGTATACCATTAAAGATCAGGAATATGTGAGCCGGGTGAAAAACACTTCTTCATTCGCTTATTTTTCATGTCAAATCATTTTATTTCAAGGCCGACTGGAACACGCTTCGCGGAGTCCATCTCATGCCAGATCACGTCCAAGGTCAAGGTCACGTCACCGTTCAGATCTGGGGGTGGATCGAAGGCAAAGGGAACAGTGCACTTCACCGTGTGAACGGAAGACACACGGAAGACACACGGCACGGTTATATTGTGCCGTGCTGGAACAGTTAAGCATGTTTTGTTTGGGAACAAAACAGAGGAAGTGGGAAACAAAGGAAAGGAAGTGGGTTCTATGGTTCGTGTAGAAATGGAGTTACACTTCGCGTCTTCCGCTGTGTTATTTTAGCCAACAATGGGATGTAATGACTGAGGGAAATTTCCACCGCATGTTTGGTATAGATTACACATTCTCAATTGACCTAGCACATTGCTCACAATCTAAACATTTTGCTCAATTAAGTTTGCATGCATATATGACACATTCTACATATTAATAGCATTGCAAAGTTTGATGAGCTGTAGCATGCTTTTTCAACTCACAGAGCTTATTCGAACTTGAATTGCGTGCTTCATATGCAGTGAAGATGAGCGCGACCTTTCATGCCTCGTCTCTCATCATGCATTGCTTATTCATGCCTGGCGATAAGAAATGCCATATTTTACCAGTGCATGTTGTTTCAGCAAGCTAACGTTTTGTGTCTATTACCGAATGCTTATCGCTCGCACCAATGACGACTTAAATGAAAATATAGCATTTTAAATGTTCACAAAATGTCTTCAGGTGTTCTTGCCTTCCCTGCGTGAGATGCTGTCAAACGAAGAACAGCCGTATCTCTTCTCGAACTCGACATTTCGACATATTTTAGGCTTTGTGGAATCTTTAAAAGATGATTCAATGCGCATGCATAGTTTAAGCCTCAACAAACTGGCATGATAGCATTCATCACCAGCCTGTACTGGATACATTTTAAAAATTGGATACATAAATCCAGCTTTATTGTCTGTTTCCACAATTCGTAGCATGTACTGGAGATGTTCCATGTCATAGGAACTGATGTAAGTAGTATGAGGTAAAGGAATCCGAATAGTACGGACTTATGAGAGGAAGCCCCTCTCTACTTGGATGCTTCAAGTGTTAAATATGTGCATACAGTACCAAGAGCTAAGTATGAACCTCTGCCAACGATACTTAACCATAGGTCACGTTGGCGATCTTCAGTTAACATGCATATCGGAAGGCGTGCTAGAGGCGTGCTAGTACTGAAGGGCGTGCTAATCTTGAAAAGTGGGACCTACATACCGACACAAATAATGGAAAAGAGCACGCTGAATGTCGGGCTGATGCACCTTAGGAGACAGATTGCATGTTCAAAGGTATCAAATGACTGCGCAGGGAAAGGAATATGAGCTACCGGAATGCATTCGTATTAACTTGTGATCAGCAAACGTGTTTACCTGTGACCAGATCATACAGCCACTGCAATATATTTACCGCCTAGTATGCAAATACGACTAGCTGTTATTACAGCATATGTTTGCGATTCACAAATACGTACTGTTTCGTGCCCAGCGGAATCTCTGGACTTCAGCCCAATTGAAAATGTGTTGGCGCTCATGGTCAATAAGCTGGAGGAGGAGCTGCGCCACCCAGCACGCCAGCTGAACGCGGACACCCTGGGGGATGCCGTCCATCAGAAATAGGAAGAGCTGCGTGGGACAAAAGGCTACTTCCGACGGCTGGCAGCTTCGGTCAGATCCCGCCTGGCTAAGTGCACTCGCGAGGCCAGTGGTCACATGCACTATCGAACTTGTTTCAAAGCCTCAAATAATATAGGTTGCTTGTTTTGGCATTTCTTTTCACTTAAAATGTATCGCATGCAATGAATTGGACAGTCACCTATGATGCAAGCGACGATAGACGCTTCCAGGCAAGACAGCAACACCACAAATACACAAAAGTCCGGGCCAGGCTGGATTGAAGCTTGCTGAGACAGCAATCGTGCGACAACACATGCACGAATATGCATATACACATGCGCACGAGGACATACGCGCACACGAATGCACACAATGCACACTCCTACACACAGACATACACACACATGTCCATGAGATACACACAAGCACACAGCCATCATTTAGCAATGGGGTGGACACATTTTCCCAAAAGGATCCGCGCCAATCCAAAAATCCTAAAAGTTCTCGGACATCGAGTACTATTTTAGGTCTCCAACAAGCCCAACAAATTGCATAATCACGACATATGTTCCCCACACGACACAGATAATCTTCACACATGCGGCTCACGTTATTAATATAATTCGCTCAGCAATATCAAAATATTCCTGCTGAGCTGCCAATGCAGTGACTGGCCCGTCTCTGCCATGTTACACCCATTTCCTTAAGGAATGCTTTTGACAGAAGGGTTGAGGCCAAAGCAACAGTTAAGGAAGGATCCAACTATCGGGTGCAGCGGCCGTCGTGCACAGTCGCTCACTTGAATACAAAGGGGCTTGGCCGAACGAATGGACGGCACCACCTGTAGCTATCGGCACCTGTAGCCAGCTGTCGCCATCTCACCGCCGCCACGGTGTCAGGCCTGAGGCGGCCAGAGCAGTAAATATCCAGGTAGATCCGCATTGCTCTTCTTAGAATGGACGATGTCGTGAATATGCCTGAATCTGAATATGTCAATATTGTCAATCTGAAGGATATACTGATGAGAGATTTCGCAAGCTATGATGGGGCCTCCTGGCGGTGGGACAGTTCTCTGGTCTGTCAGAATGCTCTTAGAAACAAAGATTCCCCAAATACCTGGATTGTCGCATCCACTGGCATAGGTGTGGCGAGGGAGTCAAATTGATTTCCCCGCTTGTAAGGTTGGGTGTAAGTCAAGTTTTTTCCCCCATGTTTGCCTATTATTGCTCGAACAACCAGAAACTTTCGCGTCCATGCCACATTGCCACACTATTTTGATGTTCGAGATGGGGAGGGAAATGGTAGTCTACCCCGTCTGCCCTGTGGCGACGCCTGCGGCTGCACTCCATACCTCAGGAAGCCCTTACTGGGCACTCCATACCTCAGGAAGCCCTTACTGGGCACTCCATACCTCAGGAAGCCCTTACTGGGCACTCCATACCTCAGGAAGCCCTTACTGGGGTTCTTTTGAAGCTTTATTCATGCACACAAATATATACATTACGGATAGGTGTTATAATCAATTGCATCGTAAGGGTCTCCAAGTCTAAAATACTCACATTAGAGTCTGAGTATGTGAGATAGCTTTGATTTGTGTTGTCAAATCACCTGTAACTATGTTCTACGTTCATTCGAGATAACGTTCATCTATGTTAGAAAACATTTATCTCATGTGCAGAGCCATCTTGCACATTAGGGATGTTAAAAATCACGTCCTTTTGCTTGCTTTCTGTGGGCCATCAGCCATTTTCTACTCGTCTCTCCCTCCCTTCTTTCTCGTTGTCTCTCCTTCTCTCTCCCTATGTCTCCTCTGCGTGAAATAAAACAAAACACGAGGAGCTGCAAGGTAACCTGACACTCTCCGCGTGACCATAGTCTACGGTGCCGACGGACGGCTGGCCTTCGGGCGGCGCCCCAGGCGTGGTCACTGTGTTCGATCCGGGGTGGTCGAGACATGTGCTTATTGAGTTCCACGTCAGATCGACCATTGCACTTCACCCCATAATTTTTCATTGAGACCAAAATTTGTTTATAGGGTAGTCTTTGGCTGTCAATACGGCTGTGCAAATTTCAGCCCGATTCAGCCGACGGTTTTTGAGATATAGCCCCCGGAATTATTTTTAGGTCAAATAGCATGGGTTTGTTTGACGATGGATAACTCATCAATAAGAAGGGGAAAGGGTGGCAAATTATATATATTTCAGAAGAAAAAGGATCAATTGAAACATTCCCGAAATAAAACATCAGTATTGCCTACATTTGACCTCGTGACCTCATGGCCTCGTGGCCTCGTGACCTCCCGTGACCCATAGCCCATCGAAATTGACAAATTTGACGGCGGAAACAAAAGTGGGCATGATTTCGCTAACCAAGCAAAAAAATATAAAAAATGTGTTCTTCTAATAAAATCCGATATGATCGTCCGCTCTTCATTACTTTTCGCGAATTTGCGTTTTCCGGGTAGGACGGACTTCGTGTAACCTTTTTTCCATTGGAAAGCTACACGAGGTAGAACAATGACATGCAATGATATGGTGAAAAACGTTTTTCTAAGAAAAACATTCCCACATTTTTAAGGTAGATCTTAGAGTTTCCCTTAAAAACCATCACGAACCTCAAGGTCACTAGTTACCGGCAGGTAACCCATGTATTTATTTGCGCGTAGAGACGCAATTGTACTTCGGAATAATTGATATGTATTGAATAACATCAAACATGGAAATAACTCAACCCGAACCTATTGAATCAGGTTCTATTGCTTATATATTACATCTGGCGCGGTAGGTAGAATGTCCTGCGACAAACATATAACAATGAAGATCCTATAACAAACATGAAGATCACTTTGTGTCAGCGATCAAGTGTTAGGCAGGTTTATCATTTTGTGCTGAAGAAAATGCATTGCGTTTCTGTGGATTGCTCATGACTATGTGTTAAAGGCAAATAAAAGCCGAGGTGTTTGTCTCGCGTATGTCTTCCCTCCCACCCCATCCGTAATTCGTACATATATCCCTACTCCCCATCCGTATATAGCTCAATACTCTCCAGCCTGGGGGCAGTTCCAAGGGAGATGAAGGCGCCGGCGTTGATGCCGGCGGACAACAGAGGGGTTGATATCTAGAAGGAAACGATAACAGGCTTGACAGAGCCAGGGCAGTGTACGAATTAGTTTTTCGAAAACGCCTGGTAGAAAGAGGACGTGGTGAACTTTTTTCCGACGTACATAAACGCTACAAGAAATTGTGATAGTTACTGTGTCGATTCTTATCGTCGCCATACACAGCGAATAACGGAAAAATGTTGCTGAAGTATCGGTAATCTCCATTGAAAACGTGAGCATCCTCACAATATCAGAGGTGTGTGTGAATTTTTAATTATACAAAATTTCAAACTTTAATAAAAAAATATCTCCGAGTTTTTTTTTCAGAATCAGCGTCCGAAATGAACAAAAAAACAAATGAAGAGGATACACCGAAGAGAAACTTGACGCTAACACAATTCGGAACTCTGGCAGGCTTAGAAGTACAAAACATGCCAAAATCGACAAATATGTAAAACTCATTTTGCGGAAATGTTTTAAGTCAAACTTGACTTTCTATTAAATACAATATGTTCTGTTGGTATTGTAACAAAGTTTGGTTTTGGGGCATCTAAATCCCAGCCATTCAGCCCCCTACCCCCACCGTTCCTGGCGCGACAAGTTTCCAGTCACATACCTGTCGCCCGCCTATCTAGACGCTGACGAGTGAAGTCACCGCTCCAGTCAAGAGCCGGTCAGTGGACATTGCCCTGACCCCCTCCCTCCTCCCGGCTGACACCCCACCGCCCCGCCGTCGCAGCAAAGGTGACCCCGATACCGTGCGGCCGACACCAAACCCCTCCCCTCTCCGGCGCGCCCCGCCGCCGTCCTCAGATGGTGAATGCCATGTGAAGTGACGTGATCGTCAGTCGGTGATGTAGGACAAGTGATTATATTATGGGAACCCGATGGACAGGCGTGTCTATGATGTCTATGCCAGCTGTCAATGGGCTGCGGTGAATTGAACGTCGTGTGTCGTTAGAGTGTCGGGCGCCGTGTCGCTAGATCAGAGGCTGCAGTACCGCGCCTCTGCCAGTCGGACGCTGCTGGGGTTCACCAGAGTCAGGGTGAAATGCTGACAGCTCACTGTGCGACGCCAGGCCGACGCGGGCCTGGACGAAAGTGTTGAGACAGCACCGTTTCCCACGGAGGGACCGTTGTGCTGAGATCAGAATCTGTCTCTGATGTCTGATGTCAGAGAGATGTCGCGCCCGCCTGCAGTAGTCTGCTATTGTTCTCGACTCCGGCCGACGTCCTGGCCATGCGACGCAGTAGTGACGTGTGCGGGTTGATCACGTGATAGTGACGTACTGTGAGTTACCTCGGACGTGCCGCAAGGGCCCTCGGTCATTCTCTGGCTATCTTGGACGAACGGTCGTCGGGGGCGGTCGCCCCTCAGGCGGCTCGCCGCCGCCTGGCCAGCCCTGGCCCCACACTGAGGTACGTCGGACTCTGCCTGAGAGTCGCTACGTCTATTGAGATGTAGTTCTCTGATATAAAATAGTTGCACCTGTCTGTCAAAGTGAAGCTATATTATTTTTCATCCATATCACGCTGCGCCACTAATGTCTGATCTTCGTTGCATTTGTCTGTTGACTAATTCGCACAATATAGAAGTGCTGGCTTTGGAAGTGCGTGTCAAGAGATGTGAGATCAGAGCACGGAGATGAAGGATTCGAACCATTGAATTCATAACCGGGGTTTTAAATATCGCAAACGCTGAGGTACCCTAGTTCTATCAACGTGCCAGAAGAGTTTTGCCCCCTTCAGGGATGACCAGAAAAACCTTCACTACAGTATGCTTTTGGTACAGTATGTTCCGCTATATGTACCTGTTAAGAAGTCCCTGAAATATGCCATATTCAAAGCTCTACAAATTTCTGATTACACATGCAATATCAAAACTAACTCGTTTTACAGTTTAATCTGTTAAAAAAACTTGTACAGATTAAATACAAATATCCTCGACCAAGGCGATGCGCCAGGAGAAGCTTTTTCAGATGCCATCTTAAAATCATCTGTCCATTGATATTTACTATCTCAAAGAGCCATCAAAGAGCTCAAACAGCTCTCTCTCTATCTCTCTCTCTCTTATCTTAGGGATGCATTAGGGGACAAGCCATCAATTGTTCAATCGGGACGGGTCTTCCGCTTCCTATCAGAAATCAAGTTTTCTGTGATTTATGCTCCTCATTATCTCGCTTTTACACCTGACAAAATGAGGATCGTAGCACGGCATGATGTCACACGTACATCGATCCCTTCACATGCAGTTGTCTCCGTGCTTCCCGTCGACTGACCTTCGTACATATGCCGTTGTTTTACTGACGATGATATGTATGACCGACGCAATCGATGTGCCAATAAACTCCAATAACCAACGTATCGGTAATGGGTGACTTTGAACTTTGTGAAGTTTATTAAGACAAACTATAAGGCTTACATCAAAAGTTGTTTTCTCATCAAGCGTTTTTATATCGCCCTTCTGTTATCTCATTGCTAATCCCCTGTAGTTTTCCAATGGGAGACAACTTACTCGAAATCCGTCCGTTCCGAAAATCTGAAAATCAGATAGAAACCATGGAAAACGGACGCGTATAGCAATATTTAATAGCAAAACGATTAATGTTTTCTCAAATACAACAGACAAATCATGCCCGTTTGCATTTCTGCCATCAAATTTATCAATTTCAATGGTCCAGGGGTCACAGAAGGTTATGTGGTCACGAGGTCATGGGGTAGGAGGTCAAACGTGATATATGTTGATATTTTATCACGGTTGTGTTTTCTATAACCATTTTATTCTCAAAGATGCATAATATGTTACACTTTCTCTATATTATCGACGGAATATATATATCAATAAAGATACCCTTGTGTGTGTTATGTAAAGATACCCTTGCGTTGTTGTGTGACCTCAAAATATTGCCGTAGGCTAAAACTCCGAAACCGTTAGTCGGATCGGACTACAACTTGTTCAGGCGTGTTCAGAGCACAAGACTAGCCTGTACACCAATTTTGGTCCAAATACAAATTTATAGGGTGTAAAATTTGCAGATGTTTGGTCGATCTGTCGTGGAACGTACCAGCTGCGGAAAGACGTAGACGTTTGGCTGATAGGAGCACCGCTGGTGAAGATAACTGGCTACATTTTACCGACCAGGGGTCAAGTGATCATGCATGCGACATTGAAACAATGAAAGCAGCAAGGCGAAATGTTCGTGGCGATGGATGCGTTGCAAGAAAAGTAGCATTTTTTTCGGAAAATGGTTAACATTCCCAAGATGACGAAGCAAAATGCCGTCGTAAGTTTGGAAGAAATGTGAACGAAATGGACGATGTTAAAACAGGGGCAATTGCAAAAGTAAAAGCGAGAAAGAGAAACAGACCGCATTATGCAATCAGTAAAAAGATGCTCTGTAATTAGCTGCTCCTAACGCTAAACAAATGATGCGGTGAAGTAGGCTGCAATCTGTTGAGGGGAAATAAGACACTCGGTAGGGGACATACTAGTGTTAGAAGCGGACATCCGTTCAGCGCATGCGCAATTTCTTGTGAAAATATTCTTGATTCGGTGGGCATAGTGGCGCTTTTGGCGCAATCATCGGCGCATGACAGATTGTTTACGTTTTCGCCCCAGAATGAAGCTTGATGGCATCATATTCATTTTGCTGTAGGCTAGGCAATATGGAAGTATGACCACTTCAGTCCAAAACAATAACGTTGATGAGTTACACCTTTGATACTGATGACATTAGCTGTATCAACATTTGCGGATGGAAACAGGGATACAAGCCTTGTAATATTGCGTGTGCTTTCACAGCGGGGGATGCCTGAGGGAGAAATGTACCTGGCCATGTGTTTAAATTTACCAACTGCCAAATAATATAGTGAGAAATTTCCCCCAAATATCACAACATCTCAGAATCACTACAGAAATCTTTGAACATTCAAAATTGACCATACTTATTATCAATCTGGGGATAGGCACCATTCAACCTACAATCCCAGTATTTGAATGTAAGTTTGTTGGATAAGCATTCCCTGCCTGGATACCTACATATTCAAGTTCTGAAGCCGTGTTCAGATTTGTTTGATTTGGATGCCACATGCAAATGATGTGCCCAAGCTTGTCCTTTGTTTTGCAAAATTGTGGCAATATACCTAAACACCATGGTGAGATTCAATAGAAATAATTTCCTGCAAGAAGGCAAAAATTCCAGTATTGCTGTGCTTTAAGGTATTCACAGCAAATGTCTTGCACGTATTTTAACTCCATAAAGAAAACGGATATGTTTTGTTAGCTTCAGTTATATTAGGTTTTTTCTGTGGAAAATTCTGCAGATTATTTTTTCATTTATTTTTGGATGACCAATAATGTCTTCCATAAATGCTTACATTTCATGAGGCAGGCAATAAATGGGCTTTGAGTTGGGTAATATTCTAAGAATAATGACATTAGGAAAGAAAATGGAACATAACTTAACCTAACCCAGCCTAACCTCTTATCAGAAGAAATAATCCTAAAAGCTAAATCACCAATGCAGTTTATGTGCCCTAAAGCCAAAATCATCTTAAACATGCTATTAACAAAATGGTATTATTGCAGTTTAAGGTAACCATGACAAGTTTTACAAACAATTCACCTCCATGAAGCATGCAGTTTTCTTCAAAAAAACTGTTCAGGCTAGGTTAGCTAGGTTAGGTTATTTTACACTGAAAATGTTTGCCAATAAAGTTGTTCAGAAATTTTATGTTAAAAAAATATTCCTTTCTTGCATGTAATATTAGGCTAAATTATAATTGGTTATGTTACATTTTTTATGTATTTTCAATGTTACTTGCTGAATATTATGTGATATGATATATTGCTGAACTCAGTACCCTCTTTCTGGCTTGTATTTCGCATCCTGACTGAAAAGCATGCATTTGCAGAGGAAATAAGTGGTCACATCATGCTAAGCACATTCATAACCATTGCACTGCCAAAATAAAGTCCAAGATATCAAGTATTTCCATAAATGGCAAGGCTACCTTTGATTAATTTGTTCTGAACATTTTTTTCCAATCTAAGAACCTAGCCTAACCTGTTATAGAAGGAAAAAAATGTTTTTTTTCTTTAAAAATCCATATTTCCAAATTACAAAACTTAACCTAACCAAACCTCATACCTTTGTTTGCTTTATGGAGGTAAAGAGAGTGGTAGACTTCCCTTGTGAATATCTTAAAGTTAATAAACGAAATTTTGGAGGAATCTTTCATCTCAAGGGCAGGTTAGGCTAGGTTTGGTTGGGCTGGATTAGGTTTTATTAATTTGGACAACCTTGAAAAAACAATGGTTTCATATTTCTTATTTTTCTTCATTTATTTTCCTGAAAGGGAGATTAAACTTGGTTAGGTTACCTTAGGTTACATTATTGGGCTGGTTAGGTTGTATGCTATTTAGGTTTTCTCAGGCTATGTTATGATAGCTCACTTTAACATACATTTTATGTTATATTATCTGAATCAAAGCACATGTTTGGTATGATTTTGCTTGTCAACTGAAGAGTAAGTATTTGCACAGGAAATAAGTGGTCACATTATCTTAATCATTGTAACAAACATTGCATTGGCAAAAATTCCAAGCATGTAAAAATTACTCTAATGCACAAATTTACGAACGTTTTGTCTTACAGTAACATCTGAGTGGTCTGGGACAATGCAGTTTGACAGGTAGGTGCCTGCAATCATGAACTGGGATGTATTTGATGAAACATCGTCATGCATCTTTGGACAAAGGATCTATCTGCTGTGTTACAAAATGATTTTGAGTTGATATGGATGCACCATACTTGATGGGTGGCAGCAGGAGAAGGACTTAGATGTTATTTTGAACACAAAATTGGGGGCATCAGAACAGACCAAAGAAGCCAGGAAGAAGGCACTAAGAATGCTTGGGGCAATAAAGAGGAATGTGTCATACAAAAGTGAGGTCATCAGGAAGCTTTACTGTGCATATGTCAGGCCACATTTGGAATACTGTGCTTGGTACAAGCTTGGTCCCCTAGTTATGGGAAAGATTATTGGCTTTTAGAGAGAGTACAAAAGGGCAACAAAAATGGTTAATGGTATAGGCAACCTGGCATATGATCAAAGATTGAAGAAATTGAATATGTTTTCACTTAGATATAGAAGGCTGAGAGGAGATGTCATCGAGGTTTTCAAATTTGTTCATGGTCAGGAACAGGGATATCTCAGGGAAATGTTTGAATTTAACAGAAATGATGCAATTAGAGGTCATCAATTCAAAATTAAAGTTAATCACAGTATGAGAAGGTTAAGACAGTCTTTCTTCACCTGGTAGTAGAACACTGGAACCAGCTGCCAGGAACCATTGTCAGTAGCAACACACTGAACATTTTTAAAAACGGCATGGACAATCATTATAAGAATAGGGGGCTTGTTTTTCTGTATTCCAGGGAGGGTTGATCGACAGATTTGGTGGGCAACTGGTTCATGTCCAAAGTGCAACCAAGAAGGGCCCTTGTGGCTCATAGTTGCACTGATCTTTTATGTCTTTATGTCTTTATGTCAATGGAAATATAAACTTATTCTGTAAAATGTAGTTGAAAACTGGGGTATTTGAGCAAATGAAAACACAAATCAAGAACTGTTTGGTATTCTTTGTTGCATTGGCTTGAGATGTTTCAACCAGGTTTTGATCATTCATCTTCATAACACTTAGAGCGTATGTTATCATTTAACTCCATAGCTCATTGGTCCTGCTAATTAATTCACAAGGAATAAATACTAAAAAATTGCAAGTCACAATACTTATGGTATGTATTATTATTGTAAATATGTATTTTTCCTTTCAAGTAATTTTGTAACTCTTGGATTTTTACCCAATGTCATATTTCGAAAGGTAGTTAGCATCATCTTTCCACTCATTTCCTCTGCAGATTTTGTTTCTCAGTTGGCAGACAAAGCAACACCAAAAAAGGAGCTTTGGGTTGGGTCATATAGCATACCAAATAATGTTAAGTAAAAGGAAAAAGCCACATAGTCTAGACTAACCTAGCCTAACTTCTAATGTAAGATAATATTTTTGAAAGATGGAGAAAAAATCAATTGTTCTTCTAAAACTTATCAAATTAAAAAACCTACTCTGACCTAACATAGACTAAGCTGCTTTTGAAGAACAAAAGAACTTGAGGAACAAAAAAACTTTTTTTTTGCATCTAAGAAAGTGACTAAAGCGAGCCTAACCCCTTTATTTGCTTCCTGCAGGTAAAATGTGTCCAAAACCTGTCTTGTGAATACCTTAAAGCACAATAATACTTCACATACAGGTGGTGTTAATAAGATAAATGATTAATGATGTCAAACACAACTGTGGAATATTGTTCCCCCTTGGTTTGTCATGCACCAAATCTGGAATGCCTCAAGCACTGGTGTTGGATGTGAATATTCAGTAAATGTGTTGTTCAAGGCTGTTTCAGGATTTGAAAATAAAAAAAAAAAATTTGAAGATTAAAAAAAAAATATTAGTGTTGTTAAAATAGTTTTATTATGCACCAGCGCCCTTATTATCTGCAACAAATTGACACTGTCCTCACTTCCTTGACATCCTTGACTCCAAGAGATCCTTGCGATGCTATTTCATCTTTAAACAAATTTGACGATGTATAGCGGCAGTGTCAGTTGACCAGGAATACCTTCATTGAAACGAGTGATCAATTCTGAGGAAGTTCCATGGGGGGCATTTTCAGTTAGTACCATCGTTTGATCAAAATATTCAATTTCACATGCGACCGCATCATGCTTCTGGTATTCCCCATGCTTTAGCTATACGGAAATATGGGAACATGTCCACATTAAAACAAAATTGACGATTACTAACGGCCATTATACTGGAGTCTAAGTGGTATCAGCTGATGCAGAAATGATGAATGTATCCAGCACAGGTGGGGCAAAATCTCGAGATAGCATACTTTCTTTGGTTTTGACAATTATCTTCATGATTTAGCATCTAGCGGCCGCGGCCGCCATACGACCCGATGGCATGCTTACAGTTCGAACTTCCGCCGCCAGGTGCAAACGAAGTGCTAGCAGTAGCGTGGCCGCGCATGTCCCCTGTCGTCTTTTTCTTCGGGATCAAAGGTCTGCAAGGCGCATGCATCTTGGTAGTAAAGACACACAAACGCGCAAAAAGATGCAGAGCAGGCAAAAACGGCAAATGTCAGAGGAACGATGAGCCTCAGGGCCAGCAAGCACGCTGCAATGGAAAAAAATCACGATACATAGTAAGCAGCTTGCTTGTCTGTTTCAGACACCAGATACAAGAGTTATCAACCTGTTGCTGGTCCCTGACTAAGTGACAACGTCATACTCAACATGCCTCGTAGCATCTTGGAATCGTCCCACACGGCGGGAAATGGCCGATCGCGTGGATCTCTTCAATAACCAGGCAATGTTTACTACTACCCTCTCTAATATCGAGTTTAATAATTGGCATAAATTGTCATTTACTTCTACCGCATGAAATTATTTGCGCAAAATACCACTGCTGAATCCAAGCTGCATGCAATGCTGTCACATGCGTTTTCAACGTTAAATAAATGACGATATTTGTGTTCAAGGTGATGGGCATGGTCAGTGCCGTCCTCCGATCTGCTGATCCGCCCGCCGACCTGAACGAATTCTGTTCGTCAACATCAACGACACGCCGGACCAGGATGGCGAGACGCCCAGAGGCTGCCGCAGCCTGCACGGAAACATCCACACCACCAGAACATGCTGCATTTCACTGCAATGGAAAACTGATCAAAGTATAAGTGTATCATATTGGGCTTAAACCGTATCGTATCAACAACATCTTACATTCGTCAGAAGTTCGTCTTTGTATTTAATACATGCAATGTCTAAAACACAAATGTATTTGCAAGCTATTCCTTGCGACATCAAACATTGCAATCAAATTTTTGTCCTGAACTGGCAATTACACATCTCATCGATATAATTGCATCCAGAGAGTCCTTTCGATAGCATCTTTCAGTAGTAATGTAATTATTGTTTCTCGCAGGACGCTCTGAGATTACCAGAACACAGAGGGACCATTCTGATTAGCGGCGGGCCGGACCATCGAGCAGAAAAGCTGCTGTGAGTGTCAAGTTTTCCGGACGGAACTGGGGAGACCCGGGCACGAGCAGCCATTGCAGCTTTAACAGATTGGAGTCTCCGGGTCGAGTTCGCGGACTGGGTTTTGACACAACTGCCAGCAACACCGGCCGAGTCAGAGTAGCGATGATTCGCCTGCAGGGCCTCCTCGGTAGGCGATTGTTCAAGTTTGCCTGTAGGCATCACGCCCTCGAACTTGTTGTGGAAGAAGTAGCTACGACACTCTTGGGCAAAACAATGGCATCCAACGAGTCACTTCAGTGACTTTAGGTCTAGGTGGTCTCAAACAGACTCATCCGCGCCATTAAAACCTTCCAGCTCAATGCGGTCTGGCTTCCTGAGCTTTGCACTGAAAACAAAATTACCCCGCTGAAAACAAAACTACCCAAGGCTCACGGGTACTCTTTTACGGCAGCCAATGATGGCGAGTAATTTGAAAATTCACTATCTTATTTGGGGTTGAGATGCACATATTCAGGGTCGTGGTGAGAGAGTGACTACCAAATCAGGGTTCATCCATGGAAGGGTAAATATTTACTCTTTTGCGATACACCTCCACTCAACTAATTACAACGACAGTCTCGCAGATCGCGGGTAACTCTTACAGGGCGACCCGTCAATCGGGTGTCGTTATGTGGTTACCCCAAACGATTACCCTCAGCGGATGTCCCACCCAAAACGGTAACTCGCAGATTGGTAGTCAGCGCCAGCCCACGTGCGTTAGCCATCTTGAATTGCCAATCGCGCAAGAGGTAACTGTGTCAATTTGTTTTCATAAAATAATTATGGTCTTCTGTCAGTCTCAGTTATTGAGCTAAGCATGTGAGGATCAACCCTTACTAGATAAATTGATATTCATTTGTGGGCAATCAAATCAAAAGTAAAAAGCGGAGTGCCAAAATCTTGCATGAACATATGGGACTGGTGCAGAGATGAGAGGTGCAACTTTCCATACCTTTGAAGGCATCCCAGGTTGGAAAACTGGTGTTAAATGGAATAAGGTTGAAAGCGGAACAGTGAAATGAAATAATAAGGTCTCGAACTCGAATAGGGACGAATGGAGCAAAGTCGAAAGTTGAATAGCATTGAATGGAATGTCGAAAAGTAGGTGCAGCTGTACTAGTATTAAATGGAGGAATGTTCAAAAGGAATAGGGTCATATGGAACAGGATCAAAAGTGGAATAGCATCAAATGGAATAGTCAAAAATCAACTGGAGGTAGGAGAGACTGGGATGGCATCAAATGGAACATTGAAAAACTTAGGCCAGAGATACGGTAAATTTGTGCTTCAAGGCGTTTTATGAATTCTTATAATTCCTTTCTCCAATGCAAGGCTTATGAAATGTGATTAATATGATGTGATCACTAATTTCCGGTGCAAAAGCTCACTTTTCAGTTGGCATGCAAAAACTTTACACCACAAAAGAAGCCTTCAGTTAGGAACAGCATAAAATGTTGTTTTAAAAAATGAATTATAACCTAACATAATCTACCTCGCCTAGCTTAGCCTACCATGTAGGAGGAAATATTAAAAGAGGAAAAACTTCAAATATTTTTAATCCATAATTTTGCAACTTAAAGAACGTGGCCTAACAAAAACAAACCTATTTCGGAAGAAAAAAATCGAAAATGTCCTTGCAAAAAAAATCAACATTTTATAAGCATTTTCAAACAAAACAAAATCCTAGCCTAACCAAGCCTAACCAAAAGTAACCCTTTTGTTTGCTTCATGGTGGTAAAATGTGTGGAAACCTTGCCTTGTGAATACTCTAAAGCACAATAATGTTGGTAAATTTGTGCTTTAACACGAGCACTGGAGGAGGGGGGGGGGGCGAAATCCGCCCACCCCTCCGGTTTTTCGCAAATAACTGCACATTTTACCGGTCGATATACGCAATTTTCGGTATACCTGCTTAGAAATGAACGGCGCGTCGTTTAAAGCAAGAAAAATGGAAATCGGCCGAAAATGTTTCAAGTTAGGGGCCGCTAAACTAAAAAAATGTTATAGCGCCAGACCACAAAAATCGGCGCTGATGCGCTTCCAGTATACTGACAAAAGGGAAGTGTTCTAGGCAACACTAGCGACTTGTTTGATGCATATTGATATGCTGTATAGGTTCAAGGTCATGTTAGGTCATCAAGGTCAAGTCAGGCCAAGTTCATGACAGGTTAATGGAACCAAACTTGATCAACTGGAATGTTGCCATAAATGCACTACTGGTTGTCATTTGTACTGTTTGTCATTGCGTTTCCATACTTTATTCATGTACTTCACTCCTTTCTTCACGAAGCCGATTGCTCCGAGCTGCCCGACGGAGCAGTCGGGCGGGCGGCCGGTTCCGGTAACTGGAACAGGTAACTGACCTGATAAAGTGGTGCTATATAGGTGACCTGAGGTCAAATGTTGGGTTTAGCATCTGCATTGCATCATTAGTAATGTCCAAAACATCATTGATGCCCATTTTTGAGCATTTAAACATAATCACAGCGATCCATAACGATGACAAGCCAAGCCACGCAAAACCGGATTTGTTTTCAAATCTGACCTCATTTGACCTTGAAGATATTGACCTAAGGTCACGAAAATCGCACACAATAGAGTTCACTACCGTGCCCATCCACCCTGCGAATTTCGTTCCTCCAACTTTACTAGGAGCCGAGATCTTAGGGGGGGCGGAATCCGCCCCCCTCCAGTGCGCGTAATTCTCAGAGGCCCTCCAGGGCGCGTGTTAAGGTGCGTTCTGAATCCTTTTAATTTCATTCACCAATGCAATGCTTATGGATTTGGTTAACATGGTGTAACTACTCATGTCGTTTGTAAATGCTTACCTTTCAGTTGGCGGGCGAAATGACACTAAAAATTGCTTGGAGTTAGGTAACAGCATAAAAATAATGTTAAGAGATTCAATATAGCCTAATCTAACCTAGCCTACCGCAACATTTTTGTAACAAAATTGTCTTGTAAAGTAAGAAAATATGATTATCTCCCACTTTTTAGTATTTTTTCTCTTTTTCTCAAAACCCTCCCTAACGTGGGAGGTTAGGCGACGCAATTCCTAAGCCCAGGCGGAGTTACAGCATAGGATGTGAGGACGAACGTGGGTTTGGATGGGATCTTCCGAGCGGCGGGGCTGGCTCGGATTTGAAGTGTCGGATTTTGCAGAGGCCGCGAAAAAGATATACAGATGCTGCAGATGGTGGCGAACTTCTGCTTCGGGGCCGCGGCGTCGGGACTACTCGGTCTCGTCGGCCTTGCACTCGCTGGACTGACGTGGCATGACTGACGCCGTGGTAGGTGACTGCCATGACCTTCGGCGTCTCCAGGCCCATCGATGACCTGCGTGCTCCCGTTGCAATCCTCAGTGCTGTGTGTCCGCCGCTCCGGTGTCTCGCAGCGTGCCACCCGGGCGGCCTCGGCCACAGACCTGGACCTGCTCGCCTGCCGGTTTTCCCTGTTACGCCGCACATGTTCTTACCGATCGTTCCCACACCACCGATCGCCCGCCGCCGGTCGTCGTTGGCTCCGGATCCCTCCGTTAAATAACGCAACTTACCATGTGACAATGTTTGTGAACTGACTTTTGTTTGTGAACTGACAATGTTTGTGAACTGACTTTTGTTTCCGCATTCTACCGTGTCTGGATGTCTGGATGTCCTAGCTTCATCTGATGTCGCTCGAATGTTTTCATGCCACTTGTTTGTCCCTTCCAATCATGGCACACTGCACGGATAAGAGTCGAATGAATGGAATGTCATGGTTTGTGCTCTTTTGCATTGAGTGCAGTACGGCGCTGTGTGTTCAGCCACCCGCCGATGGCAACAAGTGCGGCAAGCCGTCCGTATTGGTGGGGGGATGTGGATGGGTGTGGACGGGTGTGGACGGGTGTGGACGGGTGCATGGTGGCCGCCACACGTCCAACAGCCGTGGAGTATCCAGTACCGTGACATTTGCTGCCCACAATGATCTGATACCCTAAGTGGTATCTTCTACCGACAACAATCTGATACCCCAGGTGTATGTTAGTTATTTGGGCTTTAGGGCGCTTCGACCAGAATTGATCATTCGCGCCCAACCCCAGGTGTATGCATGATTGCTGTATGCATGATTTTTCGTAAAGCAACTTTTGGGTGTCTCACATCTGGAGATATATTGATATGTAAACTAGCTCAAAATGTTGGATCATTTGTGTCAATTGATGTAGATGGATATAACCAATCTCCCCTTTGATGTCAGATGGTTAAGTTTATCCTGGAACATGTAGGACATACAATGGAGCCAAAGCAGCATGTGTCACTTTCATGTTCCTTGGTAGACCTCTTTTGACCTCTACTGACCTGGCCTAGTTCACCTGTGATATGCGACATACAATGTCGTCATGCGAGCTACTACCCAATTGGTGTTTGAAGGCACTAAGTACAAACGACCCACCTATTATAACCACCAGTAGACTGCTTCATAAAACCAAATATTGGTATGTCTTTCTGGTTGTTATTAAGGGGGCCGTTGTATGAAAACGATTGCAACGTCTCACATGCTCGAAGGTATATAGTAAAACAGAGGTGGCGTGATCCCGGAGAACGCCCACGGAACATGTGAGTATGGAACATGCTATTTTGCGCTTAAGCATATATATAGCGCATTACTTGGCAGAGGCAGGTATCGAGTGCGCAAAAGATGAATGCTATTACAGTATTAAATGGTCAGCACAAAACATAGTGATCCGGTTGATTGCGTAGCATTTCCCAGCATGACTCTCTTTGCACATGTGGTAAGCTGAGCCTGTTGGCGAACCCCAGACTACACCACCCCATGGCTAAATCAAATGGTGGTACCACATAGGGGGGATATAGGGAACGCGTCCTTCAGTCAGGTTCCTGTGGGATTCCTCCCCCACATTTGAGGAAGACGGCCACTCTCCAACCATTGCCTGCCCATCTCCGATTATCTCCCATCCCCCTCCAATGCCGGATCCTGGATTTTGCCAACGGGAAGGTGTACAAAAAGTTTACAAAACGACGCCCGTGTTGTAGTTGCATAGTTATATTTCATGAAAAAAAACTTCAGCTTATGCCTTGGTCACAAATGGACTGCGGCGTGTTGGTGGCGGCCGTAAGTCCCCAAAATTGCCACAACCGTGCGGTGGCCGCACGGTAGAATACGGTAGCCGTGAGACGATCTCAAGTTTTTTGCTCGTCGCAGGGGCTTACGATTTTTGTTTAAATTTGACATTAAACTTTTTTCCGGAAATCGCAAGGCCGTAGGCCGTAACCCCGCCGCATGTAGTATCGCAAGGTCACTGTGCGGTGGGCGCAAGGTGACTTCAAGGTCACCTCACGGTTTTTACCCGGTCTGGTGTGCCTAGAAAATCGTACGGCAGCCGTAACAACCGTGAGGCCTCCTTATTCCTCGGTCACATATGATGCTGCCGCCGCACGGTTCTGCGATCTGCTGTTTGTAGATGGGATTTGTACAAATCGTACGGTTTTGCCGGCTGCGGAAGCAGTGCTCACAAATGTTGCGGGCTCCGCACAGCAATTGTAAAAGTCATGAAATCAAAATGCGTGAGGAGACCGCAGGGCGCTAGTTAACAAACCGCTAGGCGCCCTCACGGCGACCGCAAGGCAATCGCAAGGCGCCCGTTCGGTTGTTGCGGCCGCCGCAAGGGCGCCGTGAGGCCACCGCAAGGGCTCCTTGCGGCGCCCTTGCGGCCGCCGACAATTTAGAAATAGTGACATTGTAGTTTTCTATGATATTGTTGTGTTTTATGAGTTGTATGAGACATTGTCACTTAACACTCGCACGTCCGGCGGTCCGCGCCAACTTCGCATGTCCGGGGGGGGCAGATGTCTGCCCCCCCTAAGATCTCGAGAACTATGCTAGGTAGCGACAAACGGAAAACGGCTTTGGATAGCTGGTGATAAGCTCTATCGAAAGTATTTCGGTCATTTTATCGCTCAGGTCAATATTTAGGTCACTGGGTCATCATATGTCAAATTCGACCAGATCGGGTGGGACCCTCAGATATTGGCACATATCTCAGGACCTGTAACAGATAGAAACAAACTGCAAATGCTATTCGACAGCCCTTGAAATGTGCTATCGACATACGCTGTGTAATTTAAGGTCAGGTCAACAGATGGGTCACCGAAACAATGACCTCAGGTCAAGGTCATGGGGTAGAGTAGGGAGGTCATGTAATATATCAATCGACACGTCTGGGCGATACAAGCATAATGACGGTAATTTCAGCCTTCTAGCTCAATGCATTGCGATATAATGCGCAGAAATGTGCTAGTGATTTCAGTTGACCTCAGCTGACCTTGGTGGGGCCACTGAGCAAAAATGTCAGCGATAGCATTGCGAATAGCTTCCAACTACACGCCATAACGGTTGGAGGTCATTCCGAGAGCAAATATGTAACCAGGAAACATTTGTATATTTTCCATAGGCTTATAATGGGTAAGCCATGGCCACGACCTGACCTCAGGTCAACGCTACGAAAAAACCGTGATATACATGTTATAGACCCTGATAAGATCATTACGTGATATAAGTTTGAAATCAATCGCCCAATTATTGTGGGAGTGATGCCACCTAGAACTCGGAGGGACGTTAGGTCACTTCGCCTGACCTGGTGACCTGACTTGAGATGACCCAGGGTCAAACATTTCTGAGGATATGCGCAAAAGACCAATGAGCAGCCATGCGCGGTTTGGCCTTGCTAACCCGATTAGTATGGCGGCAAAGTAGGAAAAACCGCAAGGGGGGGGGGGCAGATATCTGCCCCCCCCCCGGACGTGCGCGGGTTAAGCGAGTTACATTTCAAGGAACGTATCTTTGCTATGCTCCACCTTTGGTAATATATAAGTTGTTTCATTGAGCTCTACTGAGGCATAAAGTAATGTTATATAATTTGAACTTGATATAATGAATATTGCTCATAATATTAGCCCTTCATTCTTTACAAATTAAAGTTGTATATGTTCCGTTTCATTCATGCCATTATTCTCCTATTATATGCACCTGCATTTCTTAGAAGGAAAACTTTTTATTAATATGACATGGACAACTCTTTATTCATATGAAATATAGACATCTGCACCAATCATTTGTATTGTCTCTATATAAACAAAGCATAACACCAGTCAATCACAGTACACAGTTCTGTGAGTGCTAGTAGTTGTAGCTCAGGGCCGCCTCTTGTCAGGGTATGCTGCCAGCTTCGCTGCAGTAGTAGTACTTGAGGGGGCGCATTCATAAGTACCAAGTGTCACAAGTACCAAGTTTCATAAGTTCCAAAATATGCCAAATTTGGTTTCATAAGTTCCAAAAGTTGCCAGATAACTACCAAAATACCAGTCAGGGTGGATTCACAAGTACCCAAAGTCATAAGTACCAGGTTTCATAAGTTCCAAAAATAGTTATGCATTCAACCGCTAGATGACACCGTAAACGCTCAGCGGCACCAGAGCTTACCTGCATGCCGACAGATGGCAGGCCATGTGGTGCTACAAATTGCTTAAAAATTGTTGCCATTTATTGTCAGCTAATAAATCACCACAATTCCTATTGACTTTTTGCAATCAATGAAAAACCGTTGGTAATCGGTCACGCTCAGGCTGCCCGCACTGTGGAGTTCTATTGATGTGTTTTGAAAGCGCTCCTGCTGTTGGATCATGATTAAGTTTTTACAGGGTTGGTGCTGAGCCCTTGAATGAGGTTCTGCCACAGACAGGTGAGTATTTGTGGCAATGACCAACCAGCTTAACTACCTAGGTAGGGCTTTGTTCCTAAATTCAAGTAGGTAGGTAGGTTGGGACCTACATCAAACTGAAGAACAAATCTATCACAGACCTTCTGGCTGGTATTTGACGGCCAAAAAGACGTAGGTAGGTGCCTACCTACTGCCAAGTCATGATGACTTGCAATGAGCCCAAACAAATGTGCAATGCTTAAATCACACAATGGCTCGTATAACTGGATATTTGGGAAATTTGTTGAAGATAATTTCTGATTTTTGGAAGTTCTTTGTAATGTAATGTTTATTAATGTGTTGAACACGATGTGCCACTCATTTCCTATGCAAATGCATACTTTTAAACCGGGAGCCAAAATAATGCCAAAAAGTATTACCCCTCACACTTTCTTTATCTCAGAAAGGTATCTAAGCCACCATCAGCTGACTGCCAGTCAAGTGTTGATGACGTCACTCAAAGTACAGATAAAAACTTCCAGCTGGGTGCACTGAATGAACGCAGTGGTGTTACATTAGGCTAGGTTGGGTTAGGTTATCCTGCTGACGCCCCTGAATGAGCCAAAGTACCCTGATAACTCCCCTGGGTTCATTCAGTGCACCTGGCTGGAGGTTTTTCTCCGTACTTTAAGTGATGTCACCAACAGCTGACTGGCAGTCAGCTGACGGTGACTTAGATACGTTTTTGACAAAGAAAGTGTGAGGGGTAATATTTGAAGATTACCTTCACATGCTTTGTGTATGGACTGTATGCACTGTACCATACATGTGGAAAAGGCTCTCATCCAGGTAGGCTGAGGGGACGAGTAGTCTAGGGGTAAGTTGCCGGTCTCACAATCGAAAGGTTGTGGGTTCGAGTCTCACCTGTTGCTACTCTTCGCCCGCGGCCAATCGGGGTGAGAGATTGGCGACCCTACATGACTCAAAGATCGATGTGGCGTAAAACCAATAACCAACCAGCCAACCAGGTAGGCTGAGTGCACCCCACCCTTCAAATTTTCCTGCCAGAGGCTCCCTGCAGGTGCTTTTGTAGTGGTGCCCCTCCAAAGAAGTTGCCCCCTCCAGACAAATGCCCTCATGACAATTTGTGGATCCACTCCTGATAGCTAGGCCATAATCTATCCTGGCTTGCTCTTGAGGTCAAGATGGACATTCATTGCATGACCAGGATTTAATTTCCCTCCTCCGTTCCATACAGAAATTGCCCTCCTCAGAATATTTCCTCTCCTCAGTTCCATATCGAAATATTAATACATCATGCAACTTATATGATAGTGTAAAATAATATAAAGTGCAACATTAACCAACAGCCCTGACCATTAATGACTGTGATCAGGTTAAAAATGAAGCTACTCTGAGATTCAAACCTCATACCACCTGTGCAGAAAGCTAATTCCTGAACCATCATGCCAATTCGTTTCAACCGTGTATACTGGAATACGCTATGTAGAGCATGCTGACTGGAGAGATATGGTCATTATGCACCACACAAAATAATGTTCAAAAGAAGGAAAAGATGTAACATAACCTTTCCAAACCTTGCCTAACTATCCATGCAAGAAAACATATTCTTTTTAAGTGGAAAATTTGCAAGCAAATTTTTTTGGGGGGAAATTTGCCTGAACTATTATTGAAGAAAAGATTCAATTTTGTATTTCCTTTTTGAGTTTTCTAGCTTACAACAAAAGCCTTACCTAGCCTAACTTAACCAAAAATGACCCCTTTGCTTCATGGAGGTAAAATGTGTGTAAAACTTGTCTTATGGCTACTTTAAACTGCAACAATACAGACTGATTCAAGCAGACATTATCACATGTTGGAAGATTTTTCATGGCTATCCTGCCATAAATAGTGCAGACATTCGTGCTGGCACCATTGGTGAGCACATGTGGACATTCACTGAAATTGGCTCACAGATGTGCATTGGTGGAGTGTAGGAAAATATTTTTTGCCTCCGATGCTGTGCCACATGTAATTCATTACCTGATGATGTTGTAACCTTAACACGCGCCCTGGAGGGCCTCTGAGAATTACGCGCACTGGAGGGGGGGGGGGGGCGGATTCCGCCCCCCCTAAGATCTCGGCTCCTAGTAAAGCTGGAGGAACGAAATTCGCAGGGTAGATGGGCACGGTAGTGATCTCTATTGTGTGCAATTTTCGTGACCTTAGATCAATATCTTCAAGGTCAAATGAGGTCAGATTGGCAAAATTTTCCGGTTTTGCGTGGCTTGGCTTGTCATCGTTATGGATCGCTGTGATTGTGTTGAAATGCTCAAAAATGGGCATCAATGATGTTTTGGACATTACTAATGATGCAATGCAGATGCTAGACCCAACATTTGACCTCAGGTCACCTATATAGCACCACTTTATCAGGTCAGTTACCTGTTCCAGTTACCGGAACCGGCCGCCCGCCCGACTGCTCCGTCGGGCAGCTCGGAGCAATCGGCTTCGTGAAGAAGGGAGTGAAGTACATGAATAAAGTATGGAAACGCAATGACAAACAGTACAAATGACAACCAGTAGTGCACTTATGGCAACATTCCAGTTGATCAAGTTTGGTTCCATTAACCTGTCATGAACTTGACCTGACTTGATCTTGGTGACCTAACATGACGTTGAAACTATACAGCATATCAATATGCATCAAACAAGTCGCTAGTGTTGCCTAGAACACTTCCCTTTTGTCAGTATACTGGAAGCGCATCAGCGCCGATTTTTGTGGTCTGGCGCTATAACAATTTTTTACTTTAGCGGCCCCTAACTTGAAAAATTGTCGGCCGATTTCCATTTTTCTTGCTTTAAACGACGCGCCATTCATTTCTAAGCAGGTATACCGAAAATCGCGTATATCAACCGGTAACATCTGCAGGTATTTGCGAAAAACCGGAGGGGTGGGCGGATTTCGCCCCCCTCCAGTGCGCGTGTTAACTGACCTGGCTGCATTTAAAGCTGCATTGCACTCAAATCTCTGCACATTGTTGTATGAATATACTGAATAGATTGACCATGATAACATACTAGATACAACTTATATTAGCAGATGTTGTGGCTACCCTAAGCATATAAATTATGCTTAGGGTACACTTTCATTTCAGTTTCATCAGTTCCTGTTACCTATACTGTCTATCTGATATATGTATTTATATTTAATCCAGGGGACTGGTGTACTTGAAGATACCAGCTTGCATTGCTCTGAGTGACAGGATGGGAATTAAGGCACTTCTTCAAATATTGTATATCTGAACACATTTTTTCACTTCAGGTTCATACTGGATAGGATGGGCTTCACATGTACTCTGACACAAATGTGGGATGAACATAGATATCAATAAAAACAAACACAGAACCACACCCATAAAAAGCTGGTTATTTGACTTATGGTTCCCACTCAAACTAACCACTTTTCATACCAGCTAGCAGCCAGACCAGTCTCACACACTTCACTCAAGCTCAACCACTGGAGAGGCAGACATCTATGTGCAAAGGCATTGCAAGACAGAGTGCCTGCACACTGAGTGAAATATTATCCAGTTACTCTGCCTCAAGCTGAGGAATTTCCAGAAACTTGCTTTTGAGCCACCCCATAGTGGGAAAATTTGACTTTCTTCCATGTGTGTTTACGTACATCTGCCATACGTACTTTTGCGCAAACGTTAATTTGCTGACGTCCATTTGCTTACGTACATCTGCCATACTTACACTTGTCTTAGAATCGGTCCGATGAGGTCTGGAATGAGCTATCGGGGTGGTAGTGTCAGTGCACTTATGGCATGTTAAACTCTCTGTCAAAATTATTCTGCTGAACTGGAATTCACGGATTGGGTGGTGGAGCCATGGTTCATGCAAGCTCTGCTTAGCAATAGGGCCCTGGTCCATAAAGCCACTCCAGCAGGAGTTCGAACAATAATAAAAACGAAACAAATTAAATCAGGCATTTCCATCGTCACCATGGAAATTAACTTAGTCCGCTTGGCAAGCAGGGGAAGCAGTTTTCTAATTATTTGGTGCTGATGTCGAAAAGAACTCATTACAATTCTTGCGTACAGGCATCAACAGAAAGTCTGCAAGCTACTTATAAGGGACACGGGACCGCTGTCCGGAAGTGTATCAAATCATTTGTGCAGGAATGCAGGACACCTGCCATTGATGTGGTGACATCTTATCTGAACCCGATGGCCAAATAGATACCTCATTTATTGAAGTAAATGGTGAGGCTTCGTCCAAAGTGCATGCATTTATATTTGGTAAATTATATCATGCGACCATTATTTTGGATCAAAATTCCCTCGCAGGTATCGATCCATCATATAAGCATACACTCACAAGCATTTGAGAACTACGGGCAGATTCGAAGACCACTGGAAGGCTTCGTCCGAGCACCACAAGTTCTCAAATGAGAACCCAAGGTTCTCAAGAGAGATGTTCTCGTTCGAGAATATTCGTCGGTTTCTGAGATAGTTTTGTGCCGTCAGGAGGATTCTCCAAGAACCTTGACTGACACCCTTCAAGAATATCCGAGAACCTTACTGAGATTCGGACACCATTGTGAGCTCTCACAAGAGCACCACATATTTTGAATGGAGTATTGTATGTGGTTTCTGATGCTATTGGAGGGTGTTATGAGAGCACCACACGCTTCAGCCTGGAAACCCCCGTGTAATCTCCAACACTGTTGCAGGGTATCACGAAAGCACCACATTTTGTTTTGTGCACAAGTACGAGATAGTTTTGTGTCGTCAGGAGGATTCTCCAAGAACCTTGACTGACACCCTTCAAGAATATCTGAAAATCTTACTGAGGTTCGGGCACCATTGTGAGCTCTCACAAGAGCATCACATATTTTGAATGGAGTACTGTATATGGTTTCTGGTGCTATTGGAAGGTGTTATGAGAGCACCCCACACTTCAGTCTGGAAACCCCCGTGTAGTCTCCGACACCGTTGCAGGGTATCACGAAAGCACATTGCGTTTACAACAAACTATTCATCTGGAATATTTGGGGCCGCGGTAGCTCAGTCGGTAGGGAGTTGGACTCTTGCTCGCAAGATCGCGGGTTCGAATCACACAACCGGCGGGATTACCGAGTCCACCCGCGACCAACCGGCGTGAGAGGTTGGCGACGCTATGTGACCCAGTAGTCGGACGCGTCGTAAAAGAACCCAAGTACCACCATCATCTGGAACATTTCTCTATTCCATGCAGCGTACACCATACATATGTGCGATCACAAGGTCAGGGCACACTGATTCAGTCATCAAACTCTGTCAATGTTCCGACCTTTTCTACTCGAACAACTTAGGCAAAACCTTAATCAAAAAGGACACAACCAAACAGTGAACCTGCGCTGCTCATATTTGGGTTTTCACCTGCCACAGTGACATGGCCGAGCAATTCCTGAAGAGGAACTAACTGAACTAATGAACGCCACAATTCAACGACATGTGATCACAAGTAACCAGCGACCGGAAAACTTCAATGCATCACACAAATCCACGCCGACAGAGAACTAAACGCATGGAACTGATGCACTCTCTTCAGATTCTTTCGAAAGCAAAACGATGCTCGGATCACCATTTGGCAGGCGACGTGTGTTGGCTACGAATATCTGTATTTTGCTACCGCAAAATAACGTTTAAAAATAGGCCTTCTTGTTATCAACTGATTAGACTCAACGTATACTGTTTACGCTATTGTTGTGCGACCATGACACGTAGTGTTGACACATTTGTAACCTTCTAGTTCACCACATCTCACATCTGGAATAAATAGTTTTGTTCCATACACGATGCATGCAAAGATGCGTAAAACTTTGTTGCTCGGAGTATTTGTTTCACGTCGTACATTTGTCCTTTTGCACACAAAATTACATGGAGCGACGTGTCGCCTGAGATAATCCACCCTCTGCAACCTAAAAGTGTGCCGGAATGACGTATGATGAAATGGTTCACGCGTTCTACTTCTGAAACAAACAATTTGACTTAAGCATGTCGGCCTGGACCACCACGGATGTCCTCCTAAAGTCCGCAATTCACCGAGTGATATACAGTATATAGAAAACAGTCATGTGATAAGTTGACATTTTTTGCCTTGGTTTGTAATATTAACTGCGGACATGGCTAGCGTTTTAGGTGGTCCTGTAAGCAGTCTAGTAATTGTTGAAAAACAACAAATCCTTACTGCATTATTATCAGACATATCGGGACTCTGGAGGGCATCCGTGGCTCCAAGCCACCACACTCAACGTAAATAATCAATTTGAGAAAAAAAAGAATGCGTGGAACATTTCACCACACATCATCTGGGCATATTAGGTTGCTAACAGTAGATACTCTCGGGTGACACGCAGCTGCAGGTAATTTGTGTGCTAGAGAAGTACAACAAAGCAAGTACTCGAAGCAACACGAAGCGCTACGTTTCGTTGCATCAATTGTCAGGAGAACAAAATAATCTTCTAAATAATCTGCCGAATATGGTTGACTGGAATTTCAAAAACTTGCGGTCATTAAGTATGGTAGTCTCATAACTATATCACAAGTAACAGCTGTCACGTTCAGTCCAAACCAAACTAAATGGATACAATGAAACAAAAGAACTCGTCTTTTAACCGACATGTGACAATAAAATAGCGGATATTCATGGCCAGCGCATCGCGTCTTCCAAAGTATGTTCTACATGTTGTTTGTGCATTATAACGTCCTCCAACGAATCGACAAACCGTGACAATAATTCCGCTACGTTTTACATCATGCCAACCCTATCCATTACATTTACCATAACCTTTCGAACTTACTAGAGATCCTATTGATTTATACGTTGTCATTATTCAATCGTTCGGCCAGAAAATTACAGACAAAAAAATTCTAGACAGGCTGTGTTGAATGACAAAAATTCAGGATAAGGTTCCAGCCATGGTTACAACTGGGCCTCAATGTGTTTGATGACGTAGACAGAGAATGGAAGCGCAGGACATGCCGCTATAACTACATTGCTTATTTCTTAACACGCGAGCCGAAGGGCCCCTCACATGACGCGCATCGGAGGGGTGGTTCGCCCACCTAAGATCTCGGAAAGTACTGAAACTAGAAGCACACAACTTCGATGGTACATTACGACTATAGCGACTCCCTTCAGTATAAATTACATGACCCTAGGTCAATGCCTTCAGGGCCAAATGAGGTCGAGATCGGCCGCCACACCGCGCCACCTCACTGAATAATCGTTTGTGACCTTGAACGCTCGGCGTCCGGGCGTCCGGTCGGTCGGTCGACTTTGCACCCCGCAGTTCCTATATTTACCAACAGATCTTCAATTTTGTCGCATAGAATGGCCGTATCAATTTTTTACAGCGACAAAATTGCATTACAATATCTACGCCCGTTTATGAGATATCGTTCAAAAACAGGAGGGGTGAGCGGATTTCCTCCACCGGTGCGCATGCTAAACCGCCAGCAGAATCCATTGCAAACGCATGCATTCACATCATAAGCAGTTATTTCAACTTAGGGCAGATTGGCTGCATTGGTCGTGTACCGTCCTACGGGCTGCACACCTCACACGAACACAGGACGTACAGCACACCGGGAATAGATGCCAAATAATCAACAGCGGAGTCGCTACATCATACATGGCATCCAATGATAAACAAGCCATTCTTGACTGCATATGAAATGCAAAGAAAATAGCAGGGCAACTATAGAAGGACTGGTGGCAGTTAATGACAAATAAACAGTAAGGCTTGCAAACATCAGCAGATAGCTGTGTTGGTAATACTGGGCATCAGTGGAGGATGCACTCCCAGAACAAAAATAGCTGATAGTAACATGCTACCATCCGAATGACATGCTGACTAGAGTTTCCACTTTTCCCTAAAAACTGGGAGGCGCGGCACGGGACAGGAAACTCCGTTACGACACGGCATATGACACGGCAAGCTGGATGGCTGTACGCGAAAAGTTATGGCAAAATAAAGGACCATATTAACAGGTAAAATCTGGCTTGATGAAGAAAGCAAGCACCAGCAGAGCACCAAAACGTCCCACACAATTATTAAATCAGCGCCATCTCCACGTTTCAGGGTTCTTCAAAATATCTTTACTTAAGCCTTTCTACTTGCCATCTTGAAACCATGGGTTCAACATTAAGGCATATTTGCTCCAAATGAGAAGAATGAGATAATTTCCAGAGAGGATAATATTCTGAATGCCAAAAATCCAGGAACGACCCATTTTCCAACCCTGAAAATATTATACTAAAGGGTAGTGTTAAATGGATATAAATCTGAATGGAAGGATGTTCTTAGTGGAGTGCCACAGGGATCTGTTCTAGGGCTCTTCTCTTTATCATCTTTGTGAATAACGTTGAGGTAGGGCTGAGGAATAGGGTTTTTGCTAATGACATCAAATTGGTAGGAGTGGCTAACAGTAGTGAGCAATCTAGTAATATTCAACTAGACTTGGAGGGCCTAAAAAGTGGGTTGATCAATTGCATATGACTTTCAACTATGAAAAATGTAAGGTTGTGCATCTTGGGTCTGGAGGTGATACCTTCAGATATACAATGGGAGGTAGGAAATTGGATGTTATTGAAGAGGAAAGAGATTTAGGTGTGTCAGTCTCAAACGATCTTAAAGTAGAAAAACAAGGTGTCTCAGCTAGGAAAAGGGCAATCAGAATGCTTGGAATCATTAATAGGAGTGTGAGGTATAAAAGCAAAGAAGTGATGAAAATGCTGTACTTGGCCTATGTGCAACCCCACTTAGAATATTCTGTAGAGACAGGGTTCTGTATTCCCTACTTAGACAAAATATATAGATATGCCAGAAAGAGTGCTGCGCAAAGCCACTAGACTCATCATTGGACTAGGTAACTTAGAATATGGGGACAGACTTATGGCATTAGATATGCACTCACTCAAGTATAGATTAAGGGGCTATATGATTGAAATGTACAAAAGTATTAAAGGCTAGATCAGGTCAAGCTGAATGATGCCCTTCTATTTGGACTATCACATAGGGGTCATCAATTTAGGTTAGACAAATCAAGGTGTAGGACAGCTAAACGGCAACAGGTCTTCGGTCAAAGGATTGTTGATCGGTGGAATAGTCTGCCTGCTGATGTTGTGGGGAGTCCCTCATTGAATGTATTTAAAAATAGGGCGGTCAACTATTTTAGGTTGCAAAATATGGTTTTTAGTTCTAAGTGGTGGTGGATGGGGTGATATCTGTGCTAAGTGGGTGTGCACTGTACGGGCCCATTTAGGCGGGCGTGGATGGAGTCTGAAAATTAGTGGTAAGGCACTCAAGTCACCTTTGTTACATGAGATCCAGTGAATAGGGCTGGATAGGTAAGGTAGAAAGACATTGATGAGTGTGGGGGATGTTGGTCCCTGTGTTATTGTTGGAACTTGGACCATATGTTTTGATCATGTTAATTTAATATTATACTAGCTATATAGGGTATATTATACTTATAGTATTATATTATACTATATAGGGTGCACCTAGCAGTGGATTCAGCACCGACCTTCTGGTATGTGATACTGATGAGATTGGATATGGTAGCACAGTTGGACATGATTGGAGGAGTTTGGAATTGTTCAGGAGTGTGTGATGCAATATCAGGTGAATGGTGATAGATATGCTGGGATATATAGTTCCCTTTGAACTTGAGATAATGGATATATTTGGATGTGAGCATGTACATTTATAGTATCTTTTCTAGTTTGGCTTAACCCAGATGGCCCCTGTAGCCCTCATTCAGCCTTAGCGTTTTGTGAACTTTATCTTCATCTACTAATGCATCAGAAAGTTTGGATCTAGTTTGTTTTCTTATTTATCAGTTCATTTACGATTCTCCAAGTATTTTGTCCATCCTGCTGATTGTGATAGAGTGCTGTTTGCTAATACAGATTTTTCCATCTCTCAAATTATTAAATGAAATGCTACGATGTCTTTTATACTCCTGTTCATTTTGTATGGTTTTATTTTTATGCATTTCTTGTACATTTTTATTTATTTATGGAACATAACACTCCTGCAGTTATCCATGGTTTCATAGTGGCTCTCTTTCTGCTGTATGCGGGTGTTTTAGTCCAAAGCTTCATACCATCTATGTATGCTTTAATCAGCTGAGAACATGCAATGTTTGCAACAGTGTTGTTGTGAAAAAAAGTTAAGTGTCAATACCAAATAATCATTCGATTTTGTCACTTAATTATAATCAAATACTGTTCTATTAGCTTTTGTTGAGCTTATTTTGTCATCAAAAGTTAAAGTCACACAAATGGGAAGATGATTAGATACGTCCTCTAGCAATACCCAGAAGAGCAGATAAAGGAGAGATCATTTATAAATATATTGTCTAGCAATGATATTCCAGCACTATGTGCATGAGTGGCTTTTGTTATAGTGGGCCAAAATCCATGAGGTGAGCAAGTTTAGAAAGGCTCTGCTATTTCTATAATTTCTGATATTTAGTATGATATAGTTGAAATATCCTGTTATGATTGTAAGTTTTTCTTTCCTTTCTATGCTGTTTAGTAACCTATCCAACATGTTTTGGAAATCACAATGGGAGAAACATAAGGGATGGTATATCTGACATCAATTGCTGATCCCCCACCCTCCCTGTAACATCGACTAGATGCAAACATAGTGTAGGTGAAGAGGGGGGGGGGGGGGTCCAAACACTTAAGACATCATGCAACAAATAGCTCTACTGCTGCTTCTGTATGGCAGAACCAGTAATTGTACTGTGTTTACCGAACACAAAAATGAACAAGCTATCCATATTCAAACAGTTCCTTTCAATTAAAATTATCTAACCACTTGCAAAAAGCAACTATAAAAGAGATAATTATTTGTTAGTGGTGTGCCGTATTCCGAACACGAAAATGTGGTTGTGCAGGATTACTTCACTGTAGGTGTTCTGGTGGAAGATATTAGTAGCTACTAAAAAATACTGGTGTAATCGCACCCAAAAATATTGTAGGTCGCTTCCTTTTGGTTTTCTCAAGTTGACGGCTATGTGAAGCCTAACATGGCACCTACGGACTTCGTTGGCTCCGTACACAAAGAATCTGTAGAACTATGCAGTCAGACCTTTGTATTTCAGTTGAGAAAGGTCCATCGTTTATGAATACGGCCATCTTGTTGTTATTTACCCTCCGAACATGACGCGGAAGAAGAAGACGTCCAAAGGTAGGTGTTCGGGAAACGGAACGTGTTCAGATAACCCCCTCTTCACCTAATTGCTAATTTCAAAAAATTGTTTGGTACCATTCTTAGGTCATACTTCAGAGATGCATATCACTGCCCATTGGGTGCCAGTGGCAGGTAAAAAAAACTTGTATATCATCAAATTTGTTCTTCATGGACCTAGGTTACTAAGTGTGCGGTGGTGGCGCACCCATCTCAGCCATGCACCTTTCCCACTTGGTGATACTTTCAGCTTGGTAAAATCGCAACACTAAAGAAGACGTCCACTACATTGTTTTCATTTGACTGACATCTTCTCTCTATTTACTGGTAATTTATACAGGCTAGATACATGGACTGATACTCACCATGCACAGCTATTCCATCAAGCGGTCGAAAAAGGAAGATGGCGTCGAATTGCACTGCAGGAGACGCGCGGTTGAGAACTGTGAGAACCAGTATGGATACCTTTCCTGGCTCTCGCACCAATCCTGTATCATCGAGAACCATATCCAACATTGCTATGATTCTCGGATACTCCCGCTAATAGACATGAGCATGCACCATGAGCTCGAAGAACATATAATTGTATTACAAAGTTCTCGTGTCGTTCTCGGAGACTCGTGACGAGTGTAAAACGATAACTTTATGAGAAGGGGGTCGAGGGGTGCTGTCAGTGTAGTATTAATGGTCTGACATTCTGTTCAACAGCCACCCAGGTATCTAATCTGGCTTGATCGAGTGGTAGCGAGTTGGGAAAGACAATTTCTCGACAGGTAAAAGTTATTGAATGGCCCTGAACCCTGATCAAGCGAAACATATGTTAGCATGGTGAGCTTTTTTATTACCTACCCTTTTCCTTGTTTCAGTCTATTGAGCCGGCGCCGACTGGCTGCAGTGCTCTAGAATGCAACGTCCTTAATCCCTACGTCCTTTGCCATTCAGATGACTTATTTATTCACCTCCATCCTGTACAATAATAGCCACCAGCTGCGTGGATGTACTTGTAAGTAAATACAAATACCATACAATACAATTTCCATCAGTACATGCTTCTAGAACAACGATAATTGCATTCCTGGAACACATGCCATATAAATTGATATGGTGAGACACTGGCGCCACCTAACAACAACTATACAACAACAACAACAACAACTATAAAAACAGAACATGTGTATTGTGTAACCAGGGAATTTAACATTTAGCTACCTGAAGTGAACCGTTTTGTGATGTGTGGCATTTGGCCCATATACTGATCAAGTTATTTCTGGAGTAATTATGTGATTATCCCTAGAGTTAGGCTATCACTGAGAGTTATATAATTATCGCCACCTGTCCATGGGTTTGCTCAGACCATCGTTTAAAAAACCACAGTGATCCACTGTGATTCGTCTTTGTTGCCTTAACAAAATCCCAAATGTTCTATGGTATCAATATAACCTCAACCCAACTCATTCATATCATATATATATCTATATATATATATATATATATATATATATATATATATATATATATATATATATAAAAAAAAAAAATATATATATATATATATATATATATATAAAAAAGAATATATGCATGTGTATGTGGGTGTGTAATTTAGTGTTTATTTGTTTATTCACCTACTTTTTTAATGCACAAGCTATTCCGCTTCCCTAAGATCATCCTCAAAGAGACCACAATGCTCCTCTGTGATTCATCTTTGTGTGTCTTAGCATAATCTCCAAATGCCGTATGATATCAGCTAAGGTCACCTGTCTACTTCATATCAATGGACAGGTTAATTATGTGTTTCATACGTTCATCTCGCTTTCCAGAAACCGTTTTTCTTCCGACTTTCGGCAGCGATGCACTCAGCATCCATGTTGTGCCTCCAGAGCGAGATGTGATTGTAGGAAAGTCCCTATATTGGCACGCGAGAGTCTAGCAACCTCGTCGTCTCGATAACCCCGGTCGCGAAAGCACCAATGTCTTTTTAGCTGCCCTGTATTGCACTGCAGCACTCGCACGATCACATGAGACAGACCGACACAGTACAGAACTTTGTCCTCTGAAGGAAAACCGTGATACTGCCTTTCCTATGAATTTAGAAGCCGAATTTAGTTGGGAAGCGCGCGCGCGCCGGAGCGTTTCAGCAGCGGTCCGCTCGCAGTGAGAATCGAAGCCTGACTCCTCGGTCGCCCGACGTGGGGCCCTCACGGGCACAGACCCCCGGCGTTTCATTGGTCGTTGAGCCAGAACTGCCCATTTACGTCACATCCCTGTTCTAGAAGGTTCTACTGCCGTCTGCAAGGGGAAGTTGACTTCAATACTGATTGTTGCTATGTTATATTTACGTTACACTTTTACAGTTACAATTACGGTACACTTTTACAATCGGAAGGCTTACGGGAGTATCTCAATTACGGTTACGAGACAGCCAAACGTATAACTTTATGTGAACTCTGTTACATCTAACATCTAACGATGGCAGCGGGGCGCGCCGGTCGGATAGGGGAGGGGAAGGGGCAAGGTCCACTGACCGACCCCGACTGGAGCGGTGGCTTGCTTACGTCGGCATCAGATAGGCGGATGCCAGTCTAGGTGCCTGAGACTTGTCGCGCCAGGAACGGAAGGGGTAGGGGGCTGAATTTATGGGATTAAGACGCTCAAAAACTAACTCTATTACAACACAGCGAGAGGTCCAAAAAGATCGGATCAATTCCCAGATTAATCCTGAGCTTCCACTCAGACATATCACGGCCTTCTACAATCATATACGAATCAACAGACACTTACGATACGACAACAATTTAATACAAGTTCAGATGACACACAGTTCTACGTAATTAGTCTAGGAGGTTTTAAGGGTTATCCATTCTCTGATCCATGGTAGTAAACTAAACAATGTTCCTAATAACTAAACACGAATACAATTTTCCGCAAACATTTTTGGCGATCACTGTCGCGTGCGCACTGTTGAAAGTTCAGTCCGGTTCGGGGAGGGGATTATCTAAGCATGGGAAACCTGGCCATGCTGCAGACTGGATGTCGCCCGGGGTGCGACACTCGACGACCACACTCACTGGTCGGCCATGCGGTATTTCACCGCCTGACGGTACGCACGATACCGTTGCAGCAACCGGTTGGTTTCCGCGTTGTCAGCGCGCGCGGCCGCAGTCGCGGCGCTCGCGTTCGTAGCGGCGGTGCCTGCGACGTCAGCGTCGGCGCTTGCGACACCAGTGGCGTCGCTCGCGATGCCAGCGACGGCGCCTGCCACGACGTCTGCGACGTCTGCGTTTCCACCGATCGGAGCGAGACCCCACTCCCTTGCACCAATGGGGAAACTGGGGGACGGGCTGGTGACGACTGCGGGCAGATTCGCCTCGCAGGTTCCTTTGGCGTGCTCCCGTGGATCACGGCCACACACGTCACACCAGTCAGGGGTGGTGACGTTGGCGTCGGCAGAGTCGACTCTCGCACTCGTAGGGGCAGCGCTCCGTGGCGGGCCACCTGAGTGCCGGGCTAGTATGTAGCCGCAGGTAGTGCACCATCTGTCCAGATGACGGTACGTTGGTGGCTTCACCATCCGTGGGTCGGGACGTCCATTCGGCCCATAGCGGTCCACAGGCAGTTTGTAGTCAGTGGTCACGATACGGACTAGAAGGTCGGCTGGTAGATGACTGGCCTCCACCCAGGAAGCCTGAGATGGCGGAAAGCCATCCCACTCCACGAGGTAGACGGCCATGCCCGCGCAGTCCTACCGGACTGCGAGGACACGTGAGATTTCGAAGTTCATGTTGGCAGCTGTAGTCGGCGGTAGTCGGCGGGAGGCGGCGTGCGGCGGCGGCGTCGGCGTGTCCGATCGACGGTCCTGCGGCAACTGGCGTGACGGACTCGTCACGCCCGATTGTCAGGACGTGTTGATGTTGGCCCAGGGCCAGGACGGATGACGATGATGTCTTCACCGAGCGGGAGGGGTTGAAGGGTTGAAGGTTGTGGTGTTGGATTGGTGGGAACAGAACTCTGTTTGCGGCGCATCAGACAGTACATGATAACACCTGTTGTGGCTACGAACATCAATACCACTGGGATGATCAAGGCTGAATGTCCTAACACTGCATGATAGCGGATGTCACGGGTTGTCTGCAGTTGATAGCTGAGGCGGGAGATTGGGATGTCGAGGTCAGGTAACATCGACAGGGCTGCTGTGTCGGAGTTGCTGTCTAAGCTAGGTAGCTGGGTTCGGATTGTCTGCTCGGTCAGCTCGACTAGCTGGGCAAGCTGTGAGCGCAGGAAGTTCACATGGTTGACATCCAGAAGGGATGATTTTGAACTGGCCGTGGGGATTCGAAAATACTTGGAAAGGATTGAGCATCCATTTCTCAGGTGCACCAACTGTGCAGGGGTGGTTGTGGTGAATTCTGAAGTGCCATTGGCACAAACCATTTGAACGTTCACCGTTGATCCTGAAGTGATCAGCCAAAGGTTTCGTTCGACTTCCAAAGCTGTCGGGGTACTTTTGAGGGACACGAGTGCTTTGCACTGTGTGTTAATTTCGTCGATCTCACGCAGATACAGTGATTTCACACAGGACGCGTTCGTCGCTGTTAATTGTTCGGCTCGATGGAAATGACAAAAAGGTAACTTTTGCTGCAGACATATACGGATATCTTCGGATATCTCCATGAAGCGGGTGTTGTCCTGGCTGATGGCAAATAACTTCACGTTTCCTGTTTCAAATTTCGTTTCCAAAGACGTGTTTCGGTCAGGCAGTTTCGTGTTGAAGATTTCAAACACGTTGAAGCGGTCCGGAATGTTGACGATGGGGATGGGCAGAGTCATGTAGGATTTGGAGTTCACGACGGTCAATGAGGTATGAATGATCCGGTAATACTCCTCGAGTTCATCGGTCCGGTAGGGCAAAGCTTTGCCGTCGGATAGGGCATTGCTGATGCTCGAAAGTACTTTGAGTAGTTGAGCTGGTTTTACCAGTGATTGGGACAGGATACCATGAGTTAAAAGGCTGAGTTGCATCTGTAAGTCCGAAAGTTGATTGCTGGCTTGCTGAATGATGGCTCTAGCGTTTTCAGTTACCTTGGTGATTTGGGTTTGAAGTGAAATGCAGATTTCAAGGTATTGCAGTTCGGTACGTTCCATAATTGAGACCTGATGGGTCAGATTGTTCACCAAACGATTGATCTGATTGATCGCCTCGCGGTTCGTTTGTACTTCCACGTTGGTATGATTCATGATCGATGCATTTTCTCCGAGAATGTGAACAATGTTGTCTTTATCGTTTTCCAAGGTATCAAGTCGGCTGAGGATGGCTTCAAGATCG
The DNA here is from genome assembly GCA_034440615.1 of Ashinkailepas kermadecensis. Lineage (NCBI taxonomy): Eukaryota > Metazoa > Arthropoda > Thecostraca > Neolepadidae > Ashinkailepas > Ashinkailepas kermadecensis. Next base: position 196,298 of record JAOTOM010004693.1, on the reverse strand, counting down.
GCGTCGGTAGCTGTACCGAACAGAAATGACAAGGCATTTCCAACGAAGGGCAGGACAGATCGCTTCTGTCTATAATGGTTCGGGTTGATTGAGTTGGCTGCCAGGATCGTATTATCTAAATTGGTCCTAAGTGTTTTCAAGCTTTCGGTCAGCTGGGATTTCACGTTGTCGGAATACGGAAATTGCGGATGATCAGTGAGATATAATCCTATACGTTTTTCGAACACATGTAGTGTGTGGTTCAGGACGCTCAGCGTTGTAGGCACATCATACACACGAAGAGGCACGTGCACGTTCCATATCTCATGGGTTGAGTACAGTACACCACGTGGCAAGAACAGAGTTTCGTAGGTAGTTTTGAGTATAAGGAATAATAGGATGGGAATGATTTCGACCACCGACATTCTGTAAAATAAAATGACCTGTGTCACACTAGACATCAGGATAGGTGACGTCACAACGTCACATCAACATCATTACGCCCATATGGGGTTCCATCACAAGGTGCTACACGCACCACGTCCATCACATCGGCCATCAGGCCAGTAGGTGGCGTTACTCCGTCACCGTTTGTGGCGCCACTGCGTCAACAATACAGTTACATGTTCACATGAAGCGACTCACTGGTGCACTTCGATGATAGGTCTACTAGAGCCGATTAAACCGTCGATTGAAACATCATCATTTGTAATTTGAACTGCCTCATCATTGATTCATTTTGCATCTCCACAAAGCTCGCAAAGGCGTTCGATTTATTAGGCGTGACGTCGACTCGGTCTACATCAGCTTCGTAATCAGTGGAAGTAGCGGAGTCATCGTAAATTTGAAGTTTTGCATGGAGGGCGATCCTCGTCAGATGATTCCACCAAAAGTCGTTTTTCAGGGACTGGCCTCACCGGGCTTTCAGTCGAGTCCTGCAAGCGTTTTGCGAATTCTGAAAGCGGAATTTCATCTTCCGATTCGCTAATTGGAGGTTTTGAGCGTTTCGCCAATTGCGATTGTGAAGTTTCAGGGTCTGAATCACTGGACACAGGTAAGGGTCGTTTTAGGCGCTCTGCTAATTCTGAAAGGGGTAAATTGTCTTCTGAATCGCTCGAAGAAGGGAGTGGTCTTTTGTTTCGTTCTGCTGGTTCCGAAAATGGAGCGTCGTCGTCTGACTCACTAGTCGACCGCAACGGCCTTTTGTTTTTCTGGACTGGTTCGGACAGAGGAACGTCTGTCTCAGTATCACTCGATACCGGTGGGGGTTCAGCTACATCTGCAGACTGGGTGAAAGGTGATCTCTCTGGCAGGTCAGACTCGACCGGCAGTGGTTGCACCGAGCCAGGCACGGGCTCTGTCAACTCAGCGGTTTCATCATCCTTTGTTCTCGGTGGGCTGCATACGTCCATGGGCCAATCCTCACAGGGACTGTAGTCAGGGCCGGCCTCGGCCCGTCTGGCTGACCTAAAAGGCTGCACTCGTTCAGGGACAGCACCATTTACCTTTGAAGTTTTCTCTAAATACTTCTGGTTCACCGGTTCGTCGTGGTCCTTGGTGGGTTCCCATGCTGTGTTCCGGTCGGCTAGCCGTAGTTTCTGTGCATGCACCAACCGGATCTTACCGGAGGTCTGATTCCTGATCACATAATTAGCTGGGCTAGTTTGTTTGACAATCCGAAAGTATGGTTTTCACGGCAACGATAACTTTGACGACTTGCCAGGTTGTACAGTTGTGTCATAATAATACACGGGATCTCCAATTTTGAAATTTCGCGGCTTAGCTTTGCGGTCCGCGTACTCGCGGTTCCGTTCATGGCTCTCCACAATGTGTGTCTATACATGGCTGTACGCTTCATGTAAATTAGACAGCATTTTTGGGACATAGTCTTCTCCGTAATATTTCGTTTTAGGCTGGAGCAAATTGTCCAGGGGGAAAACGGGGTCTCTGCCGTACAGTGTGAAGAATGGCGAGATGGTTCCAGAGCTTCCAATGTTAGCGGTCCGATAGGCGGCAAGAGTGGCGGGAATTTTTGTGTCCCAATCATCCTGATTTTTGTTGATTGTTTTTGCCAATATGTCGTTTTGGCACCTATGGTACCTTTCGCAGCGTTCGTTACTTTGCGGCCGATATGCACTGGTGGTGATATGGCGAATATTCAAACAAGTTTCCAGCTCGTCTACAACAGCATTTCTAAATTATGTTCCTAAGTCCGAAAGTATCACGCGTGAGCATGAGTGGCGTGGGATGATTTCTTCCATAAGGATTTTCGCGACAGTATGGGCATCCTTCCGCTTAGTGCAAAAACTTTCCGGCCAAGAAGAAAACAAGTCGATGATCGTGATGACGTAACGGTTACCTTGTTGCGTTTCTGGGTATGGTCCACAAGTGTCAATCGCAATCATTTCAAAGGGATAGTGAGGTACTGGCATCTCCTGCATCGGGGCTGGGGCTGCTTTGGCTTTGCGTCCTGTGCAAGGCACGCAAGCTCTGAGGTAGGCCACTGTGTTTCTCCACATTCCGTTCCAATAATATCTGAATTTAAGCTTTTCGTATGTTTTTGTGAGTCCCATGTGTCCTGCAAAGAAACCTTCGTGCATCCCTTCAATACTTCCTGTCTCAGGGATTTTGGCACGCATAGTTGTAAGCCTGGAAATGGCCCACAGCGAGGTCCGTCGCTAATTTTGTAGATCAGTTTGTCCAATCCCATGTAATGCAAAACGATGTCCCGATAATCTGCGTGATTTTTGTAATTCATGATTTTTCGAATACTTGCTATTTCCTCATCTGCACTCTGCAGTTTCGCTATATCCTCCCATTTCACTAGTACTTCCTTACATTTTTCCTCTCTGCTCAGGTCTTCCTCTGGTTTTCCGAATTCAGTGTGACGGAGATCACCCATTGGAACATGGTCTGAATCTATGACGTTCACGTCTTGGTCAGTTTCGTGCATTCGACTGAGGTGGTCAGCCACGATATTTTTGCTGCCTTTAATGTAAATTATTTCGCAGTCGTGCTCTGAAAGCATGATAGCCCATCTCTGCAACATTGGATTTTTCATTTCTGACAGGTTCAAGAATGTAAGTGGACGGTGATCGGTCAGAATGGTGAATTTCGATCCAAGCAAATATTGGCGTAATTTTTGCATACTCCACACGCACGCATAAGCCTCTTTTTGCACCACTGGCCACTTCCGTTGTGTCTCATTTAACTGTTTCGACAGGTACTGTACCACTCTTTCACCTTCTCCGTGTTCCTGCACTAACACGGCTCCAACTGCTTCCTGGGAGGCATCCGTGTATAATTTGTACTCTTTCGTGATGTCTGGATAAGCCAGCACGGGTGCGGTAGCTAATTTTTGTTTCAGAGTTTCAAAAGCATGCTCACACTCGTCTATCCAATGAAATCGGGCATGTTTTTTTGGTGAGGTTTATAAGTGGCGTTGAGATTTTGCTGAAGTTGGGAATGAAGCGACGGTAGTATGAACACATACCGATGAATGAGCGGACTCCCTTGACATTGGTCGGGGCTGCCATATGTTGAATCGCTTCAACTTTCTCGGGGTTTGGCTTGATGCCAGAGGCTGACACTAGGTGTCCCAAGTACTGTACTCTTTCTTTCAAGAAGCCACATTTCGACAGTTTTAGTTTCAATTTCGCTTTTCGCAGTCTGCGGAAAACTTCTTTCAGATGGGCCAAATGTTCGTCAAACGTTTTGGAGTATACGATTATGTCATCGATGTAGGCGGTTGCAAATTGATTTTGAATGCCGGACAGCACTTTGTTCATCAGTTCTGCAAATTTTGATGGTGCATTGCAAATTCCGAATGGCATTTTGCGAAAGTTCCACAGGCCCATAAAACACGTGAATGCTGTTTTTTGAATACTCTCCTCGGACATCGGGATTTGCCAATAACCAGCTTTCAGGTCCAAGGACGAAAAGAAGTTCGCACCTCCCAGAGAGGCAAGAATGTCCTCAATTAGCGGGAGTGGGTAGCTATTTTTTTTGGTCACCTTGTTTAGTTTTCTGAAGTCAATCGCGAACCTGTTACTTCCATCCTTTTTGCGAACGATCACGATCGGGGCAGCCCAGGGACTGTCTGAGTCCTCAATGATACCAGCGTCTAACATCACTTTAATTTGTTCCTCTACGTATTTTCGCTGAGAGAATGGGGTTTTGTAATGAGCTTGTCGGATCGGCGGGTTGTCTCCAGTATCAATGTCCATTTTGATGACATCAGTCGTTCCAAGATCTGCGTCAGTCTCGGCAAATAAGTCAGTGTTAGCACGTAACAGCTGTTCTAGTCTGTCTTTGTGAACACCAGTCAGGTGAGCCAGCTTGGCTTGATCAAGCGGGTGAGAGGGAGCGGTTGGCGGTGTCAGTTCAATGTCCTGTGTCGTGTCAATCAGGTTTTCCAAGTCAGAATCGTCTATAGTCTCAGCGAATGCAATCACCTGCTCTGGTTGCAAGGAGAAATCGCGGATTGTAGTATTGACAATTCGCACTGGTACGCGTTTGTGTTGGTCAGGTTTCGCTATTATTTCTGTTGTGAACAAGCCAGGTTCCTCAGAGATCAGCGGCATATTATCCAGCGAGTGTAGATGACAGTTTTGATCGACTAGTTGGACACGGTTAATGAAGGCTGGGCATTCCACAACAGTGTTGGCGGGAATGTGAATTCTTTCCTTGACTCGGACGAGTGAGCTAGTCGGTTCACTGTTCTGTTTTTGTGGTCTGAGAGGAATCATGTTTCCTTCGATGCAGAGGGCTTTTTTCTCAAAATCTAACTTCGCTCCAAACTTCGTCAAAAAATCATTTCCCAACATGCGCTCCTGTGTTAGGTCCTCCACAATTTGAAATTCGAACGCTTTTCGGAATTTGCTCATATCCACTATGAAGGTTCCGACTCCAATGTTTTTCAGGCGGTGGCCACTGGCGGATATCAGTGGTATGCAATCTCGTCAGTCCTGTGAGAAATTTATAATATTTTTCTCCGCGATTTTATCAAATAATTTTTTTTCTCGAAATCAACGATATGTCGGCTCCCATGTCCACGAGAGTATAGGCTCTCTGGTTGCCGATGTGCAGCCAAGCCATAGGCGTGTTTGCCTTGATGTGAACTTGTTGGACGCGTGCCAACCGTTGTTTACGTTTTTCCGGGTTTCGCTTTTTTCTGATATTCTTCCTCTGTTTTCTCGGTATTTCCTCTGTCTGAATTTGCTCAGCTCCATCACGGTGGTCAGTCGCGACAGAGCTCATTAGTTTTCCGGCTGGCTAATAGGCTGAGAGCGGCATCGTCTTCCAGTGTGACCAATTTTGGCACACCTGATACAGATGGGTCTACCATCGGGAGTCCAGCGGTAAGCTGGGTGCTGGTCGGTGTTGGGTGGTGCTCTCCATACTCTGGGGCCCATATGAGGTCGTGGCTGCGGTGGTGGTCCATAGTGGGGTCCTGACTGAGGTGGTCCATAGTGTGGTCCTGGCTGAGGTGGTCCATAGTGTGGTCCTGGCTGAGGTGGTCCATAGCGTGGTCCTGACTGAGGTGGTCCATAGTGTGGTCCTGAGGGGTAGTTTCGTGGCGGACGGGGGTAAGGTTGGTAGGTGGGATGGAACACCCGTGGTCCAGGCTGGGGTTGGTTCTCCCTGGGTGGCTTCTGGTTTCTAGCTTGGTGGCTGCTAATTTTTGCACCAATTGGCCTATTGCCATAACAAGTTTTTCGAATTTCTCCACCTTGTCCTCTCCTGTGTCTGGCTGATTTGAGTCGACTTCCATCGGCTCCTGCCTTTGTACGCCTCTGCAAACCTCGATAACTCTGTCCACCTTCTGTTCCTTTACTGCAAACTGGATGGCTTCCTCCAGGGTTCGGAAGTTTTGACTGTACAGCTTATTTGCCAATGAGCTACTTTGGACACCTTTATTAAAAATATCAATGAGATTTTCCTGAACCGTGGGATTTTCGACATCTGAGTAAGCTTCCCGTGCCAGTGTGATTAATTTCTCCCCGAAATTCTGCACAAGCTCATTGTGAATCTGACGTAGTTTTCGCAAACCCTCCTGAGCGCACTTATTGTCTGAGAGGTCTGAATATCTTTCCCGCATGACGTGCTTGATTTGTGTCCACGTCATAAGTGGTTGTTCCGTGAATACGCGCTGCATAAACTCGGCTGCAGGTCCAGTGAGCGTTTTGATGCAAATTATCTGCATCTGTCCGTCATTCATGCTGAAGTTAATTCGGTCAAGTTGCCGTAGTCATTCAATTAATCTGTTGTGACCATCTCCAGAAAAGGGTCTGACGTTTTGCGTCATGCCTTGGGCTCGCATCTCCAAGCGAATTTTGTTGAAGCACTCCGCCAATCTATCAGTAGAAATCTCAGTCATAATTAATTACGTTAAATTACGCTATATTTTTTAAAATTATTCGCTCGCTTTTGTGGAGATTTCTGTTTCAAATTCGGCTCGAGGTTCACACATTAGTTCCCACACACAGTATTCAGAACACGGTAGGTATACAGCACAATTATGCAATTAAAAAAAAAAATATTTATGATAGTGGTCAAAATCCAAAAGTGGTATTTTTAGAAGGATGATGAAGTTGCTCGGACTTACGTAAATGAAGCGGAAGACGTTCTCTTGCTCGTCCGTGCTGAAACGGCGTGATTGAAGGTCCAGTTGGTGTAGATCTAGTTGGGCTTGCAGAAAGTCGCAGAGTCTCGCAGAAAGTTTCGCAAAAAATCCGGGTCACGGCCACACTTGTAGGAAAGTCCCTATATTGGCACGCGAAAGTCTAGCAACCTCGTCGTCTCGATAACCCCGGTCGCGAAAGCACCAATGTCTTTTTAGCTGCCCTGTATTGCACTGCAGCACTCGCACGATCACACGAGACAGACCGACACCGTACAGAACTTTCTCCTCTGAAGGAAAACCGTGATACTGCCTTTCCTATGAATTTAGAAGCCGAATTTAGTTGGGAAGCGCGCGCGCGCCGGAGCGTTTCAGCAGCGGTGCGCTCGCAGTGAGAATCGAAGCCTGACTCCTCGGCCGCCCGACGTGGGGCCCTCACGGGCACAGACCCCCGGCATTTCATTGGTCGTTGAGCCAGAACCGCCCATTTACGTCACATCCCTGTTCTAGAAGTTTCTACTGCCGTCTGGAAGGGGAAGTTGACTTCAATAGTGATGGTTGCTATGTTATATTTACGTTACACTTTTACAGTTACAATTACGGTACACTTTTACAATCGGAAGGCTTACGGGAGTATCTCAATTACGGTTACGAGACAGCCAAACGTATAACTTTATGTGAACTCTGTTACATCTAACATCTAACGACGGCAGCGGGGCGCACCGGTCGGATAGGGGAGGGGAAGGGGCAAGGTCCACTGACCGGCCCCAACTGGAGCGGTGGCTTGCCTACGTCGGCATCAGACAGGCGGATGCCAGTCTAGGTGCCTGAGACTTGACGCGCCAGGAACGGAGGGGGTAGGTGGCTGAATTTATGGGATTAAGACGCTCAAAAACTAACTCTATTACATGATTGACATGGAACAATGCTTATGTCCATATGTTCGATATTATGTCCATATCCGATATTCCATTGTATACTTCTTTCCACCATCCCTCGTATCAAGCTGAATAGTACTGCGTCTTGTGTCTGTTTCTTGTCTTTGTGACCTAACTTATACAGCTGAACCGTGCCGGGCAGGTACAGCCCTATACGCTATGCGGTTTCCGCGTCTGCCGTCACGCGCCATGCGGCTGCAGAATCATTTGGCACCGTCATATGATGCCAGCTTCAGTGAACGCATGTCCAGCTTCAGTGAACGCATGTCATACAGCCATATTGCCAGTGAGCGGAAATCACACGGCTGCACCAGCAGTGCGCTGACATCCCACAGACGAAGCGTCACCGGGCGTACGCTTAACGTCCGCACAGTCAGTTAACCGACATGATGCGGATGCATAGTCACTGAGGGCATGTCAAACGGTCAGTAGTGCCGAGGAGCGTCTTCTGACTGCGGCGTCAGTGAGAGCAAGCCCAAGGACCGAATCGATTTCGAGCACACGTCGCACGGCCAATGTCTCCGTGTTCGCACTCCACCTGGCGAGAGCGTTGTGCAACCCCATCACAGAGCCAGTGGTCAGGGCTACCGTTATACGGTTGCAATATCAGTGAGCGAACGAAGACGCTGTCAGCGGATGTATAAACCGTAGCGTCAGAATCCTTCGTCAAGCAGTCGCGCTGTCCTCCAGTGCAAGTCACATGGTGGTAGCATCAGGGAGATCCGCTATAAGGTCGCAGCATTGTGAAGCATCACCACGTGGCTGATCGCGATCGACCCGTCATATGGCTACAAAAACGGTGAACATGATCGCACATGCTGAGCGAGGGTTACATATGGCGTGAAATACGATGGTGGTGTCGTCTACCACAGATCACGTCTATTGCGAAAAGAAGTGGTTACCTTGTCAATGTATTTCATTTGATTTGTGCGTGATGTCCGTACTCTTGAACGTCAAAATGGTTCTCGTCACAAATGAATTGTGACGTATTGATCAGCTGCTTTAGAAGGGAGTAGCGGCGTGTTCAGCGGCATATATATATATATATATATATATATATATATATATATATATATATATATATATATATATAAATGGAAGGATGTAGGCTTTTGCAACTCAATAATATCGAAGTTTTCGAAAAAGGTGTCAGTCTTATCAGACCTTGTGACGATCGGAGCGTGTGTAATCTCCATCTTCGATTAAATGATTGACTTACATTGCTTTCACTTGCGTGGATGAAAATGATCCCGCACGATTGTTCATGAAGGAGCATGTGCTTACCGGACAAATTGCGAACGTGATGCACGTCGATACGCAGTAGTGTCTATTGCAAATAGCCATACGCCAATGTTGACCCTGTGAACTGTCGTCATTGTCAAATATTGACATCGCAATATATATCTGGAAAACTTACGCAGATATCGATATAATAGTTATCGACGGTAAGCTGGCGGAAACCAATATATGGATATCCTAACATATTAGCACAATAATGGCATTGGCTGTAACCGTCGCGCGACCACGGCATATCGCCGTATTTGTGCGTACAGGGTAAGCTGCAACAATTCCGCGTCGCTTTCAAACCAAGGGGGACATGCAACAAATATGAGTGTGTTGCACGTCATGCTACCTTGCTATTGATACCAACTTTATGTTTCGGGTTGCTATCATATAAACCAAAGTGTTTGTGCCTGGCTAATAAAGCTGGACATCTACACAAGCAAAGCAAGTTTAACTTCACCCAGGAATGTCGTTTTATGAAAATGATCGGTATGGCTTAAGTGTCGGTTCAGATATGGACAGGATCCTCGCAAACACACTGAGCACATAAACACGGAAATGCTAATGCGTGTTGATTATAATGCGTATTACTTGACTACGACACATCAAATGCCATAAAATGAACGCCATTACGGTTTGAAAGGCCAGTACGACGCAGACACTTGTTTTTTATTTCGCATTTCTCACTAGGTCTCTTGATAGCACATACGATACGCGGGACTTGTCGGTTGACATTCTACAACACCATTCATCGCTAAAGCCAACGACAGGGTCATCGTGATGGTATGAGAGGCGCGTCCTTTATCATTTTCCTGAGGGGATTGTCCCATACAGTCGAGAAAGACGCTCGTTTTTCAACCTCCGACGCCCCGCCCCTTCACTTCCGACTTATTACGGCTCCGCTTCAACATAAAGTGGTCCTTCCTCTACTTTAGACCAGCGATGTCGTATGAAATCGATCAGTCGAGCCCAGGGTCTGACCTGTAGGCATAGCCAAAATTTACTCAATAGGTGCGTGGTGGGAGTGAGGGTGGAAGAAGCGTAGGAACTGAGATTTCGGCTTGTATTCCTATTTTCGCAATCGGAAAATGAAACAGAAAAAACTTCTTTTTTTTCTTCAGATTTCAATTTCCAATCCTTGGGTACGCTACACCCATTATGGCCGCATTAGTATGGGATTTTGGTTCACAGTAATCGTATTGCGTAATAAGATGTTTAAGAGTGTTATATAGCTATACTTATGGATTCACGTACCTACATGTATAGGTAATGTGAGGCGGCTAAAACAATGTTAAAAATACAAAGAACGGATTGAAATTGTTTCATGTCCATATGTAAATGACATCTGTAGAAAAAAATGTTACGTATGACTTAGTTTGGAAAACACGGGTATGGCACAAGCATCTTCGGTGGACGCCCGTCAAATTAGCAACATATTCATATTAACATTGAGTTTCATATTCACTGGATATCGCAGAAGAGCGGACTACTCGATTTCCTTCAAAATCGGCACATTGTGTGCCTTCACAATTGGCACACTTGACGCGCTGATCGCTGACGCATCATGACCATACAAGGTCAAAAGTCATGGTCACTGAGGTCAGACTACTTAGATTTTCTTCAAAGTTGGCACACAGGTGGTCCTTGACGTGCAGATCATCATGAGCATAACAGCTAACAATGACGTGTATAAACAGCTGAGTTATTTGAGTCAGAACGTCGTCATACATTCCGGGTATAGACACAATGCACAGCGATCAAAACGAATATCAATCTGCACGTCATGTTCAGTTGCGGATCCAGAAGGGGGCATACCCCTCCCCTTGGGCCTCTGAAGGTCTCAAGCGCGCCGTTGAACACGTGTTTCGACATGGACCGTGACGAAGCACACAAGAAATTGGGCGGTCCACGGGACCTCCGGTCAACCAGTGAGGGCCCAGGGCCGATGTGAAGGGGCCCCGGGCCGATATGAAGGGCCCTTGGGCCGATATGAATGGCCCCTGGGCCGATATGAAAGGACACTGTGCAGATATAAGGAGTCGTAGGCCGACATGAGGGGCCCCTAGGCCGATATGAGAGGCCTTGGACCAACGTGAGAATCCCTGCACCGACGTGTAGGGTCACAGAACATCCCCACGCATGCACCTGATATAAATGATAAGCGCAATGATCGCAACGATCTACCAAGTACCTTAAGATATTCAAGAATTAAATATTAAAATATTCTGCCCGTCCGGGAGAATATTTGTTTGGCCATTCTGGATAATAAATGTATGGGGTGTCCGATAGATTATTGGTCGTCCGGACATCTCAGAACGGCTAACAGGATATAATCATTCGGACGGGGTATGGGTGTCACTTTGTGACATTGGCTCAGGGGCCAAATGACCTTTCTGATGGCATGTGTCTCCGGATCGGCTAAAAAATATCGTTGAGATGGGAAGGGGTACATTCAAGCTTTCTGAATGGCCCCATAGGCCAATTCAAGGGGGAAGGGGAAGGGCTACATTCAAGCTCTCCATAGGCCCCATAGTTAAGAATATGTCTGACTGGGAGATGGGGGAAATCAATCATTGGGGGAGGGCAAACTGATGATTAAGAGGGGGGGGCAGTGCCCATTTACGTATGCAAAGTGGCACCCCTGGGACAGGGCATATATTCTTGAAAATTAATTGACTTCCGGGCGGCATCGAACGTACACAGAAAAACGAGCGTGTAGACTCCTGAATGTCCCAGCAGTGGTCCTGTCTCTTAGCCAGGGATGCCGCCGAATCTGTGGCTGTGGTGGAAACGTCCCGGAAATATGTTGATAAAATACGGGAGCAAATAAGTCGCCCGTGGGACCTCGCGGTATACTAAATTCGATGGGGCATCGTCGGGAAAAATCATGGGATAAGGTCGTCAAGTGTTGAGGCTTAATAACAGCCAAATGGGCCCACCTGGGTTAAGCCTGTATATACAAGATTGTGTGCGACAGGAAAAAAATACACCGAAAAACACGCAATCAAGACTACATCGCGAGTTCCAAAGGCACTATCTACCCCAGTACATCCACACCATTCCCCCGATCTCACGCAACACGAGTGATCGAGCAACACTAGCGTGAGTTACGCGTAATACCCGCATGGATGAGTCTTAGACCAGCAGGTGCGACCCGGACTCTGTCAGGGTTCAGGCCTCAGCTGTTGTTGGCAGAGGCGGGCCAATTAATTTTGATCGTGGCAAGGCACCCCATCAGACTTGAAGAAAGAAAGCACATGCACTGAACACTTATGAGATCGGGACACATCACACCGCAATGACACGACACCATAGAGCAGATCTTGGAATATTGATCGGCAGGTGGAGAGGGAATTTTCTGCGGAAAGGAAAGCCTCTTCTCCTCTAGGAGAACACCAACGGCTGAAGAAAGTCGTTGACGTGCAGATTCATATTCGTTTTTATCGACGTGCGTTATATCTATACCGTCAATGTAAGACGAAGTTCTGACTGAATAACTCAGCTGTTTATGAGCGTCCCTCTTAGCGTGCAGGATCATGCTGATCACAAAGGCCAGCTGTGTGCCAATTTTGAAGGAAATCTGAGTAGTCTGACCTTAGTGGCACTGTCCTTTGACTTTAAACGACTCATGTGTTTATGAACTCTTAGGTTCCATTCATGTGATCAGCGCATCAAGAACTACCTATGTGTCAATTTTTAAGGAAATATGAGCAGTCCGATCTCAGTGAACCTCGCCTTTGGCGTCGAATAACACCTGTCTATGAACGCCCTTCTTAGCTTTTAAGTTCATAGTGATCAGGACATCGAGGAGTACCTGCGTGCCAATTTTAACGAAATCTGAGTAGTCCGACCACGGTGACCATTGACCTTTATCCCAGAATATCTTCGCTGCGTATTGTAGTACGCCTATATATGGTGTTCATCATGATCAGAGTATCACGTTCTATGATCCACGCACAATACTCGAAAAGCAACATAACTTTACTTGCAGATTTATCATCGTTTGTATCGTTGTACATTATATCTACACCGAGAATGTATGAAGAAGTCCTGACTCAAATAACTCAGCTATTTATGAACGCCCCTCTTAGCTGTTATGCTCATGATGACCAGCGCGTCAGCGACTGCCTTCGATGGTCCTGCACTTTCATTTGTGGGGATTGGGCCCCGCTAAAAGTGAATATGACAAGCATGCTTTTGGATGGCCTTCGACTTCAGACGGTCACTCACCGACTTCCTACAGCCTCTCTTCAGCTTTAGACTTTCCCTCTCCGAGTTTAGACGGCTCCTATCCTAATTCAGTCGGCCTCTTACAGGTCATGCCGCGTACTCATGTCTCACGGCCCCATGCGACTTCATGCGGCTCTTTCCCGAATTTTCTCAGTTTGTTACTATGACCCTGTCCGACTGTTTTAATTTATGACTTTATGACTAATGTTTATGAATTTATGTGACCCTATTAGACGGTGGAACGAACTTTTAGCGACCTATTACACGCTTATGTCAGGCCACCACAAGCTATACACGGCATCTGTGCAATTTAAAAGGCACCTCTCGGCTTTGGATATCGGACCAACCGTCGCCGTCTGACTTCATCACCTGTCCGATTTAGTTAAAGTCTAAATACAACTCCTTTTTCAGTCCTTGTTTTTTCCGATTATTTTTTCGTAATTTCAAGATTGATTGCAGTTACTAGAATTACCCCTTGCTAACGCGAATACCAAACAAGATGTCCAGTAATTTTGCAAAGTGATGGGCCTCGATACATTCGAAAGTAAAATGATGCTAAGTTTTGGGTTAAATGGAGAATTAGTTTATGCGGTAACTACATTTGGTTTGCAAGGAGCTTTTGAATTCCGTTCTGTTTCGGCTTGTTTTGGCTTGTTTCGGCCGGTGGTGTTATCGAGTTACGCACACGACCAGGATTCCATTCATACGTGGCACCAAGCATTAGCTTCTTCTTCTCACTACAAACTCTGACTCACAAGCAAGAAATTTGGGGCTGCGGAACCAAAGTGGCATTACTCCGATTTTTCTTAGCATTAAGATGGGACAGAAGATAGTATATTACATGAAGGATATTAACAGATAATGAAAGACATTGCATAGCAGAAGATATGACATTGGACGCCTTGGCTGTTGTTCACAGCGTTGGTGCCATTGACACATATGTCTGCCTTTGCTAGAGTTACCTCCCACGGATAGAACATACATGGTATATATATATATATATATGTATATATATATAAATATTTATATTATATATATATATATATATATATATATATATATATATATATATATATATATATCTATATAATATATATATATATATATATATATATATCTATATACATATATATATATATATATATATATATATATATATATATATATATATATATATATATATATATATATATATATATATATATATATATATATATATATATATATATATATAGATATATCTGGAGTAGCTACCCGCATCCGATAGTCCAATCACTGCCCACCTCCCACCGCCCGAATTATACAGGCCGCCATGCGAGCCGGCTGGCGTTTGAATTGCTGGCTTGGCGCGAACGACTTCCTCGACGTACTAGCGGCCCACGTACTGTTTTGACGCACGAATGAATTTTCGCCGATGAGCACAACAATGCTATTTGCAATGTCGTCCAGAGAGTTGATTCCAAGAAGAAGAAGAAGAAGAAGGAGAAGAAGAAGAAGAAGGATAAGAAGAAGGAGAAGGAGAAGGAGAAGGAGAAGGAGAAGGAGAAGGAGAAGGAGAAGGAGAAGGAGAAGGAGAAGGAGAAGGAGAAGGAGAAGGAGAAGGAGAAGGAGAAGGAGAAGGAGAAGGAGAAGGAGAAGGAGAAGGAGAAGGAGAAGGAGAAGGAGAAGGAGAAGGAGAAGGAGAAGGAGAAGGAGAAGGAGAAGGAGAAGGAGAAGGAGAAGGAGAAGGAGAAGGAGAAGGAGAAGGAGAAGGAGAAGGAGAAGGAGAAGGAGAAGGAGAAGGAGAAGGAGAAGGAGAAGGAGAAGGAGAAGGAGAAGGAGAAGGAGAAGGAGAAGGAGAAGGAGAAGGAGAAGGAGAAGAAGAAGAAGAAGAAGAAGAAGAAGAAGAAGAAGAAGAAGAAGAAGAAGAAGAAGAAGAAGAGATATTTTACCGGACACCGGGAGATATTTTAACCCAATAATCCAACCGTTCATGAATGCCCCTCTTAGCCTTTATGTTCATGACCGTCAGCGCATCCTGGACTATATGTGTGGCAATTTTGAAAGAATTCTGAAAGTTCGACCTTAATGATCCTGACTTTGACCTTGAGTAACTCTCTGTTTACGAACGCCCCTCTTAGCTTTTATGCTCATGATGATGAGTGCATCAAGTACTACCCATGCAATAACTTTGAAGGAAATATAGAGGAGGCCGATCTCGATGGCCTTTGACCTTTGCCCCTGGATATCACCGTAGTTTTTTTTTTGAAAGGGCTTCTTGAATGTGCTCATGATAATCAGTGTACCAAGTTCTACCAGTAGATTCTAGGAAAAATGTACGCATGACAGATGGACGTAAGCAAATGTAAGTAAGCAAATGCACGTATGCGCAAAAGTACGTATGACAAATGTACGCATGTCAGATGTACTTAAGAGCAAATGTACCTGTGGGAAAGATACGTGAGCAAATGTAAGTAAGCGCAAAAGTACGTGCGCAAATGTACGTAAGCACAAATGTACGTTTGCGCAACCGAGAGATATCATTGATGATATCTTAATGTATGTACGTGATCGAAAAGTACGTAATCGCAGATGAACGTAAGCGCAAATGGAAATAAGTGTAAGCATACGTATGCGCAAATGTACGTAAGCGCAGAAGTACGTGAGCGCAAATGTATGTAAACGCAAATGCACGCATACGCAAATGCATTTATGCGCAATTATACGTAGTAGCAGATGTACGAACGCGCAAAAGTACGTAATTGCAAAAGTACGTATGCGTAAATGTACGTGATTGCAAATGTGCGTAAGCGCAAAAGTATGTCAGCGAAAATGTATGTAGGCACATATGGATGTAAGCGCAAAATTACATATGACAGATGAACGTAAGCGCAAAATTACGTATGACAGATGAACGTAAGCACAGATGTACGAAAGCGCAAAAGTACGCATGGCAAAGGTATTTATGGCAGATGTACGCAAGAGCAAATATGCGCATGGCAAAGGTCCATAAGCAAATGTACGTAAGCGCAAATGTGCGTATGGCATATGTACCTAACCAAATGTATGGAAACGTAAAGGTACGTATGCGTGACTGTACGCACATTGGCTCATGCGTACATTTACGTTTACGTACATGTGTGTTTACATACTTTTACGTTTACGTACATTTGCTCTTACATATTTTTACTCTTACATACATTTGCGCTTACGTATATTTGCGCATACGTACATTTGCACATACGTACATTTGCGCATACGTTCATTTACTCATGCGTACTTTTGTGGATTATGTACATTCTCGCTTACGCACATTTGCGCCTACGTACATTCGGGCAGACGTACATACGCACATGTATACATTTGCTCTTACGTACATTTACGCTTGTGTACATCTGCGCATACGTATATTTGTGCATGTGTACATTTGCGCATACGTACCTTTGCGCAAACGTGCGTTTGTTCATACGTACTTCTGTGCTTACGTACATTTGCGCATACTGTACATTTGCGGATACGTACATTTGCGGATACGTACAGTTGCACATCCGTACATTTGCGCTTATGTACATCTGCGCATATGTACATTTGCGCATGCGTACATTTGCGCATACGTGGATTTTCCATACTTACTTTTGCGCTTGCGTATATTTGCGCTTACGTACATTCACGCAAACGTACTTTTATGCATACGCACATTTGCGCTTACGTACATTTGCGCTTACGTATATTTGGGCATACGTACTTTTGCACTTCCGTACATTTGCGCGTACAAACATTTGTCATACGTACATTTGCGCTAATACCTACATTTGTCATACGTACATCTGCGCTTACGTACGATTGTCATACGTACATCTACGCCTACGTACATTTGTTTGGGTACATTTGCGTATGGACTTCTGCCACGCGTACATTTGCTTTACGTACATTGTCCGTTTACCCTACCAGTATGCTCGTTTTCACGATGTTCCACCTGTAAGAATCGAATATCAATCTTGCTTGATGTGCAGATTGATATTCGTTTTGTGCTTTTAATCGCTGCATATGCACACCGCGAGAAGTTTGGACACAAATAATCCAGCCGTTTATGAACGCCCATCTTAGCTTTTATGCTCACGAGCGTCAGTGCATCCTATACTACATCTGTGCCAATTTTGAAGGAACTATAAGGAGTCCAACCTCAATGACCCGCCCTCTTAGCTTTTCAATGCTCATGATGGTCAATGCATCAAGTACTCCCCGTGTACAAACTTGAAGGGAATCTGAAGAGTCCTACCTCAATGATCCTGACCTTTGACCCTGAATAACTCAGCTGTCTATCAACGCCGCCTCATCCTTTATGCCCATGGTCGTCAGTGAATCCTAGACTAAATGTGGACCATGTTTAAAATGAATTCTGAGGGGTCCGACCCCAATGATCTTGACCTTTGATCTTGAATAACTCAGCTGTTTATGAACGCCCCTCTTAGCATTTATGCTCATGATATTCCGTGCATCAATTACGACCATTGCACCAATTGTGAAGGGAATCTGAAGAATCCGACCTCAATGACCCTAACTTTTGACCTTGCATAACTCAGCAGTTCATGAACGCCCCTCTTAGCTTGTATGCTTATGATGATCAGTGCATCGAGTACTACCCGAGTGCTAATTTTGAAGGATGTCTCGATGACCTTTGACCTTTGACCCTGAATATCTCCGTGATGTTTTGTAATGCGGCTTCTTGATTGTGCTCACGATAATCAGTGTACCGAGCTCCACCAGTATGCTCGTTTTCGCGATGTTCCACCTGTAGGGATCGAAGATTATTCTAGCTTGACGTGCAGGTTTTATATTAGTTGTGTGCTTTTAGTCGCTGCATTGCACACCGGGAGAAGTTTTGATACACATAATCTAGCTGTTTAGGAACGTCCCTTTCAGCTTTTATGCTCATGGTCGTCAATGCATCCTAGATTACATTTGTGCCCATTTTGAAGGAATTCTGAGGAGTACACGGCCTGAATGACCCCGACTTTTGACCTTGAATATCTCAGCTGCTTATGAACGCCCCTCTTAGCTGTTATGATCAAGATGATCAGTGCATCGAGTACTACCTGTGTACCAATTTTGAAGGAAATCTGAAGGGTCTGTATTTCTTAGATATCCGGCGAATTTGCGAACTCAATGTGAATATGAATATGTCCCAAATTTGAGGAATTTACGACAGGGCGGAGCTAAACCGGCATCCTTCCTTTGTTTGGGGACGCTTGGTTTTTCTAGACACAACAGCGCTATAACTTGTTGAGAATTTACCGGCTGATGAATTTGGTAGCCTTTTTGGAGCAATACAGCGAGCAATACACCCTGCCATCTGTCGGCACGCAAGTAAGCTCTGGTGCCGTTTAGCGTTTACGATGTCATCTAGCGGTAGAATTCAGAACGATTTTTGGAACTGATGAAACCTGGTACTTATGAATTTGTGTACTGGTGAATCCGCCCTGCCCCCGGATATTTTAGAAGTCATCTGGCAGCTTTGGAACTTATGAAACCTGGTACTTATGACTTTTGGTACTTGTGATATGGACCCGTAATGTGCTGTGCGGAGTTGCTTTCCTTCACGGGTCTCAGGGGGAGCACGTCCGACGATCTGCATTTCGTGCATCATGGCTTGGTCTATCCACGCACCTGGTATTACCTGTCCGTCGTGTCTTTCCTGGTCTTGGTCTGCATTCTGAAGGTTGGGATATCTCAGTCGCATAATCTGGTGTAGGATGACACAGGCCTTCGTAATCAAAATAGCGTTCTCGGGCTTGGTCTGCAACGGCATCAGCAGGCATCGGAAGCGCATGGCAAGTATCCGAAGGCGTTCTCCACCACCCTCCTGCCCCGGGATGTACGGTAATTGAAGATTCTTTCTTCGTGGTCGAGGTATCGGTGGGAATAGGGCTTGACGAGGTATCTGCGGTGAGGGAAAGCGTCATCCCCCACAATAAAGTACGGCGTATCCTGGTTGTCATTAGGCAGGCAGTCAGGCGGAGGCAGGCCAAGGGTTCCCTCATGAAGAGCGGGTTCCAGAGTTGACTCGTTGAACACACCGGCATCAGATATGGATCCCCTCGCGCCAACGTTCACCCACAGGAACTTGTAGTCCGCTTCGACGAGCCCCAAGAGAACAATGGAGAAGAACCCTTTGTAGTTATAGTATGCGGTCCCCGACTTTTTTGGTTTCTTTATGGGAACGTGTTTGCCGTCTATTGCCTCGCAGCAATGGTGGTAGTTCCATCTTCTGGAGAAGCCACTTGCCACTCCTCGCTAGGCGTCATGGGTCGAAGAGAGCACCAGGACCTCATCTTTGTGCTCGGCTGCAATGGCACTGTGCACCTGGGGCACCAGGATGGAGATAGTGTTATGGGCAACACAAAAATTGAACGCCAGACTGTGGTACGAGTCACCCGTCGCCAGAAAGCGCAACGTGATGGCCAGTCTGAGTCCAGGCGCCAGGGCAGGCCTGTTGTCATCGCTCTTCATAATTATGGGAAGTAGCCGGTCCAGCATCTCACGAAACATGGCGGGCTCAATGCGCAGGCAGGGCTTGAAATCCCCCGGGACTCCCTCATGAGTTCCTACATCAGGGTGTCGTAGTGTCCCAGGGTGGAACGCCGCAACAACCAGGACTTCACCCACACCACTCATCTTCTTCTCTCCTGACGGGCCCGCTCTTCTTCTAACACTACTATAGCTGCTATAATTTCTTCCTGCCGGCGGTGGATCTGCCTCAGTCGTAATCTCAGGTGTGCCAGGCGCATTCTCTGTGATGGAATCAACGCCATCTTGACGATCTGGTTAGTGTCAAACCAGGCAATATATATACCTCTTCAGAAAGATGATCGTACGGGGGTCGCCAACTGTACGGTTGCCGTTAGGCCATCGTACGGCAGCCCTAAAGTCACTGCACGGCCGCCGTACGATATTTAGAACATCGTGCGACCATCTCATGGAGGCAGCAAGGCCACCGTGAGGTGACAGTAAGGAGGCCTCACGGCTGTTGCGGCTGCCGTACGATTTTCTAGGCACACCAGACCGGGTAAAAACCATGAGGTGACCTTGAAGTCAACTCACGGCCACCGTACAGTGACCTTGCGGTACTACATGCGGCGGGGTTGCGGCCTACGGCCTTGCGATTTCCGAAAAAAGCTTAATGTCCAATTTTTAAACAAATCGCAAGCCCCTGCGAGGGGCAAAAAATCTTGAGATTTCCTCACGGCTACCGTATTCTACCGTGCGGACACCGCACGGTTGTGGCAATTTTTGGGACTTACGGCCGCCGCCAACACGCCGCAAGCCATTTGTGACCAAGGCGCGATGACAGCAGGCCTGCCCTGGCGCCTGAACTCAGACTGGCCATCACGGCGCCGCAAGGGCTCCGCAAGGAGACCTTGCGGCGGCATCACGGCGACCTTGCAGCGGCCGCAACAACCGTGCGGGCGCCTTGCGATTGCCTTGCGGTCGCCGTAAGGGCGCCTCGCGGATTGCTAACTGGCGCCTTGCGGCCTCCCCACGCATTTTGATTTCATGACTTACGATTGCCGTGCGGACCCCGTAACATTGGTGAACACTGCTTCCGCAGCCCGCAAAACCGTACGATTTGTAAAAAGCCCATCTACAAAGCGTAGACCGCAGAACCGTGCGGCGGCAGCGTCATATGTGACCGAGGCATTAAGTAGCTACTTTAGAGATGGTACTGATACATTCCTATTTACTGTCAATCTGGACTAGATCCAGGCAACTGTTCATAAAGCTTCAAAATTTACAAGTTACAACTAGAACTAAATCAATACAACTACAACTAAGTAAAAATGAAACAAGTATTCCAACCAAAATTTACTCTTCACTTAGACATGATAAATTGACGTTAATTCAGAGAACTGAGTATTTCAACAATTCAGCGACAGCTCAGTGACACCACCGGCAACATGAACTTAGAAAATAGGTGACGAGTGCGAGTGACGACTGACGAGAGGATTTAGGTCACGGCTCAACAAACACCTGGATCCCAAGCCATTCCGATAATAGCCTGCGCTTCTGGTTGCATGAAGTGAAATGTATGCAGTGAAATTAAATGTCTTCGTCCCTAATTCCGTCAATAGTTAATTCCGCAGAACAAAAATATTTTATTTGCAAGATTAACAGGCCCAAGAGCGAGGGTGCCAAGTTCACAAAAGTCGATTTACCTCGAGGCACGACAGCCACCACGGTCTCTCGTCAGGGAACAGGCCAGTGCATTCACCTGACATACGTTCTACGCATGCACAAGGCCAATAGGCACGGTCCGCCAGCCTTGATGCACCGAGACCGTATCAACGGTCGGCCCAGCAACACATAACTGGTCTGAATACTCACCGCAGCAACATTGAAACTGTCTCGAAGTATGGGGGCTGATGAACGCTTCCCCCTCTTCTCGGACACCCTCTTCCTGGAAACCCACTTCCCGGACATCCTCCTCCCAGTTTCGTACTATTTCGGCCACCACCAAAACCCTCCATCTTCATCAGCTCCCGCATATTGACGCAGGCTGTCTTGATATTGGCCGGTAACGTCACATGGTAATGGTAGCAATTCTACCAATCCTAATACTTCCTTGTCGAAGTTCATCGCGATTCTTGCCACAGATCAGAAGATTCCGATTCAGATTGTTCTCGAATATTGGCAAAATTTGTATAATTTGGCAATACCAATTGGATTGTCGCACGAGCAAACAAACCCAAGTTGAAAAGCCTACACACACCTTAAACCAATAACTCATACACTGTGTTGAGACATGCCACTGAGAGATGCCAACAACAACTGAGATGCCCTTTGGCTCTCCGAGCTGATCGACCGACTGAGCTCGGATTTGACTGATCTACCCGGCTGCCTAGTGTAAGCCCAGCTACACTGGGGCCCCGCTCCGACACAGCTACGTGAGCGTCCATGAGCACGGCGGCCCGGAACATCTGGGATGACGTCATCGTCAGGTGGCCGGTCACGTCACTGACAGGTCCTTGAATGGGCGTTCACAGATTGCTGGCACCACCCAGATGGTGCACAGTGCATAGCCGCAACTGGCTGCGATATTCGCTGCAGGAGCAATCGGCATGCATTCGGCAACCGCCACCTTCGCTACGCTTGTACGAAACCGTTGTCGCCGCTCTGCCGGCGACAACCACATGCATGAGACACAGACAGTGTGACGGTCGTCACGTGAGACACAGACAGTGTGACGGCCATCACGTTCAGACGACACCGCCATGGGTCAGACACAGACAGTGTGACGGCCATCACGTGAGACACAGACAGTGTGACGGTCGTCACGTGAGACACAGACAGTGTGACGGCCATCACGTTCAGACGACACCGCCATGGGTCAGACACAGACAGTGTGACGGCCATCACGTGAGACACAGACAGTGTGACGGCCATCACGTCAGACGGTCGTCACGGTGAGACACAGACAGTGTGACGGCCATCACGTTCAGACGACACCGCCATGGGTCAGACACAGACAGTGTGACGGCCATCACGTGAGACACAGACGGTGTGACGGCCATCACGTGAGACACAGACAGTGTGACGGCCATCACGTGCAGACACAGACAGTGTGACGGTCGTCACGTGAGACACAGACAGTGTGACGGCCATCACGTTCAGACGACACCGCCATGGGTCAGACACAGACAGTGTGACGGCCATCACGTGAGACACAGACGGTGTGCCGGCCGTCACGTGAGACACAGACAGTGTGACGGCCATCACGTGCATACACAGACAGTGTGACGGCCATCACGTGCAGACACAGACAGTGTGACGGCCGTCACGTGAGACACAGACAGCGTGACGGCCGTCACGTGTAGACGACACCGCCATGGGTCAGACACAGACAGTGTGACGGCCATCACGTGCAGACACAGACAGTGTGACGGCCGTCACGTGCAGACACAGACAGTGTGACGGCCATCACGTGCATACACAGACAGTGTGACGGCCATCACGTGCAGATACAGACAGTGTGACGAACATCACGTGCGGACGACACCGCCATGGGTCAGACACAGACAGTGTGACGGCCATCACGTGCAGACACAGACAGTGTGACGGCCATCACGTGCAGACACAGACAGTGTGACGGCCGTCACGTGAGACACAGACAGTGTGACGGCCATCACGTGCAGACACAGACAGTGTGACGGCAACACAGACAGTGTAACGGCCGTCACGTGAGACACAGACAGTGTGACGGCCATCACGTGAGACACAGACAGTGTGACGGCCATCACGTGAGACACAGACAGTGTGACGGCCGTCACGTGTGACGGCCATCACGACAGACAGTGTGACGGCCGTCACGTGAGACACAGACAGCGTGACGGCCGTCACGTGCAGCAGACACAGACAGTGTGACGGCCGTCGCGTGCAGACACAGACAGTGTGACGGCCATCACGTGCAGACACAGACAGTGTGACGGCCGTCACGTGAGACACAGACAGTGTGACGGCCATCACGTGAGACACAGACAGTGTGACGGCCGTCACGTGAGACACAGACAGCGTGACGGCCGTCACGTGAGACACAGACAGTGTGACGGCCATCACGTGAGACACAGACAGTGTGACGGCCATCACGTGAGACACAGACAGTGTGACGGCCGTCACGTGCAGACACAGACAGTGTGACGGCCATCACGTGAGACACAGACAGCGTGACGGCCATCACGTGAGACACAGACAGCGTGACGGCCATCACGTGAGACACAGACAGTGTGACGGCCATCACGTGAGACACAGACAGTGTGACGGCCGTCACGTGCAGACACAGACAGTGTGACGGCCATCACGTGAAACGACCAGTGTGACGGCCATCACGTGCAGACACAGACAGTGTGACGGCCATCACGTCACTGAGACACAGACAGTGTGACGGCCATCACGTGCAGACACAGACAGTGTGACGGCCATCACGTGAGACACAGACAGTGTGACGGCCATCACGTGCAGACACAGACAGTGTGACGGCCATCACGTGAGACACAGACAGTGTGACGGCCGTCACGTGCAGACAAAACGGTGTGACGGCCATCACGTGCAGACACAGACAGTGTGACGGCCATCACGTGAGACACAGACAGTGTGACGGCCATCACGTGAGACACAGACAGTGTGACGGCCATCACGTGCAGACACAGACAGTGTGACGGCCATCACGTGAGACACAGACAGTGTGACGGCCATCACGTGAGACACAGACTGTGAGTGTGACGGCCATCACGTGAGACACAGACAGTGTGACGGCCATCACGTGAGACACAGACAGTGTGACGGCCATCACGTGAGACACAGACGGTGTGACGGCCATCACGTGAGACACAACATGTGTGACGGCCATCAAACACACGGTGTGAGACACAGACAGACGGTGTGACGGCCATCACGTGAGACACAGACAGTGTGACGGCCATCACGTGCACACACAGACAGTGTGACGGCCATCACGTGAGACACAGACAGTGTGACGGCCATCACGTGAGACACAGACAGTGTGACGGCCATCACGTGAGACACAGACAGTGTGACGGCCATCACGTGAGACACAGACAGTGTGACGGCCATCACGTGCAGACACATACAGTGTGACGGCCATCACGTGCAGACACAGACAGTGTGACGGCCATCACGTGAGAGACACAGACAGTGTGACGGCCATCACGTGAGACACAGACAGTGTGACGGCCATCACGTGAGACACAGACAGTGTGACGGCCATCACGTGAGACACAGACAGTGTGACGGCCATCACGTGAACTAACACAGACAGTGTGACGGCCATCACGTGGACGCATCACAGACATGTGTGACGGCCATCACGTGCAGACACAGACAGTGTGACGGCCATCACGTGAGACACAGACACAGACAGTGTGACGGCCATCACGTGCAGACACAGACAGTGTGACGGCCATCACGTGAGACACAGACAGTGTGACGGCCATCACGTGAGACAGTGTGACGGCCATCACGTGCAAACACAGACAGTGTGACGGCCATCACGTGCAGACACAGACAGTGTGACGGCCATCACGTGAGACACAGACAGTGTGACGGCCATCACGTGAGACACAGACAGTGTGACGGCCATCACGTGAGACACAGACAGTGTGACGGCCATCACGTGAGACACAGACAGTGTGACCCACCCGGGGAGACACAGACAGTGTGACGGCCATCACGTGCAGACACAGACAGTGTGACGGCCATCACGTGCAGACACAGACAGTGTGACGGCCATCACGTGCAGACACAGACAGTGTGACGGCCATCACGTGCAGACACAGACAATGTGACGGCCATCACGTGAGACACACAGTGTGACGGCCATCACGTGCAGACACAGACAGTGTGACGGCCATCATCTGAGACACAGAAAGTGTGACGGCCATCACGTGAGACACAGACAGTGTGACGGCCATCACATGAGACACAGACAGTGTGACGGCCATCACGTGAAACACAAACAGTGTGACGGCCGTCACGTGAGACACAGACAGTGTGACGGCCGTCACGTGCAGACACAGACAGTGTGACAGCCGTCACGTGCAGACACAGACAATGTGACGGCCATCACGTGCAGACACAGACAGTGTGACGCCCATCACGTGCAGACACAGACAGTGTGACGGCCATCACGTGAGACACAGACAGTGTGACGGCCATCACGTGAGACACAGACGGTGTGACGGCCGTCACGTGCAGACACATACAGTGTGACGGCCATCACGTGAGACACAGACAGTGTGACGGCCATCACGTGCAGACACAGACAGTGTGACGGCCATCACGTGAGACACAGACAGTGTGACGGCCATCACGTGAGACACAGACAGTGTGACGGCCATCACGTGAGACACAGACAGTGTGACGGCCATCACGTGCAGACACAGACAGTGTGACGGCCGTCACGTGCAGACACAGACAGTGTGACGGCCATCACGTGCAGACACAGACAGTGTGACGGCCGTCACGTGCAGACGACACCGCCATGGGTCAGACACAGACAGTGTGACGGCCGTCACGTGCAGACGACACCGCCATGGGTCAGACATGTGTGGGGGCATGTTGCGGTAATGTGTCGCAGCTGCGCCGTCGCAGCGCTGCCGCGTCGCATTTATTGTAGTCGCAGTGGGGACATGATGCAACTACAATGTCATGGCACATATTTTGCGTCATCTTGAATTGGGCTATACGTTAGCTGTATTGCAGTATGTGTTTTACATTAGTAGCATTAACACGCGCACTGGAGGGGGGGGGGGGCGAAATCCGCCCACCCCTCCGGTTTTTCGTACATAACTGCAGCTTTTACCGGTCGAAATACGCAATTCTCTGCGTACCTGCTTAAACATGACCGGCGCGTCTTTTAAAGCAAGAAAAATGGAAATCAGCCGAAAACATTTCAAGTTAGGGACCACTAAATTCAAAACAAATTCGCTGCGCCAGACCACAAAAATCGGCGCTGATGCGCTTCTCGTGTATTTGGAAAAGGGAAGTGTTCTTGGCAACACTAGCGACTTGTTTGATGTATATTGATATGCTATATAGTTTCAAAGTCATGTTAGGTCACCGAGGTCAAGTGAGGTGAAGTTCATGACAGGTTAATGGAACCAAACTTGGTCAACTGGAATGTTGTCATAAATGCACTACTGTTTGTCATTTGTACTGTTTGTCATTGCGGCGAATTTCGTTCCTCCAGCTTTAATAGGAGCCGAGATTTTAGGGGGGCGGAATCCGCCCCCTCCAGTGCGCGTAATTTTCAGAGGCCCTCCAGGGCGCGTGTTAATCGATTGAACCTGCTGAAGTCCAGCCTCCTGCCTCACTGCACAGCTCCCGCCGAACTGTGTGTATTCTGCTCCATACAATTATTTTGGTATCACACTGATTCGCTCTTAGCCTGGGGTATCATACTGAGGAGGATACGTATGCTGAGCCCGGAGCCTGGGATTCCCTTAATTTGTGGGTAGGATGGGGGGGGGGTATTTCTTCCCTTAACACGCGCCCTGGAGGGCCTCGGAAAATTACGCGCACTGGAGGGGGGGGGGGGCTGGTTCCGCCCCCTCCCCATAAGATCTCGGCTCCTAGTAAAGATGGAGGAACGAAATTCGCAGGGTGGATGGGTACGGTAGTGAACTCTATTGTGTGCAAATTGTATGACCTTAGGTCAATATCGTCAAGGTCAAATGAGGTCACATTGGCAAAATTTTCCGGTTTTGCGTGGCTTCGCTTGTCATTGTTATGGATCGCTGTGATTGTGTTTAATTGCTCCGAAATGAGCATTAATGATGTTTTGGACATTACTAATGATGCAATGCAGATGCTAGACCCAAAATTTGACCTCAGGTCACCTATATAGCACCACTTTATCAGGTCAGTTACGTGTTCCAGTTACCGTAACCTGGCCGCCCGCCCGACTGCTCCGTCGGGCAGCTCGGAGCAATCGGCTTCGTGAAGAAAGGAGTGAAGTACATGAATAAAGTATGGAAACGCAATGACAAACAGTACAAATGACAAACAGTAGGGCATTTATGACAACATTCCAGTTGATCAAGTTTGGTTCCATTAACCTGTCATGAACTTGACCTGACTTGACCTCGGTGACCTAACATGACCTTGAAACTATATAGCATATCAATATACATCAAACAAGTCGCTAGTGTTGCCAAGAACACTTCCCTCTTGGAAATATACGGGAAGCGCATCAGCGCCGATTTTTTTGGTCTAGCGCTAGAATTTGTTTTTACTTTAACGGCCCCTAACTTGACAAAATTTTCCGCAGATTTCCATTTTTCTTGCTTTATGCGACGTGCCGGTCATTTCTAAGCAGGTACGCAGAAATTCGCGTATATCGACCGGTAAAATCTGCAGTTATTTACGAAAAACCGGAGGGGGGGGCGGATTTCGCCCCCCTCCAGTGCGCGTGTTAATATTGTACGCTCTTCCATCGATCAATACAAATGATGCATGGTATTATTGGATACATAAGTTGGCATCGTTGTGCAAATCATTACAACACTGTAGTGCTAGTGGTTGAGGTAAATATATCCCGTAAACCTACATCTCTGAAAGATCTGCCACACAACTTTTAGGTGTCATTTAAGTCCTTCCTAGCAGCCTAATATCTCGCTTCCAACGTACTTCGAACGAGCACCGTCTTACGCATCTCGGGTCACGTGCAGCCATTTCCATTTGTGGCGCTTGACATTTCGTGACTACACCTGAAGGTTAGCATGATCGTTACTTTGGAAGAGAAAAAATCGGCGCCAAGAAACACCCCTAATCACATGCATTACTACCTCGTTTGTGTTATGTTTAGTGCCGACGTGCTACCATTCACAGCGCGAACAGGCGATGCACGCCGGAAAGAGGAGAGTAATTGATAGCGGGGTAGCAGACGCGTATGTTGCGCAGTCTGTCCGACATGAGCCGGTCAGCGATTCGACCCGCGGCGGGCGTGACCTGCGCCATAACAGATTGCCCTTTGTGGGGTCGCGTGTCGCGAAAACCGCGGCATGGGTGTGGCGCCGCTCACGCGAGCCGCCGGCCAGATATGCCACGTATCTGGCTGTGCGCCGGAACCGTGCCCGCCTATGGTCACGAGAACTGTGGCGGCCGTAGTTCCCGGACACGGCGTCCACTCGGGGCAGTTTGACATGTCGTGTGATGTTGTGGCGTGTCGTCATGTCGTGAACGGTCACCGAGTTAGTCAAGGTCATGTAAGGTCACCTCCAAAAACGTTCAACCAGTGGTCACGCTATAACTGGTAAATATATTTGAATGAAACTTGCAGTGTTTACTTATCTTGAGAGACGCAACAAAACGCATCCCAGAAATTGTTGATGTTTTGCGTTTTCATGACTTGTTTGTTTTGCATATTTGCCAATTAAGTCTAAAATCGAAGGATTTGGATAAAGGAAGCACTTTTATGAGACTAAGTTTACATAAATCAACGTTTCCCGATACGATCCACTATAAAAAGAAAAAATTTAAAACTCGAAAATTCTTGATCTTGCAAATTTCAAAATAAATTTTCGGGTGGGCAAATAATTTGGGAGAATGGTCGATTTCGCGCTCCTTTTCTGATTCCAAATAAGTTCTGCTTTAACAATTTCCCTAAAATGAACTCCCGAGAGTCAATGATCATGACACCATTCCTGACCTAATAAACTCCCATAGTGACGCTACTTTTTGAGGGGAGAATTGTTTGGGTGGTTGCTGGCCCTAATCTGCGAGCGCTTTCTGACGACACATCTTTCGTTTTTGTGCGACGCTTAGTTTGGAGATTAGAGGCGGTATATAATAACACCCCTTCCCCGAGACAGAGTGTGAGGATCTGGCCGGAAAGACGGGACGTCGCCTCACATCCAATGTAACGGCCACTTCACAACTGCGGCAGCGGTTACATCACAGCCGTCACAGTGGCCACCTCTCAGCCCTGAGAACAGCCGCCTCACAGGTACGGTAGCAGCCACCTCAAAGGTGCGGCAGCGTCCGCCTCAAGAAGACATCACAAGTATCACAAGTAGTCGCTACCACTTCGCCATATCCCTAAACACGTAAGATATGCTAAACTCTCTAAAGATGCTTCGACGACTTCTGATGGGAGACCACGGTCCCTTCCATCGCCCTTTCCCCCCATACGTGCGAATATGAAGTTGTTTAAGCGATAATTTCTTTGTAGCACTTCTGTGATAGTCTGTATGTGCCACGCCAGGGCTCACGTCAGGGGCGTCGCTGAACGTTCAACGGATGCTTATGTAACATTTTACATTAGTCTTCACTATATGTTACCCCACTCAAAGACCAATATTTTGGTATTATTTTGCTAACCAACTGAAAAGTACCTGTGCACATGTGTTGGTAATAAGTGGTTAGGTAGGCTGCATCATGCATCATCTTAATATCATTAACACGCGCACTGGAGGGGGGGGGGGCGAAATCAGCCCACCCCTCCGGTTTTTCGTACATAACTGCAGATTTTACCGGTCGATATACGCGATTTTCTGTGTACCGGCTTACAAATGATCGGCGCGTCATTTAAAGTAAGAAAAAAGGAAATCGGCCGAATACATTTCGAGTTAGGGGCCATTAAATTAAAAAAAAATTCGTAGCGCCAGACCACAAAAATCGGCGCTGATGCACTTCCCGTATATTCGCAAAAGAGAAGTGTTCTTGGCAACACTAGCGACTTCTTTGATGTATATTGATATGCTATATAGTATGAAGGTCATGTCAGGTCACCGAGGTCAAGTCAGGTCAAGTTCATGACAGGTTAATGGAACCAAACTTGGTCAACTGGAATGTTGTCATAAATGCACTACTGTTTGTCATTTGTACTGTTTGTCATTGCGTTCCCATACTTTATTCATGTACTTCACTCCTTTCTTCGCGAAGCCGATTGCGCCGAGCTGCCCAACGGAGGAGTCCGGCGGGCGGCCCGGTTCCGGTAACTGGAACAGGTAACTGACCTGATAAAGTGCTGCTATGTAGGTGACCTGAGGTCGCATGTTGGGTCTAGCATCTGTATTGCATCATTCGTAATGTCCAAAACATCATTGATGCCCATTTTGCATCATTTAAACACAATCACAGCGATCCATAACAATGACAAGCCAAGCCACGCAAAACAATACAATTTTGACAAATGTGACCGCATTTGACTTTGAAGATATCAACCTAAGGTCATGAAATTTGCACATAATAGAGGTCCCTACCATACCCATCTACCCTGCGAATTTCGTGCCTCCAGCTTTAATAGGAGCCGATATTTTATGGGGGGGGGGGTCAATCCGATTCATCGACGAATTCTGGTCTTTTGGTTAAAATGTTCACTGACATATTAAAGCCAACTTCTCGTTTTGTTAGCCACTGCAGCTTGGTGAGTCCACACCTGGTCGCCGACGCTTGGTGAGTCCACACCTGGTCGCCGACGCTTGGTGAGTCCACACCTGGTCGCCGACGCTTGGTGAGTCCACACCTGGTCGCCGACGCTTCCGCCAGGACGCGCTTTTTAGCCCTGGGCAGCAACGCCCTATGGTTTCAGCTGATTAGTGCGTTCGAATGCCACGCATCGCAAGTTCTACAAAAACTATCGATCCCACTATGTTATCACGACCTGTTTCATCAGATTACACACCCGAAGGTAGATACTGAATCCACTGCCATTTACACATGCTACTGGCATAATTCAAAGTTTGCAATCGTGATCTAAGACATGCCCAGGCATCAATCCCTCCCTTACTCACCCGCATTCCTGACATCATACTGCACAGCCTATAATTCAAACTAAGAATATTGCACGTACATAATTTATCAACCTAGTTTAAGATAAGCTATCGACACCATTGTGCCACCATATGATAAATCTTATCAGCATCACGCACTTTAATCCAGGTACTGAATCCACTGCCATGCACGCTTGCTACTAGCATAACTCCCCATTTCTAAGCGTGACATAAGACACCTACTACCATCAATCACACTCCATCCACTCCAATTCCCCTTCCCACTTCGAATTCAAATATAAGATTCTTGGAACTAAACAATTTATATACCCTATTCTTAAGTGCATTCAATGAGAGACTCTCTACTACGTCACCAGGCAGCCTATATGTCATCGATCAAACACGCTTTGACTGAAAGCCTGTTGGCATTTAACTGCCCTACATCTTGACTTGTCTAACCTGAATTGATGATCCCTATGTGATTCCCTAACTTAGCACGCGCCCTGGAGGGCCTCTGAAAATTACGCGCACTGGAGGGGGGGGGGGGCGGATACCGCCCCCCCTAAGATCTCGGCTCCTATTAAAGCTGGAGTAACGACATTCCAGGGTAGATGGGTACTGTAGTGAACTCTATTATGTGCAAATATAATAACCTTAGGTCGATATCTTCACGGTCAAATGAGGTCACATATGTCAAAATATTCTTGTTTTGCGTGGCTTGGCTTGTCATTGTTATGCATCGCTGTGATTGTGTTTAAATGCTCCAAAATGGACATCGATGATGTTTTGGACATTACTAATGATGCAATACAGATGTTAGACCCGGAATTTAACCTCAGGTCACCTATATAGCAACACTTTATCAGGTCAGTTACCTGTTCCAGTTACCGGAACCGGGTCACCCGCCTTACTGCTCCGTCGGGCGGCTCGGCGCAATCGGCTTCGCGAAGAAAGGAGTGAAGTACATGAATAAAGTATGGAAACGCTTAGATACACAATGACAAACAGTAGTTTTCAGGATGTGTAGGGAGTAACATGCAAAGTGACATGAATCGCATGACAGTCATTTGCATTTATGACAACATTCCAGTTGACCAAGTTTGGTTCCATTAACGTGTCATGAACTTGACCTGACTTGACCTCGGTGACCTAACATGACCTTGAAACTATATAGCATAACAATATACATCAAACAAGTCTCTAGTGTTGCCAAGAACACTTGCCTTTTGCCAATATATGGGAAGCGCATCAGCGCCGATTTTTGTGGTCTGGCGCTACGAAATGTTTTTATTTTAACGGCCTCTAACTCGAAAAAAGGTCGTCTGATTTCCGTTTGTCTTATTTTAAACGATACGCCGGTCATTTCTAAGCAGGTACGCACAAATTGGCGTATGTCGACCGGTGAAATCTGGAGTTATGTACGAAAAACCGGATGGGTGGGCGGATTTCGCGCACCGCCCCCCTTCAGTGCGAGTGAAGACTGAGGCGGGAAGTATGGTGCATATACGCCTCCTGGTTTTGATGTTTTGTAGTTTCAGGTGTTGGTGAATTAATGTGTTAGTGGTTTTAAAGCGTACGGTGGTTTAAGGAAAGCAAAAGTCGTCCGAGATAGTGGTTTTAAAGCGTGCGGTGGTTTAAGGAAAGCAAAAGTCGTCCGAGGTGGCTAACTTTCTTTGACCTTCGAAAGGTCATTGACCTTTCGAAAGGACCTCAAAACATCGGGATTGGCTGGTTGTGTTCATTGAATACAGAAACGTCCTGTTCGCATGTGTACTGCTCTACAACTGCCAATGCACGCAGTTTTACATAAGCATGGCTCAGCATGCCTTCAAGGACGATGTCATATATCGGTGACCGGACTTGACCTGGATAAATGTTCTCCTTCGGCAGATGCGCAAATGATGTATCATCAGGTATGTCATAGTTGCCGCTCGCCATTTTATCGTGGTCCTGGCAAAAATGTGCAGAAAACAGTTGGAACCACCATGATGTTGACACACATTCAACCGTATCGGCCATATTTTGCTGACTAGGCACCCGATTGCGTTCGTATTATCACAAAAAGGTAGAGATTGTCTTGCTGATATAAAGATATGCAGAAGATATGCAGAAGATGTGCAGAATATGCTGTTCAGAATATAGATACCGATTTGCTCAATATTTGGCAAACGTTCCCGATGTATTGCAACACTTCCTGTCCCCATCCTATAAATGGGCCCGGGCCAGGGGCGTCAATTTGTATCCTTTTGTGGGGGCCATGGCCCCACCAATGTTGATCTTGGCCACCTCAATGTTGATTTGGGCCAATAACCTGTGTTATTTTATGGTAATAAGAAAGCTAAAGGAAAAAATGAGGAACACCATGCTACTTAGAAAACTTAGTTGGTGCCAACCAGCACATTTTGTGCTGAAATGAAGCATATTTGGATCGGATAGTGGACTGACTCTCCACCTATTGCTGTAAAATAGAAAATTGTGTAGGAAAAAACAAAGGAGTTGGAATTCCTTCCACTTTGCAAGCACAACTTACCTCATAAAATATTGGGATTAGCTGATGCTGATGCATTTTAAACCAGATTGCCTGAAACATCTGCAAAGCCACTAGACAACAATTACATTGTCATAATGATGCTTGCACACATGACCAATAGTAAAAGCACATGCATATGGAGATTGAACTGGATTAATTCCATTCTCAATTTCCAGTTATTGTCAAACTTGCACGCAATTCAGTCCAGTCAACAACAATCAATTATCATTGAGATTGTGGATGTATAAACTATGTTTATCTTCAGCAGCCAACCCATCACACTATAATATTGCTATTTACCTAGGTACCCACCTATATGGCCAATGACAATGTGCATATATTAAATATTGATACGTGGCACCCTAGTCTCAACTTGCACCAACAATAGCCACATGTGAGCCAAATATACCTGCCATCTTATGATACCATGCAAGAAAAAAGTCAGCAAGAAGCTACATGCAGAGTGTGCTATAATTGCCATTCTTGAAGAAAGCAACAGGTAGGTACTAAGCCGTAGCTTACAAGACTTTCTAAGCGACCCTTGTAAAGTTATACAAGGTCAACCCCCATCACCAAATGTCTGGAGAGACTTAATAGACACTAGCGCGCATGAAATGCCACAAACCGTGATGGGCGTTCCTCAGAACATCGAAAGCATCCAAAGATGAAAGTTTAGTTACAGAAATTCTAGAATCTCAAGTCCAAATTTGCGGTTCCGGTCGACAAATATGACGGAGGTGAGACATTTGTGGTGCAATTGCGTCCAGTATTTAATCCGGTGGCCAAACTCATGTGACGTCGCACTGATTATTTTTGTTTGTACTTCACACCTTCTGATGTATCTGCAGATTGGTGTGATTTTAAACAGTGAATAACTTGCTGATATTTAATTCCCAAAGGAACATTAGATGAAGAGTTGGTAGGTAGTCCATGCCTTTTTCTGATTTGTGCTCAGGGTTTCTATGCTAATACCACATAACTACCATATTTGTCTTCAAAAAGAGCTGTTTTTAGTGCACTTTTATTAATATTTTCATTCCACTGCTCTTAGTGCTTTTTCTGCCCAGGATTGGGGCACCCAGTGTTGGATTTCCGTCCAGGCGTTGGCACACCTTCTGGTAAATTTTCAACTTAAGGTAATTTCTGATTTCTTGGATTTTTTTCATGCAATCTTTAGGAAGGTGATGAACATGATGTGACTACTCATTTTGGTAAATTTGTGTTTTAAAGTGCTTGATGTATTCTTGGAATGTATCCTCTCAATGCAATGCTTATGAATGTGACTAAGATGATAGGACCACTCATATTCGGTACAAACGTCTTCTTTTCAGGTTGTGAGCAAATTATGACCAAAAACGTGCTTTGAATTAGGTGACATAGGATGAAATAAATGTTTTTTAAGTGAACAAAAATGCAATATAACCTAACCAAACCTAGCCTAGCCTCTCTTTGGAGAAAAACAAAACAAAACATAGAATTTTAAAAATTTCAAGCAATATATTTTTTTTTTCCAACTAACACAGCCTAACCCAATCTAACATAAGCTGCTTTTGAAGAAAATAGCCCAATTTTCGTATAATTTTTTTTTGTGCAAAAAATGTTGAACTTAAAACACCTAAACTAACCTAACATAACCAAACCTAGCCCATTTGTTTGTATTAGGGAGGAAAATGTGTGTAAGAACTTGTCATGTTCCCACCTTAAAGCGCAATCATTCTGGTTAGGTTAGGTTGGGCTAGGTTTTTTATTTATAAAATTTGAAGAAAATAAATTGCTTGATGTTTTTCCAAGTTCATTTTTAGAATTGTTTTCTCCAAAGGCAGGTGAGGCAAAGTTAGGTAAGGTTGTGTTGCATTTTTAAGGTATTTCTTTTCTATGTTACCTAACTCAAAGCTCATTTTTTTGTTTTATTTTGCTCACAACCTGGAAAGTAAGCATTTGCAAAGAAAATTAGTGGTTCCATCATCTTAGTGACATTCATAAATATTGCATTGTAATTTTAAATTCAAAAATTGATAAAACACCTAAATGCACACATGTACCGTCGTTTCCTCTGCAAACGCATGCTTTTCAACTGGGAGTAAAAATAACACACCAAAAGGCGTGTGAGTTATGTAATATAGCATACAAATAATGTTCAAGATGTAAGATATCCTTACCAAACCTAGGCCAGCTTTCAATCCAAGAAATTAATTGTTTTTAATTGAAAATTTCCATGCATTTTTTCCTCAAATATTTTCCACATAAAAACCTAACCCAAGCTAGTGGTTACCACTGAACCGTTAGCCTGAACCGTCATTAAAAAAAGATGTTTCCCAAAAAATGATTTTTTGTTCTAACTTACAACAAAAGCCTAGCCTAACCTGACTTGCCAAACCTAACCCCTTTGTATGCTTCATGGAGGTAAAATGTGTGGAAAACTCGTCTTGTGGTTACCTTAAACTGCAATAATACTTGGCTTTTGGGTAATTTTTCAGTTTATGGTAACCTCTGACTTCTTTGAATTTCTTTTTCAATGCAGTGTTTATTAATGTGCTGAACATGATGTGACCACTCATTTCCTATGCAGATGCACACTTTTCAATTGGGAGGCGAAATAACACCCAATAAGGGGCTTGGATTTGAATAATATAGGATGAAAAATAATGTTAAGGGTAACAAAATATGATGTAACATAACCTTACCTAACCTATCCTAGCCTTCCATGCAAGAAATTGATTTTTTTTAATGCACAATTTCCAACCATATTTTTGTTCTCAAACATTTTATAATTAAAAAGCCTAGTCTAACCTAATCTAGCTTGCACTGTTTTTGACGAAAATCTTCTTCTTTTTATAAAAATGTACTAACTTACAACAAAAGCCTAGCCTAACGTAACTAGGCCAAACCTAGCGCTTTTGAATGATTCATGAAGGTAAAATGGGTGTAAAACTTGTGTCTTGAGGTTACCTTAGACTGCAATAATACCTCTTTTTGTGCTACCTGGTGCATGTAATGAACCTCCAGCTGCATGTTGCATCAGAGCATTGCACTTGCTGCTTCACAAAGAACAATAACATGTTGAAAGTGCTATATGTTCAGAAATGGAATCCTGGGTTGATACCATTTTCTCAGTTACCAATTTGCAGATCAGATCTACATCATTTGTGTCAATACATATGATAAATTCATAAAAATGCATACACTAGTTTGTGGACAAAAAGTTATTCCAATGATTTCTGATGTAATTTGAATGCATTTGATATTCATATCATTGGAAAATGATAAATATTCACGATAGAAGCAGACGAAGTCCAAGTACTTATATCTCAATAAGTGGTCAGTTCACTAACAAGACAGCAAATTCACTCAAATAGCATTCAAAAACACCAGGTGGCCCACTCTTTTTTTCAAGTTTAAAATCGATGACAGTACTTTCTTGAGTCATGTTTAAAGCGCATGAAGGAAATGTATTGCTGACACTTGTAAGGAACTGATGTGTGTAACGTTCAATTAACATTTCCAAGGTACTGATGTTTGTACACAACATAAAGCTCAATATTTTATATAGCATGGGAAGTAAGATTACATATATTATCGCTCACTTATGGGCAAAATGTTATGCAGCAGATTCCCTGCATTGTTACTTAGTTATTTAGGCTTTAGGGCACATCGACAATGTTGATCATATAGCTCCCTGCATTGTTGTTAAGTGATATATCAGTATGTTTGCAAATTAACTTCTGAGTGAATCCATGCCATTCCCACTGTGGTCTAAAAGCTACATTATAACATTACTTCTATAATGCATATCACAGAAACCCATCTCGATTATACTGTCCACTCAGGACACCATATAAGTCAATCAATGAATATGTTACTTCATCCCCTGTATTGTTAATGTAAACAGAAAGAAGTCCTTTGAACCATATGTTATGTACTTCACAGTGTTGCTCCATCCACATCCACTCCAACCCTGACCAAACTTCAGGGGCGCATCTATCTCCAAAGCAGCCTGTGGAAGAAGGTATGTATAGCAGCATAACTACTGTGATCTGAATTCCATGGTGTCCCTGTTGCCTTATAATCCATCCTTGCCGATCCATGTAGCAGATGTTTGACTTTCCTCAAACTGTCTGGAGAACTGGGGAGTTGAAATCACATGTAAGTGATGAAACAGATGAACTATTCCTGGATTCTTATGTTGCAGCATTGCATGGCACAGTGACATACCAAATGGAGGGGGGGCATTGTGGGCAGTTTTCACCCCCCTCCTGTCAGGTTGTGGGGCCCCCAAGAATCCGCCGAGCTGAGAAAAAAATGCGCCATGCTCCCTAAAAATCCCGCTTGGTCTCCCAAAACTCGCACCGGGGTTCAGAAAAATAACATTGGGGGCCCCCAAAAGTAGCGCAGGGACTCCTGATAATGACACTGGGGCCTCAAAAGTTTGCACCGGGTCACTTGAAAATCACGCTGGGGCCCCAAAAAAGTCGTGCCGGGGTTCAAGAAAAGCACGACGGGGGCCACAAACGGTCGGATCAGGGCCTCCTCGAAATCACGCTGAGCCTGGGGTACCAAGAATTCTCGCCCGGGTCCCTGAAAATCACGCTGGAGGCACAAATGAAACCGGGGAAGTGAAAAACAGTCCAGACACGAAAAATCACTCAGGGATCCCAGCAATGGCTCCAAAAGGCCACAAAACGTGTTGGGCCCCCAAAAACGTGTCGTAGCCACTAGAACTCGCGCAATGGATCCCAACAAGTGACCAAGGGGCCCCCAAAAATCGCATTTAGACCAAACAATTTCACGCCGCTTCTCTTGAAAACCTCACTGGGGTCCAAACGTCGCGCGGGTCCCCAAAAGTCGCAGCTGGCTTCCCAACAACCAATATATACCCGGAATGTCACCCTGCGGACAAAAAAATTGCGTTAAGGATCCACAAAATAAGAAGTCGTCGGACCCCGGAAAAGAAACCTGTTGGGACACCGGAAAAACAACGCACCGGGAGCCCGAAGAATCGAACCGGGGTCCAAATATATACTGCAAGGGGCCTGCAAATAAATTGACCTGACCCCACAAATCACAAGGGGACTCTATCGAATCGACCAGAGCACCGGAAAATTCAGAATAGGTCCCGAAAAAAAATATCCGAAGGGCCTTTCTACTCTCGATGGTGCCATCTGCGGAAAAAACACGTTGAGCAGCCGCAGTGGCGTACCAAAGGGAAAAATGTCCCCCCCCATCTTGAAGGGGTACGTTCCGAAGAATCGCCCGGGTCCACACAAATCGCGTTGGGCCCCATACATTCGCGTCGGGATCCAGAATTCGCGTTTTGGGCTCTATGTGAATACAGCGGGCACAATAAAACTTACACCGGGCCCCCGAAGATTTGCACCTGGTTCCACCAAAATCGCGCTTGGGCCCAGCTAATTACAACACGCCCCGAGAACTCGCGACGAGACCCCCAAATATCGCGTTCTGGACCCAGAATTTCGTCGGTAGTCCCAAAAAATTTGGATCGGGGCATCACAAATTCCCCTCTGCAAGCACAGCGTGGCCCAAAAAATCACATCTGAACTTTATAAAAATTAAACCGGTGCCCTCTAAAATTAGGAGAGATTCCGAAAATATATGTCGGAGTCCGGAAAATCTCTCCCGAGCTCCAAACATACCCCCAGGTGCCTTCAAAAATTGCGTACGGCCCACAAAAAGCGTACCGGTGCTCGAAAAGGCGCGGCGAGACACAAAAATATAGCGCCGGGTGCACGAAAAATCACGCCGGGACTCGGACTTTAAATAATTCAGAAGTCACGAAAAATTGCGTCGAACCCAGAAGACTGCTCCGGGACTCCTAAACTACGCCCCTGGGCCCGAAAAGTCGCGCCGGGACCCCAAGAAATTATACCGGAGCAACCAACGTTGTGCTGGAGTCCCACAAATGTGCGACAAGGAGCCTCAAATGAACTCAGCGGAACCCTAAGAGCACAAGGGGAGGCCGTAGATGCACCGGGCCCTCCAAAGCGTACCGAGTTTCGCAAATAGCGGCAGGGCCTTAAAATATGGCTGGGGCCCCCAAAAAGCGAATTGGTCGTAAAAATGGAACAAAAAGACCGGGCATCAAATACAGACATCGGCGTCTTCGAAAACGCACCGATACCTAAAAAATATAACCGGTGTACAAAATACAACAAAGCTCTAAAAAAATAGCCGGGTCTCAAATCTGTGCCAGGCCCCTAACAAAAATTGGACGGAGTTCTAAAACACATCCGTAGACGAAGAAAAACGCAACGGGTAATAAAGCGAACACCTAGCTAGGATCTCGGCTCGGTAGACAATCTTGTATTGAGCCAAAGAGATGAGGTGCATCAAAGCTCAGTGTCTCCGAATTCCTTAACCACCAGAAAATGTGGGAAGGAGAAAACTAATACATCGAATTGAATTCATCGAATTTTCCAAGCGAGCCGCCATACCAGTCATTCCACATGTCAAATATGGCACAAGACTATCATGTGAGAGCAATTAGCAAAACGTGGGAGGCCCAGCAGAAACTGGAGAAGCGCACGTAGAGTGGCGAATGCGCCGAGTGCGCAAGGCGGGTGTACATGTGCACGACTGTTGGCGTGTTGGGGACCAGGCGTGATTAACTGGAATGCCTGAAGTCGGAAAATGTTAAATTTTTGAGTAATTTGTACCGGTGTAAATTCAGCAGTGTGAGGTGACTTATCAAGGGATACCAAAAGAAAAACCGTGGAACAGGATGGGGGAGTT
This sequence comes from Ashinkailepas kermadecensis, assembly GCA_034440615.1. Taxonomy (NCBI): domain Eukaryota; kingdom Metazoa; phylum Arthropoda; class Thecostraca; family Neolepadidae; genus Ashinkailepas; species Ashinkailepas kermadecensis. The sequence goes on along the minus strand of JAOTOM010004693.1, from coordinate 155,705 downwards.
AGTGTTGGAATCCGGTGATTCAGAAATGGTGGTGGCAGATGGTCCCCCCTCCAATGGTCCCCCCTCCACAGGACAGTTAAGTTGGTTACTGATTATTATTAAAAAATAAATAAATAATGATCCTTTGAAAAAATAGTGGTGGGAATCCGGGGACTAAAAAAATGGGAGTCGGTGGGACCCTTCCAAATCAGTTTGCCTCCACCAGCGCAAATCCTAGGTACGCCACTGCCATGACATGATATACTTTGGCCTGCTGATGGCCCTGATCCGCCGCAATGGATTCTGTACTGCGCGGCCCCGGTCCGCCACCGTGGACGGTGCGCTTCGCGGCCCTGGTCCGTCATGGTAGGTGTGCTCCATGGCCACGGTCCACCACAGTGGACGGTGTACTCCGCGACTCCGGTCCGCCACAGTGGACGGTGTGCTCTGCGACCCTGGCCCGCCACAGTGGACGGTGTGTACTTCACGGCCCTGGTCCGCCATAGTGGACAGTGTTCTCCTCGGCTCTCGTCCGCCACACTATAGACGGTGTGCTCTGCGGGCCTGGTCCGCCACAGTGGGCTTCAGGGTCGGAGAAAACGTGCATTTCCTGGATTTTTTCCATCCATAGTATGATCCTATTCACAAAATTATCCCCCGTGTTTTCCATTTGGATGTTGAATGGTGTTGTTCGACAATGAATTGCCCTGTGGTAAAGTGCTCCAGATTCACCGAAAACCGCAAAGTGATATTCTGATGTCACAGGTTTGAATGAAAATATCCTCTCGGTATTTCGTCACTCAGAAATTATCCTCTCCTCATCCAGGATTACAAAGTATAAATTCAACCGTGGTGGACGGTGCGTACTCCACGGCCCTGGCCTGTCACAGTAAACGGTGTGGGATAAATTACGGCTTTGCATCATCTTTGCGAGCAGTTTTCCGTGCATTAGTTGTCTTTCCTCGCATCATACCGTTCACCTTACCATCAGTAGCACCCATGTCACCCATGTATTAACATTTACCAATTGGTCACAGCCATTGCATCTGCTTGAGACACAGCTGCTCTTGTTGCACATTTCAATCGATGTATATTGATGCCATCAGAAAAGCATATTCTCTCAGCAACGAGACTGACCTTAACTCCACGCGAATGATTACAGGTACTGACAGCGGCGCGGCCAGAAATGCTTCTGGGCGCGCCGTGTGACCTTATTCGTGTCCCTCGCACCTATATGAAAACTCCCCTTACGTCTGCCATTTGGTCTTACTGTCGACATTTTGAACCTCTTTATATCATTGGAACGGGAACAAATAAGGTCCGGTCACACAAAGTCGGGTCATCTCAGGTCTTTGGTTGTCCACCCAATATCATGTTCTACTTACGTGGCTCTGAAACCGAATTCAAATTTCACTTCACAAGGAACAGTAGCATTCGGCATAAGACGACAATGCGTGCGTAATATCACCGAAGCAGCCGACGCGCACACAAATCCAACTACACACACAAGACCACAGTGTTGAATATACATGATACTGGACCGGACCTAACGCCATTGACCTTGTCATATATTTAAAAACAGAATGTCTATATCATTCTTATATCATGTTCTGCATGAAAAGTGTTCCCCTTACTACGATTAGATGAGATAATTTGACCCGACCTCAATTTAGTAACCTTGACCTAAATTAAAATTTCCGGAAAGGAGAGTTGTTTGATTTGATGAAAGAATAGTGTGCTCTGAGTTTGGTGCCGCTACGCTGCAACTGCTGCAAATGACGGTATTTTGGATATTTTGGAATATTATCCTCCTTGATCCGTCCGAAGTCAATTTCAAGGGGAAATATAAATGAAATTGGCCAATAAGGTCAACAAGGCAAATACGGTGGGGTCCAAGCACGACCAAAGGTATAGGAAACTCCGCACTTGACCTTTCTTCTGGGAGAGAAAGGATTACAAGCACCAACAGGGTTGCAGCAAAAATGCTCCTGTTGGGATACACCGGGGCGGGCACCATACCAATTCCGCCGATTTGAAAACTGTTTTGATTTCTGCTATTATTCCCACTTTCCGAAGTTTTGTACATATTTATTTCCGACTCTAGCAAAGAAACCATTCCAGCCAACATATCCATTTCGAAACCATCGGATGGCCCTTCTGGGAAACCATCGGATGGCCCTTCTGGGAAACCATCGGATGGCCCTTCTGGGAAACCATCGGATGGCCCTTCTGGGAATCTCCTGGGCTGACCTTTTCTGGCTCCTTGGCCGTGACTGGAGAGGCATGTACCCAGTGTGTCCTATTCTTGGTCTTAGCTGCGCCATTGCGTACGGACGGAGATTTCAGACTGTTATAAAAAGCAAATAGTAGAACGATTGCGCTGATTGATGCCTGTGATCCGTTGTGCATTTTAATTTGCATGGTGTCGTGTGTGGTGATTGACTAGACTCGGCGATCACGATGACTGCATCAATGCACATAATTAATCAGAGGACATTGTTTTCGATTTCTCTGCTTTTGTGGAAGCTGTGCCCGTTCCCGACCCTGAACTCGCCCCTCCACAACTTTGGCTTCGCCCCTCCCTAATGTTATGCACCAAGGAAATACTTTCACCCATCGTCATCACCGTTCAGGCCTGCTGTGCTCTGATGCTCCATCAAGGCCGGTGTGTTTTAGCCCGCATCTGGTCGCTGAAGTATTTTTATTTAAGCCAGTGTGTGTTTGTTGGTGTGTGGAGTGAGGAGGAGGGTAACGGTGAAGGTGACGGTGACGATAGATCCGAGCCAACTATGTGGCACTGCAGTCGCATGCTATTACTCAGAGTTGTTATGTTGACATGTACTGTGCACTGCTCTTTTAATTATGTGACTTCATCAGTTATTGCACGATTTTCCCCGTTGGTGAGGATGCTGAATAAACATAAACATACACATCGTCGAAAAAAACTCACAATTTCTGAGATCTGAAAATATAGTGGGCGAAATCCGATAAGTTTTTGGTTGGGGGAGGGGGGGGGGTCTAGTTCGTTGGCACTTCGCCCCCCCCTCCCCAATGTTTCTTTTAAACAAAAATCGACACTCTTGGCCCGGGCATCAAGTAGTCGCGAGTTAATTCGCGTTTGATGGGCGTTTTCTATGGTTTTTCAAAATGTCATAATTTCAATCATGCTAAGCATTCTGTGATTGACGACAGACCCTAACATACACATGAATGGATGACGTTTTTATCTCTGAACATCATAATTACATCGAGCCGGCGCCAATGCAGGAACGAACCCGGCGACCACTCAGCTGCTAAATTTCAGATAACTTTATTCCTTCCAGACGGCTTCAACAAACTTGCCTGACCTTTGAATTCGACGAAGGTCTGACGGGGCGGCGCACAACAAATCGGCAGCGTGCGGCCGGCGGCGGACCGCTCGGGTCGACGTGACGCTTCATTGACGTCACGGCCGGCGGCCGCGACCGCCGGCGACAGTGCCCCGTCGTCGTTGGATCGGATTGATGTGGCCCGCTGTCGCTCCCGGGCAGTCCATGTGGCTGCTGCCCTGTTGTCGTGTCAAAGTTGGCCGCCGCTCGCAACTGTAACGAGCCGGTCGCCGCCGTTGACGTGGCGAACTCTGCCGGTTTGCAGGCTGGGTCGGTCACGTGTTTGTGTCTCCATGCGAGGCTGTCGGTCGTATTTGGCGTCAGCTGAGTTGGCAAGGCGTGGAGTGGCTTCCTGTTCCACGCTTAAAACGACCGTCATCAAAACGTCAGTGTGCATGTAGATCAGAGGACCTTAACCATCATAAAAAGCAGAGGGAACTATCGTCGACAAAAAAGCGAAGAGCAAAGAAAACTATCTTAAAAAAGGGGGCAACAATTTCAAAACGACACCAACATTAAAATATTCACAAACATTGGTCACAACGCAGTGACATTTGGGAGCCAGGAATCAGGGACCTATTTTGAAGGAGTAACTATAGAAACTAAATCCAACAGTCTGTATTATGCAAGAACCGATGAAAACTAGGATCTAATGGTCAATCTGGGTGCAACAGTAATAAGCCAAATACAATGTCATCAAGTCAACGGCACACTCTAATCCCCAGACGACTGTGTTTTCGGATGTGATGTCGGGCCAGAAGTCGGTATGGAGAGTCAGGCGCCTGTTTGGTTGGTAAGTGTCTAACATTAAAACGCGCTCAAGAAAACACTACCCAATAATGAATACGTGAACTGCATTAAAACAAGTCCGGGAGTGGAAACCTGACATCACGTCAGTTCATCAGGACACATTTTGTGCCGTAGCGAACGCCACCACCGTGACGGCTTTGAGCAGATCAATACTGGACAACCAATGGGCTTCTTATATCATAGCACGACGCAATCAATCACTGTGATATAGTGTATGCATGTGCATTAAAGAACTGCAAAGGTAACCTGCGCACCAATGCATTCAAGTATTCTAGTTCGCTCGCTCCCTTCTATAATGATACACTCTGGAAAATTAAGAGTCGAAACTTCCACCAAGAAAAAGTACTCATCTGCTTTTCCACCAGTCTGCTACAACGCATACTCCATCATCTTCGCCTAAGCTAGCCGTGACCATGCTAGTCAGTGATATCCATTAGTTAATTATTAGCAATGCAGCAGCATACCTAGCTATCTGGTAAATTACTCCAAGAACGCATCTTGGCAGCTTCACGAAAGCGACAACTGGGGGAAAACTATCAAGCGAAAACAACCCACTCCGTAAAAAGTGTCAAGTGAACGCAGAATGTTTGCATAATGTGTCGGGCCGTTCGTCGATGACTGTTTCGTTACTTCTTGTTTCGTTCTGCGATTGGTGCTCGAAACGGCAATATTGAATCACACTGCGTAAAGAAAACACGAATTGTCCCCTTTGACAGGTGGTCATGTTTCCTACATTTTCACCTGCTGAATAAAAAAATCCGAAAACAATGTTTGGGGTCTATCTTAGCTTCAAGTACGGCGATAAAAAAAATATCCGAAAGCAATGTTTGGAGTCTATCTTAGCTGCAAGTACCGCGAGATAGGTACTTGCTCCATGTCGAAACGTCATGACGTGAAGACATTCTTGACTAGCATGATCCAGGGAGCATAGTGAGCGAGTCTTAATCTTCTTGAAAACAAATATGGCAATTAGCTGGTATTTATATAGAAACCTTGAGCACAAATCAGAAACAGGCTTGGTCTGGACTTGCTGAAGCTTATCTACCCACTTCTTCATCTACTGTTCCTTTTGGAATTGAATATAAGCCAGATATTCATTGTTTAAAAACATACCAAACAGCAGATGCATCATAGGATGTTGACTTATTTTGTGACATGTGGTTCGATGAGGTGATCCCACCTGCCTAGCAGCCCGACAATACAGGCAATCATCAGGAAACACACACATTGCGCTGAAGTATTAGGGCTATACAGGGTGATACTTTCCCCAGCAAAAAAAAAATGCCGCTAGTGTCAATAGCGATGGTCTGAAATCGGATGAAGAAGCTCGTTGAGCTGGGGTTGCACTCAGGGGTCCCGGAAGGGCGCCTCCATAGGCTCAATGGTTAAGCTTTGTTCCCATTAGGGAGGAAGGAAGATAAATTATTTGGGGAGCAAATTAAGTATTAGGGGCCAGTTTCCCCCACCACCATTAGTGAATACAAAGTGACACTCCTGGCTTATGAGTAGATTCTTTCCAGGCATTGCCAGTATTATTGCACTAGGTATTTACGGGACAAGTTTGACACACTTTACCTCCATCAAGCAAGCAATTTGGTTAGGTTTGGTCAGGTTAGGCTAGTATTTTCTTTTTTATGTTGAGAAAATTGTCCTTACTTTTGCTTTAATTTGTCACAAAAATGTTACTTTGTCTTCAAAAACAGATTAGGTTAGTTTACCTTAGGTTTTTAATTTGATATTTAAGAAAAACATTGAAAATTTTCCTTTTTTCTTACATGGAATGCTAGGTTAGGTTAGGTTTGTATTATTATGCTAGGTATTTATGAGACAGGTTTTACCCCGGGTAAAACCCGGGAGGTAAAATATAGCACATTTTACCTCCATGTAGCAAGAAATAGGGCTAGGTTTGATTCGTTTAGGATATAATTTTATTTTAAGTTGGGAAAGTTTTCACGCTTTGTGGGTGCAGTTGTTCCCAAAAATATCGATATTTTTATAGCAGATTATGCTAGATTAAGTTAGGTTAGGATTGTATACGTTGATTTTAAAAATAAAAACACTTAAAGTTTCCCATTTTTAATATTTCTGTCTTACATGGAAGGCTAGGCTCAGTTAGGTTTGGTAATGTTACATTTTTTTTTCTTTGACATTCTTTATGCTATTTAAGCCAACTCTAGGCCCATTTCTGGTGTTGTTTTGCCCGCCAATTCAAAAGTATGTATTCGTAGAGGAAATGAATGGGCACATCATGTTAACCACATTAATAAACACTGCATTGGAAAGAGAAAGTCAAGGAATTAATAAATTGTCTTAAAGTGGAAATTTACCAGAATTACCGTTGCTATATTCTTTGTATTGAAGCAGACATCAGATGCAGCAGTTCCGGGGTGCCTCCCCACCCCGATTTTGCTTCCTCAGATCCCGATGTCCGCCTCCGATGTTCATGTCGGAAAATGTATGCATGAACCAACCGTGCATCACCATCCATCACCCATTCATCTACACGCATCGTCAAAGTTCCCAAGTGCACCATCCCAAAATCTGAAAAGGTAGGAAGAAGCAGGAAGCAGGAAGACAGGAAGCAGCTGATCCTTATCAGTAGCGTATCTAGGATTTGCCATAGGGGAATCGGATTTGGAGGGGCCACCTACCTCCGTTTTAAAAAGGTCCCCGTATTTCGACCAATATTTTTATTCTTCTAAGTGACCCATTTTAAAATAAAATTATTAGTGACCAACTTAATTGTCCTGTGGAAGTGGCCCAATCTACCACCACCGTTTGTGGGTCACCAAATTTCAACCCTAACTTTCCCATCCTATTCGAAAGTTTTTTTTGTGGTATCCATGATAAGTCACCTCATACTGCGCAAAGTGCATGAGTACAAGTCACTGAAAAATGTACAATTTTCCAATTTCAGGCACTCCAGTTAATAGCGCCCGGTCGCAGAAACGCCAACGTTCGTGCACATGTACACCCGCTTTGCGCATTCGGCGCACTCGCCACACTTCGTGCTATTCTCTGGTGTCTGTCAGGCATCCTACGTTTTCCGAATTGCTGCCACATGATAATTTGGTGCCAAATTTGACGTGAGGAATGCTTCGTATGGGGGTTCACTAGCAAAATTCGATGAATTTAATTCGATGATTAGCTCTCTTCTTCGCACCATTTCTAGTTGTTAAGAAATCCTGATACCCGCTAAACTTTGACGCACCTCATCTTTTTGGTTAAATATGCTCCCAGATTGGCTACCGAACCGATGCCCTAGCTCGGTGTTAATGTTTTGGATCCGTATCGTTTTTATTCGTCCACGGATGTGCTTTAGGGCTCCTGTCAATTTTTGTTAGGGGCCGGGAGGCTTTTGGGACGCTGACTTTTTCTTAAATTTATTTTTGCTTGTTGTGCACCGACGATATCTTGGAGGTATAGGCACGTTTTCAAAGATCCCGATGTGTTATTTAGTGCCAGGTCTTCCTGTTCCTTTTGTAGGACGATGTCGCTTTTTGAGGGCCCCAGAGCTCCTGGTGTGTTTATAGAGCTGCAACGAATGTTTTAAGGCCCTGCAGCTTTTTGCGAGACTCGGTATGCTCTGGAGGGCCGGTGCATTTTCGGTCTCCTGTTGTGCTCTTGCATTCCCGCTGTGTTTATTTGAGGCTCTTGACGCACATTTGTGGGACCCCAGCACGATTTTTGGAACTTCGGGGTACAATTTCACGGGGTCCCGGTGCGACTTTTCGTGTCAGGCCTTTTCGTTTCGCGTTCATGCCTTTTCAACAAACAAGCAAATGTGATTCCGTGCGAATTGCTAGAGTACTTGTGCAAGGATACGCACCAGTAATATTTGTAAATAGATATAGAACACCAGTGTAAAGCGACCCTACAAGGAGCTGAATGAGCGGGGGAAACAGACTGACTTTGGGGCCATGCTGCTGCAGGCACGTGATCAGACACTATTCTGCGAGGGAAACAGACGGACTTTGGGGCTATGCTGCTACAGGCACATGATCAGACACCATTCTGCGACAGCAAACTTCTGAATCGACTGGAACGGCATCCCATGGCCGGCAGCCCGCAAAGACACGCACCTTATTGCAGCATTTGAAGTCCCGGGCGATTTTGGATTTGAGTCCGCAGAAGACGGGCAGACACATATATTATTTCGCTTTGTTGTGTGGTCAGCCAAATGACCTTTTCCTGTCATCGCATGGCTCTGGTTGTGTGGGTTAGCCGCCGTTCGAGCGGATGCGCGCAAGATGGGATTATCCGGGTACTTTTGTTCTCCTGAGCGCGTACCCAGTAATGCCAAGGATTTCCGACCCTGTCTTATTGCATTCAATTTCCGCGTATGTGCAGGAATCTCAGTAATAAGTCAAGCTTATATCGACAGTTCGACACAGCGCATGCAAATGTAGGATTCGTGCTCGATTTGTCTTGGGATATATTCAAGGAAAATAATCGCTTCAGTCGTAATTTGTTACAATCTTACCAAAATCGAGACATCCACTGAACATGACGTACGTGTCTCAAAATCAAGCGCAATTTTGTCGAGTTGACAGAAGTGTCACGCTGTGTCAGGGCCCATTTTGTCTCGCAGCCAGCCAACTCAGCCTATGCCGCATGCAACCGCTCAGCGCCACCAGCTTCTGGGTACTGACAACCGCTCAGCGCCACGGGCTGCTGGGTACTGGCAACCGCTCAGCGCCACGGGCTGCTGGGTACTGACAACCGCTCAGCGCCACGGCGCGGGACACAACCGCCAGCGCCACGGCCGGGCGACAACCGCTCAGCGCCACCAGCTCGGGTACACAACCGCTCAGCGCCACCAGCTCGGGACTACAACCGCTCAGCGCCACCAGCTCGGGTACGACAACCGCTCAGCGCCACGTGCTGCTGGGTACGGCAACCGCTCAGCGCCACCGGCTGCGGGTACATAACCGCTCACCGCCACCAGCTTCGGTACGACAACCGCTCAGCGCCACGGGCTGCTGGGTACTGACAACCGCTCAGCGCCACGGGCTGCTGGGTACTGGCAACCGCTCAGCGCCACGGGCTGCTGGGTACTGACAACCGCTCAGCGCCACCAGCTTCTGGGTACTGACAACCGCTCAGCGCTACGGGCTGCTGGGTACTGGCAACCGCTCAGCGCCACGGGCTGCTGGGTACTGACACTGAATGTATCGTGGTGCTGACACTGACATCGTGGTGCTATGACGTAACACGTGGCAAGCGCCTGGCCAGCCACCCTTAGCCCAAAGCTGTATGGACTGCCAACATTTAAGGTCCATCAGCTCTGGACCACCGCCCACCTCGATCTGATCTTTTGGTTTGAGCAAGAAATGCGCACACTTCAAAGCAATATTGTGGTGCAAATGAAATTTAACAAACCAGGACTGAAACTGGGAGAAGGATTTAAGACCTCATTACCGCCGTAATAAAAAGTTATTGAGGATTAAGAGGGCGACGATCGCGCTGACCAGGCCAAGACGTTGAGATGAAGTTTTCATGTACCATTTAAACGGGAGTAGACTAGCTCGGACCTTGCCATCACTCGTACTGATAGGTGGCTTCGCTACTACAAGAAAGGTCACAGTTCCCATTATTGAAGTTGATTTGTTGGGGAGGTGGGGAGGGGGGGGTGAACTTAGAGGCGTGCCGGACCATAGAGGTCATTTGCGCCGTCTTTAAAGCGAGTGGGTTTTGCAAGCAAGTCTAAGGCAAGTGTACATTTACTCTAAAGGATTTTACGTTATAGTGTACGTGAAGTTTAGGTGTCTAAAGAGGGGGCTCGGCGGGGGACATCCGTTGGCTGTTTAGCGTTTTTGGTTTTACTTTGCTCCTCCGCAAGATAATTTGTAGTTGGGGTGGAGGCGGGATGACGAGAATGTTATACCGGGGCGTCAGCAAGGAGGCAATTGTCCACACCGTCTATCACTCCGGCTGCAAGTTGTCAGTTGTTGGTAGTGGGTTAGTCGAAGCGTACTTTCATGCAGGGTTGCGAGTGATGTTAGTACAATGTTTTGCGATTCGGATCATCTACGTCCGATGGGTAATCGCTTTACGTCACGTTAATTTTAAAGCAAGTCTGCTCATCTACAATGCCTGTGAGGGGGTGTACCGAGCGATGCTGCGAGCGGCGCCGGTGTGCAGCGTTCGGACTGCAGACGAGCGTCGCGGTGACGCGGCCCAGGGATACACGTATCTACGACGGCACCGCAAGGTAGTCATTTGTTTTGAATGGGAAAGCGAATCGGCTCATGTACGTCCGATGTCATTCGTAAACATTCGTGAGTGGCTATTGGCTATTTACGTTATTCCTACTGTGTGTACGCGGGCATCCGTTACGTGTTGAAGTGAGTGTTGGTGGTGTGGTGTCTACAGTCCTCCTGCCAGTTTGGTGGCGTACAGATAACCCAATAGTAATTGAAGTTACGGGTGCTTGACTGTCATAAACGATGGAAGCGAGAGGGTGCTACCCACTTTTTTGGCAGAAGGTCTTATGTGGCCAAGCAGGATATGGCCTGTTCTTAATGTGGTGTTGCAGGTGTCGCAGTGAGGTGTTGCACAATAGTCATCCTGTAGTTGAAGATGTGTTATTTCTGTTCAACCAGTTCTAAGTCTAGTAAGGGTGACTTCGTCTTCACGATGTGATTGATTTGATGTGTTCAATGTGCTTACCGTTGGTTTGATGTTGTGGGCGTGGTTGGAGCGACGAGGTGTAGAGTTCTGTTGTGTCATGTTTTCTGATGATACTTAAGTATGTAGCGTTATAGGAGTGCTTTGCAATCGTCTGCCGAATATTCCATGCTGAGATAAATGGTCGAATATTCCATGCTGGGATACGGCTTGCTTTCCCAGCCGATCTGTTTCCTCGCTTCCTGGAATGTTGGCGTGACCCGGAATCCAGAGGAAGGGAAAGTCATGTACGTTTTGGGCCACGGTTTGTTGTATTCGATGAATGACTGAATGTGGGAAGTCGTGTGTGTTGCAAAGTGACTGAAATATTGATTTTGAATATGAGCAAATTACTACGTTTCTCGTTTTAAGCCTCTTTAGAGTGGAGATGGCAGCCAGAATAGCCAGTGCTTCAGCGGTGTAGGTAGAAAAGGTATTCGTTAAATGCTTGGAAAGCCTAAGGCCTGGTCCAGTGATGCCGATGCCTCCTTTAACCCCATGTTTTGACCCATCTGTGAATACGAGTGTTTTGTGATTGTTGATATCGACAAATTTGTTGAAGGTGCCAAGAATTTCTGCCGATGTGATATTCGATTTCTTTTCCGAGAGCAAGTACTCGACCTTTGGTGGACTGAGGGTCCAGAATGGCCTATTGGATGGTTGAGCTGCAGTGGCTGGCCTTGTGCGATTAAGATCTGAAAGAGCCGTGACATTCTGAATACTAAATACTGCCGGTTTGCGCCAAAACCGCCTCTTGTCATATCTGCCAGGCTTATAGCATCACTGTGCCGCGATACACATTCTGGTTGGTGTTCTGGGACAATTACTACGTCCTTCCGGTGGCTAATAAACCAACCAGATTCGACATAATTGTGATCAAACGATCTAACCCGGGCAGTGCCGCGAGAGGGACGGGGGACCAATTTGTCTCCCTCTTTCTGAAATAGACCCTAAGTCTTTGAAGATATCTCCTTAAAGTGCAATGTACTTTCAACTGATTGATGTGCCTCGTCTATTAATATCACGGAGCTAGGTCAGGTCAAAATGAAGGCCTTGAGAGTCAAACTAAAGGAATCCTAAAAAGTTTCGATAGGGTTGCATCAGTATCCTGCACTGACAAGGAACAACGCCAGCTGTTGGTGTTATTGAAATCGATGCAGCCAATTCTGCAGAACTAAGCGTTTTGATGCTGTCAGTGACTCTGCTGGAGTCTGCCGGTACTCTGTATGCGAACTGGCTCTGTCCGCTTGACAATCCTGTCATGGAAAACGGAGCGATTGCATGCATGACGTGGGTTCAACTAGGCGTTTTGATGTTAGCGGCGAGTATTTTTAGCATTTGTAAAGGCTCTCTGTAACTTTGAACCATATGCATCAACGCTAGATTGCGATTGAATGATGGTCGTTTCATGGAGAAAGAAATGCTGATTTATATTCTACATTGGTGAGGACATGCAATTTGGGGCGGTCAACGATACCTGGGGTACAACAATGTCGAAAGAACGGGCGAGCGTGTTCTTGATCTTGAGGTTGAAGATCTTCAGGTTCTTGGAGTGTGAGATAAAGTTGATTATTTCGGGTGATTTGATGTTGGAATGGAGCTGGATCAGATTGGATAGATACATTGGCAAAAGTGACCCAGATTGGATTACGGTTTGATACAATATTTATACGGATTATTTAGGAGATAACCTTTCGGAGTGTTCAGACAGTTCCACGTTCAAAAATATAAGCCCTTTTCAATTAGCTGTCTTTCTTCAGAGTGCAACATTCGACCTAGTTGTCAATCTGCTAGTTTGTTTTAGGAATTTGGAGAACCCACACAGCATACCAAGTTGGAGCCTGCTTAAGGCATTATTTATTAAAACGTGCTTCCTGCACTATGCATAAGGGGCGCATACATGTTGCCTAAAGCAATGCGTAATATATTGCAAACCCAACATCACACTTCTGGGCCATGCCATGCCAATTGAATTTCAATACACTTAACAATCAGAATGGCTTTGCTGTCCGGGGCGGGTTTCATTACATAATTGTTCTTATGATAGGACGCCAAAAATCTGAGAAGCAAGCACTCTGATTAACATTGATTGCAAGCAATACGTACAAATTATATCCGGAATCAGCAGTGCTATATTATTCACAGCATACCAGCATCCACAGCAGTGATGTACATACCTAAACATGTACATACCATCCACAACAGTGATGTACATACCTAAACATGTACATACCATCCACAACAGTGATGTACATACCTAAACATGCACATACCATCCACAACAGTGATGTACATACCTAAACATGTGCATACCATCCACAGCAGTGATGTACATACCTAAACATGTACATACCATCCACAACAGTGATGTACATACCTAAACATGTACATACCATCCACAACAGTGGTGTACATACCTAAACATGTACATACCATCCACAACAGTGATGTACATACCTAAACATGTACATACCATCCACAACAGTGATGTACATACCTAAACATGTACATACCATCCACAACAGTGATGTACATACCTAAACATGTACATACCATCCACAACAGTGATGTACATACCTAAACATGTACATACCATCCACAACAGTGATGGACATACCTAAACATGTACATACCATCCACAACAGTGATGTACATACCTAAACATGCACATACCATCCACAACAGTGATGTACATACCTAAACATGTACATACCATCCACAGCAGTGATGTACATACCTAAACATGTACATACCATCCACAACAGTGATGTACATACCTAAACATGTACATACCATCCACAACAGTTATGTACATACCTAAACATGTACATACCATCCACAACAGTGATGTACATACCTAAACATGTACATACCATCCACAACAGTGATGTACATACCTAAACATGTACATACCATCCACAGCAGTGATGTACATACCTAAACATGTACATACCATCCACAACAGTGCTGTACATACCTAAACATGTACATACCATCCACAGCAGTGATGTACATACCTAAACATGTACATACCATCCACAACAGTGATGTACATACCTAAACATGTACATACCATCCACAGCAGTGATGGACATGCCTAAACATGTACATACCATCCACAGCAGTTATGTACATACCTAAACATGTACATACCATCCACAACAGTGATGTACATGCCTAAACATGTACATACCATCCACAACAGTGATGGACATACCTAAACATGTACATACCATCCACAGCAGTGATGGACATACCTAAACATGTACATAGCATCCACAGCAGTGATGTACATACCTAAACATGTACATACCATCCACAACAGTGATGTACATACCTAAACATGTACATACCATCCACAGCAGTGATGGACATACCTAAACATGTACATACCATCCACAGCAGTGATGTACATACCTAAACATGTACATACCATCCACAGCAGTGATGTACATACCTAAACATGTACATACCATCCACAGCAGTGATGGGCATACCTAAACATGTACATACCATCCACAGCAGTGATGTGCATACCTAAACATGTACATACCATCCACAGCAGTGATGTACATACCTAAACATGTACATACCATCCACAGCAGTGATGTACATACCTAAACATGTACATACCATCCACAGCAGTGATGTACATACCTAAACATGTACATACCATCCACAGCAGTGATGTACATACCTAAACATGTACATACCATCCACAGCAGTTATGTACATACCTAAACATGTACATACCATCCACAGCAGTGATGGACATACCTAAACATGTACATACCATCCACAGCAGTTATGTACATACCTAAACATGTACATACCATCCACAGCAGTGATGGACATACCTAAACGAACAGGCTGCAATGCAATATTCCAATTTCATCTAGTTTAACTAATGGAATAATAGTATTTATGAGAAGAGCGGTAATTTCCTCAAATATGGGCCGTTTGAACTATTCTTTAGAAACACTGCACTGATTGCTGTGTGAACATATTACCGTCAATGTGCATCGGAAGAGACAGGCCTCACCGGACCGGTGGGACAGGGGGGGGGGGGGTGCCTTTAGGGTAATAGTTCGAGGGTGGAGCTCTCGAAAGCCTCCTTTCAGGTTTGTCCTCGATAGCGTCAGAATTCGTGGACAGTGATATGTCAAATTATTAGCAGTCTATCACGCATCTGTTTTGCATATATTGTACAAATGTTAAGTCCATGTGATGAAACGTCATCGATCTGGAACGGGTCGAAGGAAGTGATGCTACTAAATATTCAAGTGGCCGCAAATCACAATGGTTCTAACATATTAGCACCGAACTCAGATATATCCTTTCATCAAGTCGAACAAATCCCTAACTGGAAATGCTAATTAATGTTAAGGTTACTGACCTGATGTCGGGTCGATTTCTACGCTTTTTTTTACCGTATTCAATGGGGAAAATTCATTTTGTGGAGCTTGGTACGCCAAGAATGACAAAAAAATCATGACATAAAATATTTTGGATTAATTTAAGTGTCAAATGTCAATGGGATAAGGACGGACTACTTATCAGGTGCATTCTACACGATGCCATCTTATGCCGAATATGGTTGTTTCTCGCAAAGTGATGTCTGAATTCGGTTCCAGCACCGCCTGAGTCGTGCGACATGACATTGGACGAAAAACGGATGATCTGAGATAACCTGACCTTGTGCTAACTGATCTGACTTCACTTATTTGAGACTTCTTTGGAATTACTTCCCAGGCAGTGCACATTTAGGCTAAGGCTGTAAAGATCTGTTGATCAATTTGTGCATTATCCAAACGCGACCTGAGATCAGGTCACCAGATTAGAAGCTTGACAGTTACAAAGATGTTTGAATATATCAGTTCTTTTTGAAACACAATTTTATAGTCAAAAATGACTATCCGAACGTATTTAACTTACTTAATGATAATTAAGTATATTTAATCTTATAGTTTATATATAATTACTTATAATAATTTAACCTTACTTTACGATTTTTGGATGTCGATTAGATACAAATATGTTGCTTGAATGGCTCTACTGAAAGGACCCGCGACATACATATATGTTCATATTTTCGGGGTAATTTTTCAAGGTAAAGGTCAAGTCACTGGGTTGACTTGCCATGATCTTTAGCGACCTCAGCATGGTCAAAAATGGAGAAATACGATGTGATATGAGCTCTAGGTTATGTCGGTTCGCGAATGATAATTTCCCTGTCTCTAACAAGAATAGTTCGGAAGCTGATTTTCAAGCCTGATTGTCACCTGACCTGACACTCGATCATGACCATGAGACCTGTCTCATGATCATGATCATGAGACCTGTCTCGACCCTTTTACACTATGATCAGTATAAATGCGTTCATCTATGTCAATTCTTTAACAAAGACAATGTCGAAAGAGCACAAACTCTGCCTTTAAAAAATCTCAAAGAACTTAAACCAGGGTCCGATTATCATTCACCTAATACGACCGCTGGTGACCAATCAGCCAAAACGCAAATATAAGGTAAGCGTCGTGTTCTCCAGGACCAGAGCTTTGAAACGGTGTTTGTCATTTCATTCCAGCATACTTAGATCGGAAGTTAGTAGGGGGAGCTTTCAAATGCACCCCCCCCCCCTCCTGCCCGGCGAAGGTGAATTTGCAGGCCGGCCCGGGGAGGAATAATTTTGTTTTTTGGATAGGACTCCTTGGCCAAGATTAGGCGTCATCCTGACAATCCAGATTATATTTCAAAGCTACCTTACCAAAGGTACGAAAATGTCCACAAATACTCATCAATGCTTCCATGTACGATACTCCCTTAGCTATGATTTCGAGCGGTGCTAAGACTGGTCATTCGTTATCGTGCAACATGGAAGAGAAGCCCTGCTGCCAATTTCGACTGCAGTAACCGGCATCAGCGAGTAGTGGCAAACGTGACTTTTCCATAGGCGGATCCCACCGTGAAAGTGCTTGTGCCTTCCGGGAATTGACTCAATCAGTCCCGTGGCCCAATGGCGACGTGTAAGCACTTGAACTATCGCTGAACCGGTAATGACAGAAAATATGGTAAATTCGCGACAGACAAGACGAAATTGTGTGTCGGCGAACCTGGATAACTGATGTGGCATTAAACTGACAACGAGTAAGAGCGAGGCCAGAGCTAGTCAACTCCAGTGTAGCATATCAGAAACTAAGTACATCTGAGCGACCCGGTCGGCTCCGGCCAGGATCGAGTGTCACGTTACGGCTTGGAAACCGTAGGATCGATTTTGTTACAGCCGTTCAGATCCAAATGCCTCAACTCAGCAGCATATCTGCCATTTTTATTCCGATTTTTAGTTGTACATTTGCGCATTCTTTGTTCAAATAAGGTGTTTATCATGGAGCTTAGTCAGTGGCGGCCCAGTCGGGGCAGAGCCTGTCAGCCAGGCGTCGGTTACATCATGATGTCATGATGCCACGTGATCGGTGCGCTCCGAGGCCAGACGACCGCTTGGCTAGAGTTTGTGGACAGGCTGTGAAACACATGGAGCCCTATAACAACGTGGAACGTTAAATTGGCAATTCGAGGCAGTGTATTGCAGTTTCAGAAACGTTTGTATGCTGCGGCTGAGTCCGATGTTTGCAAGATTGCATCCAATTTCAAGTGTATTTTTTAATGCATCTAAGCTGAAATTGCAGGCACTATTTACCCAAAAGATTCCTCTGTGAAATGTGGTGCATGTATTATGCTGAATTCTTGAAATAGTGTTACTTATTTCTGAAAATCGTGCACTTCAACGATATTTATTGGAAACAATTTTGGTGGACTAGCGTGCATTAATGCACGTTAGCACTTGTGTTTACGGGCTGCCGAGAGAGTCTAATTGCGTTCTGCTCGAGCGTTCCCTGTCTGGGTATCGTATGCGATCTTGTGCTTGCAGCAGGGGAGTCCCATAGTCTGCCTCTTGCTCTAGTTCGTCCAGCGCCATAAGAGGAAGCTTTCTCTAGTCACTGTAAAAAAAGATTAGCACCCCTTTGGTGCTATTTAAATGTCAAATTCCAGCTCCACAGTGCTGCTTGAATTAAGCATCTTTTTGTAGTTGGCATCGCATCGCAAAATTTCAAGTGCTAAATATAAGCATGTAGCATTTCAGTGCTAAATATCTAGCACCTCTTTATTCGTCTATATTTAGTAGCATGGTACTTGAAATGAGCACCCATGGGGTGCGTGCGCTTTAGCACCCCCAGGGTGCTAGTTTTTTCTCACGCCAAAAACCAGCACCTCCTGGGTACGGTTCGCCTATGGTGCTAGCATATTTAGCACCCATTGGGTGCTAAAACCGAAATTGGACTCCTTGATAGTAGCGTACGGGTGTTGCTGACTTACGGTATTGATACGGACGGAGTACTTCTTTTGCTACATGCTAACGTCCGATACCCATCTTAAATATTACAGCGAACAGGAATCAGGATGCTTACAGGCGATATACCCTTTTAATGCATTCGTATGCAAATAGCAATGCAAAGGCATACGTATTTCCTACTTTGCAAATAGCAAAGGAGGACATGCATATATATATTTATATCTATATATATATACATATATATATATATATATATATATATATATATATATATATATATATATATATATATATATATATATATATAGAAGCAAATTTAGTATGTATTACAATGAAGTACATGAACGGGAAAAATATTAGAGGTTTCCTTAATTTCAATCTCAAATTATGTAACTAAACAACCTAATCTGATGTATCCTAACCCAGTTGGTTGCTTAATGACGGAAAATGTGTGTAAGACTTTTATCATGGACACCTTAAATGACAATAATACCAAATAAACCAGCGAAACCTAACCCAGACAATTTATTTGATTGTTTTATGCAAGCTCCACGTTTATCACAGTTCAGTCTTACATGGCACAGTGCCAGTCATGAACAAATGGTGACGTAAAGAGCAGATCCACTGGCTCCATGGCTACATAATTATGAACAAATACAATCCATAATAATGCTATACAGTCATGACGTGTTAAAACATAAAAAGAGCCCCAGTGGCCCATCTCGGTTAAGCCTATAAAATTATCTGGTAGCAACAATTGGTGGTGATAATCCAGCCTCTGCTATATCCAGGATAATCCAGGCTAGCTTTCTTTCAACTAATAAATTCTGAGCAGCACAATAAACCACCCAAAAGCCATTGTCTGAGAAATAATTTTTTTGGGGGGCCCACAGAATAGGCTGCAACTGCCATAGCCCACTCAGCTTCTCAGGGTCCATAGATGAATAATGATGCAAAAAATTACATTTCAGCTTGTTCGTCCCATGGCAATAACGCATATGCCTTGCTAAGCATGCCAGGTACTATGTGTTGTCAAGCTCAGGTATGTTAGTGATTGTAGCTTGAGGTTGGATCAACTGCGAAAGTCATCCAGCGCCCGTAATTTCAGGGGTATATGCAGCGAGGTTGGCAAGATGCTGACATAATGATATTGATACCAGGGATGTGGAAAAACATTTGCTGTGAAGACACACCCACCTTGTACAGACTATGTCAGGCATGTGATTCTGGATCCAGAGGTTCTCTTGATCCCAGAGAGACTTCTCTTCTTCGCTTTAATCTTGCCGCACGATTGAACCGATCCGCACGCCATCGAATCTCAAACCAAAATGGCCGAATGTTCACGCAGTTTTTTCGTTAAGCAGCGTTAAGGTGCTAATATTCCCGCCATTTTTCTACGCTGCTTATATTAACCACCAAACTGCTAACTGTAAGCAGCCATAGAGTGCTCAAACTCCCGCCAAAAAACACGGACCGTAACAGTAATCGGTTTTACAGCGGAAATTTGCTCCCAGGTCACGTGGTCTCAAGAACAAGATAGAGGGAGAAGACCCGGCATAGTGATCTGCATAAATTAAAAGCGACCACCAAATCTAATTCTCACATAAGTTTTAATAACGAAATAGTTTTTAGTATTAACGCTGCTGAAATAAGTAGAATTAAACTTACTAATATCAGCAAATTGCAATACGCTTTCTAATTTAAGTCCAAACTGCACTCAGCTCTACGGTATCTGGCAGACGACGGATGACTGCCAGATGACAGATTGGCGCTGTGGTTAAATTAGCGAAGGATGCGGTTTTAAGCCAACTTCCTGAGCAACGGTAGAGAAAATGATAACAAAATTACACTTAATCGATGTCAACCAAGTTTATAAATCTATACCTGATACTGCCGACACGCTCACGCCGCACAACTAATAAATATTCACAACACACCCCACGAGTAGGATGCTCGTGCACCGACTGATTTGTTGCCTGCCGCGTACTGGGATATAGGTTTCGGAATATGAAAATGATTTAAGGAAAATTATACTAAACCAATCAGTATAAAATCGTTTTATTCTCACCACCAAGAAACAAGTTTTGTCAATGAAAAGGCTGAGAAAATTGAGTGAAATCAATTCTTGTTAATGATAAATGTTCTTCGATGTACTTTTTTAGTTCATGTCTGGAATGTTTAGGTCAAGCAAGGAATGACTTGGAAGGATGAAAAGCGACTAGACGGGAGAGCAAATTGCCGCTGTAAAACCGACTAGTCCTAGATATAAGCAGTTGCATTATTCTGGACTGCTTGGCACAACACTCATGGCTGCTAAGATCAAGCATCCTCATTCTTGCCGTCTAACATCTGCAGGCTAGAATTAGCCGCCTCCAGCCGAATAGCACATATGGTGCTTGTTGCTAGCATCCTTATGCTTGTTACTAGCATCCTAAGGGAAAAGCGTTGTTTGAAGCAGTCACTTAGCATGCAATTAGCAGCAAAAGTGCTAATCATTTTTACAGTGGTATAGGTAATGGAAAATTAGCTTTATGTGTGTGGGCAACAAATGCTTGTTGATTCGATTATATAGCTCGTGTGGGTTTGACTAGCTTGTGTTGGGTTAGATTCTGATTGTTTGATGAATTACGCTGACAAGAATCGGACACTGTTTATGAATGACGTCATTTTAAACTAATTTTGTGATAGCCGGGGTAATATGCTCGGTGGCATAGCTTCCCTTCAGAAAAAAGGGAGTAAGATTTGGGGACCATTACTTATCAGGTACCTATATTTACATAATTACAGCAAAGTATTCTTGCTTGCGGGGTATGGTGTCATATTTATTGTTTGAAACATCACTTCACTGGTGTATTACGTACCTGCCTATGTCCATGTGGGCTTACAACCAAGGAAAGAATGAACTGAATAAATATGAACAAGCTTTCATCGATAATTGTAGTTATCCTCGTTGCCAAAGGCGATGGGATTCTCAAGAGCGCTGGGATTCTCACAAGATTTTCTCAAGCGCTGGGATAGCTTATGGGCAACAGCCGGTCTTGGAACAAGGTTAGTAATATGCTTAGGTTATGTTGACTTAGGTTGTATGTTCTTCTCATCAATCGTCATGAATATTTATTCCCTACGATAAGGAGGGGATGTTAGATACTCAATAATCAAATTTGACGCATTGGATTATGACTCAGTTCTCATTTTCAGCGCATTCGGATTGTACGTCGATTAGCCGTGACGGATCCGGATTGGATTGAATCAAGTAATATATATCCGCGCCACGCTCGAGAGGTTTGAGCTTACAATCGAAAGGCATTTGAGCAATCCGATTGCATCTGAATCATATCCGTTAAAGTGTGTGCTGCTGTGAACAAAAATGCAATGCTGAACTCGACAGCATGTCGCGATGGCAATATTTCAAACAATTGTTCAAGACTGACAAGAAGTGTTCCGTTTGGCTAAGAGCTATGATGAGACTATCGCACTGGCATTTGATGCAGTTCACATGGACCAGGAAGAGGCGTGATCTGCCGAAAGGAGCACCAACGCTGCACAGCGTTGCAGTCTTGGCGACGACGCCGTCCTCCACATAGATCGAAACCGGCATGATCGTCGGATCAGCTGTAACCACCGATCTACTCTATGAACCTTTGTTTTTCAGCCGTTATGCGCATTCGTCGTGTTTCAGCCGACTTATTGACGCTCAATGGGGATGGTTCGGCCCATCTCAGCAACTAGTTGAGAGGCGTCCCGTTCGGATTTATTACTCGCAACGAAATTAAATCAGAGGCACCCATGCTGGTTAACGGTGCGTGCAATGCTGTGTAATAAATAGTGAGGCTCAAGTTCGCCGTATAATGAGGAAGGGCGGGACTCACAATGTTTTTTTGGGGGGCGGGGACATGTTTCCCTGACTTGGGGCCATGCCCTTTCTTCCACCTCCCTCAAGTTAAAATGCTGAATAATGACTTTGGACATCATGACCTTGACTAACTCCACTGCTGTGTCTATGTTTATGGTTGTTGAAACCTGTCATTTATAGCATAGGAGATGCCAGTAGCATTGGAATGCTTGCAACATTCTATTGCTTGTCTTTAGCTCAGAAAGTTTTTTTTTGTTCGGGAACCCAGCCTCTGTATCTTTTCTCCTCCATTTGAGGTGTAGTATCGGTTGCACTTTCTAGGGCCGTGTTCTGAAACCGGTGTCTCACGATCCAGGCGGTATTTAAACCGAAATAAATAAATTTTGTTGTAATAATTAAGAATATTAGAACTGGACTCGCCAAGTTTAATTGACATTCTATGCAAAGGTAAGCTTTTGAAAAAAAACATTTAGCGTTACTTGCTATTTCGGCCAACTCTTGTGTAGGTGGCTTACATGCAACAAACATTAACACGCGCCCTGGAGGGCCTCTGAAAATTACGCGCACTGGAGGGGGGGGGGCGGATTCCGCCCCCCGCTAAGATCTCGGCTCCTAGTAAAGCTGGAGGAACAAAATTCGCAGGGTGGATTGGTACAGTAGTGAACTCTATTGTGTGCGAATTTCTTGACCTTAGGTCAATATCTTCAAGGTCAAATGAGGTCAAATTGGCAACATTTTCTGGTTTTGCGTGGCTTGGCTTGTCATCGTTATGGATCGCTGTGATCGTGTTGAAATGCTAAAAAAATGGGCATCAATGATGTTTTGGACATTACTAATGATGCAATGCAGATGCTAGACCCAACATTTGACCTCAGGTCACCTATATAGCACCACTTTATCAGGTCAGTTACCTGTTCCAGTTACCGGAACCTGCCGCCCGCCCGACTGCTCCGTCGGGCAGCTCGGAGCAATCGGCTTCGTGAAGAAAGGAGTGAAGTACATGAATAAAGTATGGGAACGCAATGACAAACAGTACAAATGACAAACAGTAGTGCATTTATGACGACATTCCAGTTGATCATGTTTGGTTCCATTAACCTGTCATGAACTTGACCTGACTTGACCTCGGTGGCCTAACATGACCTTGAAACTATATAGCATATCAATATACATCAAACAAGTCGCTAGTGTTGCCAAGAACACTTCCCTTTTGCGAGTATACGGGAAGCGCATCAGCGCCGATTTTTGTGGTCTGGCGCTGGAATTTGTTTTTGACTTTAGCGGCCCCTAACTTAAAATGTTTTTGACCGACTTCCATTTGTCTTTCTTTAAACGACGCGCCGTTCATTTCTAAGCAGATACGCAGAACATCACGTATATCGACCGATAAAATCTGCAGTTATTTGCGAAAAACCGGAGGGGTGGGCGGATTTCGCCCCCCCGCCTCCAGTGCGCGTGTTAACTCAATGCTAGATACTGCTTCAAGCTTAGATGATATAAATAATAATTGTGCTCTTAGTCGGAGTCCGAGCTTCAGTCCCGTGGTGTCGATGTGTGTGTGGTCGAGGGACCTCTTCCGCCCAAGGGTGTGCCATGTTACTTCACTAATTAACCGCACACAGACACGCACGCTAGCTATACCTCTAATCGCACATTTTGTTTCCACTACCAAGCTTAATTCGAGTTAAGTGATCGAAAACGATGCTTCTCGCATGATGCATATTCGGGCACTCAGAGCATGATGCATTTTCACGCAGTCCTAGCATGTGGGCCGAATGCAGTTATAGCAAGCAATAGAGACAAAGTAATTCAATACACTCCAGTCCGGCATGGGGTGCCACGGTGAATACCTCCCGGGTGAGGCGGTCGCGTCGGCCGGTTGTGAACAATGTCCGACATTTAGCAATTTGATCGTGCGCCATCAGTGGGTGCCACGTGTCCGTTCTGCGACCTTCGCGAAACTTCCACGCAACCAGCCGTCGCTGCTCGATTGCCCGAGGCTGTCAGGTTACGTGATGGCCTCGTACTCTGTTGTGGGTGGTCGCGTGGCCAGTCAGCCACCCTCCGTTGACCTGGTGGCAGCCATTTTCAAGTCGGTCCGCACAGGTTAAATTTTGCGCACAACACATCCAGTATGAGTAGACCTCCGCTCGCGCCGCGTGCCCGGTAGTAATGTAATGCACTCGACAATGGCTGAGGGAACGCACACTCCCAGGTAACTGATCACGTTATGTCACAGAATATCCAGCTCACATTACTTCATAAGGGAATGAGCTGGTGATGTGCGTTGGGTACTCATAATGCGGGATGGCATATCCCGGATCTTAGAATCGATGCCCATTTACGCCATGTCGAGCGCAAGCCAATTTGTCTTCCGAAACAACAGGATGAGTCTGCATAGGCAGATCAGGAAACAGCGAATAACATTTGCTTACACTCTGGTCTATTCTACTGCTGCTATTACATTCTACTGCACTCTACTCCACCATACTCTACTCTACTCTACTCTACTCTACTCTACTCTACTCTACTCTACTATACTCTACTCTACTCTACTCTACTCTACTCTACTCTACTCTACTCTACTCTACTCTACTCTACTCTACTCTACTCTACTCTACTCTACTCTACTCTACTCTACTCTACTCTACTCTACTCTACTCTACTCTACTCTACTCTGATTTGATCTGCTCTGCTCTGTTCTGGCCTACTCTACTCTGCTCTGCTCTGCTCTGTTCTGTCCTACTCTACTCTGCTCTGCCAGCTTACTACCGTACGTTGCCAGACCTCTGTATTTCTAAAGTGACGCTTTTCAATTAGGCTGAATTGTTTGGTGCGGAAATTTCCCCACGACTTGCGGTACAATTACCCTGTACAATGTACAATGTACACCGCGAACTCAACTGAATGGAATTGAGTCCCAATTTAACTGGCGCACGGGCCGTGGGCTGGAGGAACGCTGGTACGGAACTGCCGCCACAGGGGCTGCAAACGGACAGGCAATTACCTACATACATGCCGCTTTCCAGCAACCTGGTAAAAGTTTGGGAACTTCAAAATGGCTTGGAACACATTGAGCTATGATAAACTGCGATTAAATATTAGTCGGTTCCTTGTCCTGACCCGATGATTCATATATCCATCAACACCATTATCATCAATTCACATCATCATAAATTCATCAAGCTTGGAGATCTCAATCTAAATTTGATAAACAACACGGGAGGTGCCTGGGTATAACCGACTCATCGGTTGAGATGCGCTAAACTAGCACAATAATGCTAAGGTTTTGAAACTGGGGAAAGTAGGAAGTATTGCTGAAATGGGCAAGAGGTCGGATATTAGTTGTTATTGTACGGCACTGGTTAGATAAATGAAAAATTATTAAGATTGCTGAAAAAAGTGTGTTGAAAATAGTCAGAATTGTTTTAACATGCCCTTCGCTTGGACAGATAAGATATACAGTGAACATACCATCGGGTATGCACCAGAAATTGACTTGGCATCTCCGGAATGTAGCAGCAATGGTTTGTATCATAGGCATTGAACAGTGTGAAGCTGTTGTGCTACGAAGTCACAATATTTAACTAGATAATTCTTGCAAGTAGTAACTTTTCAAAGGCACATATGAATAGTAACGATATTAATACTATGTAAACCATACTCGGCGATACCATACTCGACTACTTTTATACATGTCTAACCCTGTATTTTTTTTCACTCAATTCCAGGATTTGTGTCTCGAACTATCGCATTGTATTCCTTTAAATTGTACATCAGATGTTCTACATTACCGAATTAATTTCCAATGGTCTTAAATAAACCGGCATTAAATCTGCTGCCTTCTGATGCCATACTCGACTACTTTTATAGATATCTAACCCTGTCATTTTTGCACTCAATTCCAGGATTTGTGTCTGAAATTATCACATTGTATCATCCTTTTATCACATTCCTCTTAATTGTATATCAGATGTTCTACATTAGCGAATTCATTTCCAATGGTCTCAAATATACCGGCATAAAATCAGCTGCCTTCCGATGCCATACTCGACTACTTTTATGGATATCTAACCCTGTCACTTTTTACCTTTTGACATGAAGCTTTGCGACATTATTGACGTTCTGGAATGGCTCGATGCACGTCAAGCGCCGACGGTTGCTGCCAAGAGGAACCGTAGGGCTTCCGAGCGGTGGCATGACAAAAAGTAAAGTTTTACCCTTCAACAATACTAAGCAACATCGGTTCTGCCAATTCAAAATCGTGTATGAATGGTACAATATTTTAGCATTCAAGATATTGTAGGAGAAATTCACGGTTGTAGATGCATTCTCTTTCCCTTCAACGCCCATAAGCGTAATGTTCTCAAACAATGTCGTGAAAACCTGTCGACCTCAATTTTAATGGTAGCGGAACTCATGCCAGTCACATCGCCTATCGTTTCAAGTATGAAAAATGCCTGTAACTTTGGCATTGGGGCCCATTAACATTCAGAGAATAAGAATCCGCGCCCCGCCATATTGTGAATGGCGGGCGGTTGGGGACGGGCGGGGGGGGGCGCCGGCGGCCGGCCGTCTATGGTTGAAAATAGTTCCAGAAGGAAATACGGAAAGCAACAATATGCGCAATATGTCACCGTAAGTGACAATACAATTTACGTCTGAAGGCAAGCTAACTTTCATAAATGCACTTCGCATCATATTTTATGGAGACATTCTCATAAATTGTAACTATATTCTTCGCGCACACACTAGTGAACATCCAGGCGTGCTTGTCGCGGGCGCATGCTTCAGAGTTCTTGAATGGCATCATAAAGTCATAAAGTCATAAAGTATTAAGGCTTAATAAGAGCCACAGGGGCCCATCTGGGTTAAGCCTATCTAGAAAAGGTACTAGAATGTACATACTCCCACCCCAATCAATCCCTTATCCGAAGTTCCTAGGAAGCTATATATCCCAGCCCATATAACACCACTCACTTGCTACCGCCTAACATCCTCAATAATCACAAGCTCCTCCCATCACACCCATCGTGCCACCATAGACAACCTCATCAGCATCACATCCCGAAGGAAGGTGCCGAATCCACTGCGAGGCACATCCCACAGAAATTCATAAAGCGTTCAGACTTAATAAGAGACTCACTTGCTATTTCATAATACACTCAACAATTACAAACTCCTCCCATCATACCCATTGTGCTACCATAGACAATCTCATCAGTATCACATCCCGAAGGAAGGTGCTGAATCCACTGCTAGGTACACCCTATATAAAGTTATAAAGCATTTAGACTTAATAAGAGACTCACTTGCTATTTCATAACACAGTCAACAATTACAAACTCCTCCCAACTCCCACTCCTCCCTGTCGATCAACCTTCCCTGGAATACAGAAAAACAATCCCCCTATTCTTATAATGATTGTCTATGCCGTTTTTAAAGATGTTCAGTGTGTTGCTACTGACAATGGTTCCTGGCAGCTGGTTCCAGTGTTCTACTACCCTGTTGGTGAAGAAAGACTGTCTTAACCTTGTCCTGCTGTGATTTACTTTAATTTTGAATTGATGACCTGTAATTGCATCATTTCTGTTAAATTCAAACATTTCCCTGAGATATCCCTGTTCCTGACCATGAAGCATCAGGAACCAACCTGTTTTCGTTCTTTACTAGAGATCCCCCCGATGCCCGCATTAGCATTGCGTCTGACGACTAACGCTAATAGATAAATACAGGTGCAGTTGGTGTACCAGAGGTCATTTTGTTACCGTGTGAACTCAACTAGGCCATTCTGGTCCATTTTGATGATCTTTATTTCCTTCAAATATAATGAACACTTTGGACTGGGAAAATATTCCATTCGTTATGCATCAATATATCTGTTGCCAAAGACATCCTTGCCTGTGAGATCACCTTATGTCAAGAATGCATATGTCTGTTTTCAGGTATAATGCCAGGTCATATTATAATGACATCACACGTTCGATCGCAGGTGCTATTTTTACCGCCTGATGCGGTTGCTTGCTGCCATCCGATATCTAATCAAATTACACAGTCAGTCCCAGCTGCTTTAATCCAGCTGTAATCAATCTAGAGATGTCAGTGTTTACCGCGTGACCTCAAGTATGACATGCTAGTTCCGACAGAAAGCGAGATAGGGAGAGAGAGTGAGTGAGTGAATGGGTGAGTGAGTGAGCGAGTGAGGGGGTGAGCGAGTGAGAGAGTGAGGGGGTGAGCGAGTGAGCGAGTGAGTGAGTGAGCGAGTGAGTGAGTGAGCGTGTGAGTGAGTGAGTGAGTGAGGTAGATGAGTGAGTGTGTGCGAGTGAATGAGTGAGTGATATATACGAAAGTGTAAGTCCATTTTTTCGAGCTTCATGTAGAAATGTACTCTGATAAAAATATTTACACCCATAATGCGAAAAATCACGGCGACAAAACAACACCTTTATAAAGAGTTAGGTAAGCAGAATAATGGGTGTACGTTGAGCATTTTACCTGGTTCAAAAGGCGTGTTTTTCAAACTCTTCGGCTCCCGTAACCCTGCTAAAGAGTGTTCATGTACCACATCGGTTCATTAATACTTCACTAAGGGTGTTCGTTGACACCCATTACGGTAGTTGTGTTACACCACCCGGTCACGGATCCCGGAAAGCTCCAAAATAACACCCTTCTGAATCAAAAGTAACCCTACACCTAGGGTGTAGCTCTACACCCGAAACTATGAGTGTTCTTCTACACCCTCTGGTGTCGTAGCACACTTCAAAAAGTACATTTTTATATTAAAAAAATGTGCAAAGAATTCGCATGATACACTGGCATATAAATAACCTTGCATCGTCAACGCGCACCATCCTTTAACGCTTCAAAGGATGAATGTTTTCACTGTACGTCGCCGAAACCTGAAAACAGCTACAACTCGTTTTTTGCAGTTTTATTGAACATAACCGATCAATATAAGCGAGATAGCACAACGCATTAGTCAAACTACTGCTTAATACAGCACTTGTCACACCGGTGAAAAAAAATACGCGTCGCTTCCACTACGCTACCGAACCAAGGTATGGAAACGCTACGAGTTATTTCCAAACTCAGTTTTGGGATAGAGGATAAGGTCTCATCGGAGACACTGAACTACGGTACGGAACTACGCTAATAGTTAAGTTCAAACTCAAAGTTTTTGGATGAAGGATAGGTTCTTATCGGGGACTGAGATGCCATCGTCAATTCCCAACACATATCGCTGAATGAAAGCACCGAAACACCTATAACGTTTCGCAAATTGACAGTTAAAGACCGAGTGTGCCAGCATACACATCAGGACAGCCGACTCCGCACTTTGGACAGTGTAACACTGATGTCTCTCCACCCATATGGTGTACCCTACAGTCAGCTTCTGGAGGTGTGGGCTGCCGTCCCGTGGTTCAGCAAAATCCATCAGCCAGGGCTCTCGGAATACGGCCATGGTCTGTTTGATGGCGCTTTCTGCAATGAAGGCAGTATGCCTTGTTATAGTTTTTTTTTCTAGTCGACAAATTCTGGTCAGGGCATCAAAATTCCCCTCGGGGTTCAGAAAAATTGGCGTTGATGGCCCCAAATAAGCACAGCGGAAAATCGCTCCGGAGACCCAAGCATACCATGAGATGCCGTAAAAAATCTCCCGAAAAAAATGACCGGAAAAAACGTCCCAGAGCTCGCAAAAATTCGCAGCGGGAACCAAAATATGGCACCGGTGCCAGGAAAATCAGGCTGGTACTGGGACATTAAAAATTCAGAGGAAGTCACCAAAAATCGCGTCGAACTAAAAGAAAAACTGGCGTCAGGTCCCCCGGAATCATGCACCTGGGCCCGAAAAGTAGCACCGGGACCCCGAAAAATTATATCGGAGCTCCCAAAATCGTACTGGGGCTCCACAAATGCAGAGCACAACAGGAGGCCGAAAATGCACCGGGTCCACTAAAGCGTACCCAGTCTTGCAAACAGCGGCAGGGCCTTAAAACATGTGTTGCAGCTCAAAATGAACACACCGGGAGCTCTAAAAAACCACAAGGGGGGCCTTCAAAGCACACCGGGACCATGAGGCCGCAAGGTGCCCAAAAAAACCGGCTCGGGCTCTCAAAAAGCGACATTGTCAGAAGGAACAAGACATGGGCACTAAATAAGCACAACGGGGTCTTCGAAAACGCGCCGATGCCTCACAAATTTCGTCGTTGCACAAAAAGCAACAAAACTATAAAAAGAGCCGTGGTCTCAAACATGTGACGGGCCACTAACAAAAATTGGCTGCAGCACTAATGCACATACGTAGACGAAGAAAAACACAACGGGTAAAAAAAGAACACCAACCAGCGCCTCGGTTCCGTAGCCAATCTGGGAGCATATCAAAGAGCTGAGGTGCATCAAAGCTCGGCGGATCTCCGGATTTCTTAACCACCAGAAAATGTGGGAAGAAGAGAACTAATCATCGAATTGAATTAATCATATTTTCTAGCGAAACCCCATCCAAAGCATTCCACACATCAAATATGTAACAACACTATCATGTGACAGCAATTAGAAAAACGTGGGAGGCCTGGCAGAAACCAGAGAACCGCAGGGAGTGTGGCGAATGCGCCGAATGCGCAAGGCGGGTGTACACGTGCAAGAACGTTGGCGTTTTGGCGACCGGGCGTTATTAACTGGAATGCTTGAAATTGGAAAATTTCACTTTTTTTTTAGTGGTTTGTACAGGTGTAATTTCAGCAGTGTAAGGTGACTTATCAAGGGATACCAAAATAAAAACCTTCGAACATGGGGGGGGGGGAGTGCTGGGTTGAAGTCCGGTGAATTAGAAACGATGGTGATAGATTGGGCCCCTCTACAGGACAATTAAGTCGGTCACCAATGATTTTGTTAAAAAATATAAGAGGCCCCTTTGAAAAATAGTGGTAGAAATCCAGGGACTTTTTTAATTGGGATAGGTCAGTCCCATTAAAATCCGATAGCCTCCGCCCCAGCGCAAATCCTAGGTACCCCACTGGTTCCGGCTTTATAACCTTGAGGTTTGAAATTGCATTGAAGTTGTTCATTGCAGTAGCAATTGGTACATGTTGTTAGCTTTCCAGGTAAACTAAGCATACATTGTCCTGGGATTTCAAACCTTAAGTGGAAACAAACACCTAATACAAAATGTTGGAATCATAATATTGTCCTGGATTTTGTCATCAATGGCATTGTCCTTCCTGGATGATCATTGACTACTTTTTCAAGAAGATAGAATAGAGTTGTTCGAAAATTAGGAAAATTTGCAGCTAGAGTAATTTTTGAATTCTTGTAATTTCCTCTTTCAATACAATTTTAACGAATGTGATTAACATGATGCAACCATTCATTTCCTCTGCAAAGGCATACTTTTCAGTTGGGAGGCAAAATAACACCCAAAAAGTGGCTTGGAGTTGGGTATTATAGCCTAAAAAGTAATGTTCAAAATCAAGAATAAAATGTAACATCAACTAACCTAAAGTAGCCCAACCTTGCATGCATGAAAAATTGTATTAATGGGAAATTTTCAAACCATTTATTCCTCAAGCATTTTCAACTTAAAATCCCAATCTAAACCAATCCATCCGGACGTGTTTTTGAAGAAGAAAATGAATTAAAAAAATAATTTAAAAAAATCCCAACTTCAAACACAAGCCTGACCAAGCCTAACCAAACCTAACCCCCTCCTTCATGGAGGTAAATGTGTGTAAAACTTGTCTCGTGGATACCTTAAACATCAACAATACTGGAAATGGTTGGTTTGAAAATGGTTTGAAATGGTGGTTGTTCGAATAATCTCACTTGCCAGGGGCGGACCAAGGAACCCTAATGGAGTGAGGCAGAAAAAGTGATGACTATTCCCTCAACAAAATATTCTTGGAATTTACCAACTTCATTTTTTAGTTTTAAAATCTGATGTCTGTACTAGTTCTTGTTGCAAAAAAATATCACTTTGGATCTCTGTATAATTTTTGCAGACCTTTCGGTTGTTCCTCAGGCCAAAAATTATGGCACAGTGGGAAAAGATAGGGCAATTGATTCATACCTTAAAAGAGATGATGGCAAGGTTGAATTCCTGGAAACAGTCTTCCTGACATTCATCCAGTTGGCAAGCATTTCTGTATTATTGTAATTTAGGATATCCATGAGACATGTTTTACACCCACTTTTCCTCCATGGAGCAAGCAAAGGGGTTAGGTTAGGTTTTTTTAGTTGGAAAAATTGTCCAAAAAATGGGGATATTTTTTCCCATAAAATCATAATGTCTTGAAAAACAGGTCAGGTCTTGAACACAGTTTTTGATAATTTTTTTTTATTTGTCAATGTTTAACACTAATTTGTTTTCTTGCATGGAAGGTACAGATAGGTTAGATTAGGTTGTTACATTTTTTCCTTACTTTGAATGCTACATTATATGCTATATTACCCAATGCCAAGCCCTTCTTGAGTGTTATTTTTCCTCCCAACTGAAAAGGATGCATTTGCGGAGGAAATGAGTGGTCACATCATGTTAACAAGATCAATAAACATTGCATTAGAAGGAGAAATTTCACAAATTCAAGAATTACCTTAAACTGCAAACTTACTAGCATTTAAAATAGTTCCATTTCATTTCAACTCCATTAGCAGATGTAGTTTTAAAAAAATAAAAATGTTATGAAATGCTGTGCACATATGAATGAAAATGTTTCAAAGTTGAAAGCTGAGGAATGGTCAGGCAGTAAAAAAAAACATGGACCCACCTGAGCTCAAGGGTGGGTCCAGGAATTATCATAGGAGGAACTTTGTTTGGAGAGGCACCACTGTGAAAGTACCTGGAGTGGCACCTCAGGGTGAAAAATTTGGCGGGGTGCACCCATTCACACTAAATGGGTGCCCTTTCTCCCAGAGGGATGCCTGGCTGAAAATTTTGAGGTAGGGGTGCACTCAAGCCTTCCTGGAGAGGTGCTTTTCCTGGCCAGAGACCTTCCATAGGGCAGAGGGAACATGCTTCCAGTGTCCCTTTAACTGTCCCTGTCTAGGCTTCCCAAAGCATCCATTGCCTACCTGATCCTATATTCATGACATACATTTTTATCATGATCAGAGGCTTAGACACATCTAAAAAATGGAGTGACCAAATCCAGTGATTGGGCTGCGCCTCAAAAGTATAGAAATCGACACCCGTGTCCAGATTGCCTGAACGGTAACCCATCATGTTTTCCTTATTAGCACAGAATAAGGATGAGCTGCATTGTCATTGCACCTAACTAGACTTACGAAAGGCAGCTATACCGTGACATTTATTCCTCTGTAGCTTTGTATACATAATATTTGAAGAACAAAGCACATCGAAGTCAGCTATAACAGATTTAACTCACCTGTCGTGCTTCCATCCGAGTGTTCGGGAACAATGGCGGCGCGAAGACGCCACCAGTCACTTCTGTTGGCGCATGCGCAATGCATACAAGTAATCATAATGGGTGCATTTGGTACTGCACGGGTGTCAAGTAACACTCTTTTAGAAAACACATTTTCATATTGAGTGTTAAGGCACACCAAATACGAGGATGAGGTGTCCATGAGCGAAATGAAATTGCAAAGGAGTAAAGGGAGCTACTGTCTAACCCTTATAATGGGTGTAGATACCCTCCCATTATGGAATGGGTTATCACTGCAGCCATATAGCTCACTGTGCACAAGGGCGTCGCCACCGGGGGGCAGGGGGCAGTCGCCCCCCCTGCCGTGAAACAGGGGGCGCCGCCCCCCTGAAATTTGATGAGGCCCCTATCCGCAAATGCACAGCAAAAAAGGTGAGCAAGGAGGCCGACGGGACAGAATATCATGCTGTCAATGAGGCCTCAAAACTGACGAGGCCACCAGGATATATAATCAGGTCTCTATAAGAGACGTAGAACAGAGATTGGGAGGAGGCCCCCAGGAGGAAAAGGAGGCCCCATGACGAAAAGGAGGCCTCAAGACGTAGAACAGAAAAAGAGGCCCCAAGACGAAAAGAGGCCCCAAGACGTAGAACAGAGAAAAGACCTCAAGACGTAGAACAGAGATTGGGAGGAGGCCCCCAGGACGAAAAGGAGGCCCCACCGAAAAAGAGGCCCCAGGACGAAAAGGAGGCCCTCCAAGGACGAAAACGGAAGGCCCCCAGGACGAAAAGGAGACCCCAAGTCTAAAAATGCGCCCCTAAAAAACAAAAAAAAGAGGCCCCCAGGACGAAAAGAGGCCCCCAGGACGAAAAGAGGCCCCAGGACGAAAAGGAGCACCAAGACGTAGAACAGAGATTGGGAGGAGGCCCCAACAATCAACCAACCAACCCCAGGACGAAAAGGATGCACCAAAGGACGAAAAGGATGCCCCAAAGACGTAGAACAGAGATTGGGATGAGGTCCCCAGGACGAAAAGGAAAGGCCCCCATGACGAAAAGGAGGCCACCAGGACGAAAAGGATGCCCCTAAAACGTAGAACAGAGATTGTGAGGTGGCCAACCCAAGGACGAAAAGGATGCCCCATAACGCAAAGGAAGCCCCCAAGACGTAGAACAGAGATTGGGAGGAGGCCCCCGGGACGAAAAGGAGGCCCCAGGACGAAAAGGACAGGGGAAAAAAAGGAGGCCCCAGGACGAAAAGGAGGCCCCAGGACGAAAAGGAGGCCCCAGGACGAAAAGGAAGGCACCAGGACGAAAAGGAAGGCACCAAGACCTAGAACAGAGATTGGGAGGAGGCCCCCAGGACGAAAGGAGGCCCCCAGGACGAAAAGGAGGCCCCCAGGACGAAAAGGAGGCCCCCAGGACGAAAAGGAGGCTCCCAGGACGAAAAGGAGGCCCCCAGGACGAAAGACGCAGTCCATGCGCCCCTACACTCCAACAATTAACCAACCAACCCCAGGACGAAAAGGATGCACCAAAGGACGAAAAGGATGTCCCAAAGACGTAGAACAGAGATTGGGATGAGGTCCCCAGGACGAAAAGGAGGCCCCCAGGACGACAAGGAGGCCCCCAGGACGAAAAGGAGGCCCCCAGGACGGAAAGGAGGCCCCCAGGACGAAAAGGATGCCCCATAACGCAAGGATGCCCCAAGACGTAGAACAGAGATTGGGAGGAGGCCCCCAGGACTAAAAGGAGGCCCCAGGACGAAAAGGAGGCCCCTAGAACGAAAAGGATGCACCCAAGGACGAAAAGGATGTAGGACTAGACGTAGAACAGAGAACAGATATAGGAAGGTAGCCCCCAGGACGAAAAGGAGGCCCCAGGACGAAAAGGAGACCCCAGCACGAAAAGGAGGCCCTCAGGACGGAAAGGATGTCACCGAGACGGGCAAGAAGCCACCCAGGTTAGACGAAAAGGCTTCCGATGGGTGGCAGGATATTCTTAAGTTGGAAAACGAGGCCCCCAAGACGGAAGATGCCCCTGCAATATAAAATTAAGACCTGATAGGGGAGACTTCTCCGGACGCAATAGGGGCCCCAAGACGGGTAGGAAGGTTTCCGCAGGAATGAGAGAGGGCCACCGAGACCAGCCAGATGAGGCCCATATTTTGGAAGAGGAGGAACCTGGAAGAGAAGATCTAGGACTAGGACGCAAAAGCACACTGCTAAGAGGATGATGAGGCTCCAGACACAGATAAGGAGGCCCCCATGACGTGAGAGGAGGCCCCTAATTTGAAAAAGGAGTCACCTAGGAGAGGGTAGGAGTCCCCAGAAATAAAGAGTGTCAAAAATGGCACGGAGGCAACCAGGATTGCAAAAGAGGCTCCAACACCGGAAAGGAGGCCCCAGAATATGAGAGGAGGCCCTAAGACGGAAAAGGAAGGAAGATATAGATGAGGTTTCGGAGACGCAAAAGCAGGCCCCAAACGGGTGAGGTTCCACCGAGATAGAAAAGGATGATCCAGAGACGTGGCAGGAGGCACCTAATTCGGAAGAGAACGACACAAGATTGGAAACGAGACCCGATGATGAACGAGGAGTCCCCTAAAATAGGAGAGAAAGGCCATTGGATAAGAGAGATGGCTCCCAAGCGGAACAGAAGGCTCGAAGACGGCTAAGAAGGTCCCCGGGAAATAACAAGGCCACTAAGATAGGAAAGGTTGCCAGTAATTTAGCAGAGGCGGCGCCTGGGAGAGAAGAGGAGTCCACCAGGAGATAAGAGACCACCCCTAAGATGGGTAAAGATCGAATCCAGAGCGCAGAGCAGGAGAACGCAGAGCAGGAGAACGCAGAGCAGGAGAACGCAGAGCAAGAGGCCCCCAAGACGTGAGAGGAGGCCCCTAATTTGAAAAAGAAGGCCTCTAGAAGAGAAATGAGGCACCTACCGGACTCGGGAAGTAGTAGGTCTCTAGGACCAAATGAGGTCCCGAAGCCCGGAAAGAGTTCCCAGGAAATGAGAGGAGGCCCTTAAGATGGGAGTGATAGCAGGTATGGAAGGAGGTGTGGTTTCCAAAATTGAAGATCCCTCAAGACGGGTAAGGCTTTGCCAGGATAAAGGAGGAGGCACACGAGGCGTGGCAAGAGGCCCCTAATTTGGCAGAAAATGCCCCTCGAAGATGAGAGGAAGCCCCATGCCATGTTAAAGGGGCCCCAGAATGCAAGAGGCCCTCCAAGACGGGAGAGGAGGACCATTGAATATGGAGGAGGGTAGGACACACAAGGAGACATCGAAAACCGGTAAAAAGGCTCTAGGAAATGATACGACGCGACAGGAGGCCTATAATTTGCAAGAAGAACCACCTAAGAAATAGTAAAAGTCGAGTCTGGGTATTTTAAAATCACGATATGGGCCCCAAAAGATCCCGCCGGGGTCCCCGCAAATTACGCTGAGCATGGGGTACCGAAAATTCACGCCCAGACCACGAAAATCATGCCAGGGGCACAACAGGTTGTACCGTGCCCCAAAAGTCTCATTGGGACCAAAACAGATGACGCCGGAGCAACGAAGAACAATCCGGACATGAATAATCACTCTGTGGGCCCAACAATGACGCCAAAAGCCTCCACAACGCATCGGACCCCAAAAAGTGTCGAGGCCGCTATAGCTCGCGCTAGGGATCCAAGAAAATGACGTCAGGGCTCAAAAGATCACATTGGACCCAAAAAAGTCGCGTCGCAGCCCTTGAAAATCACACTGAAGGCCCAGAAGGTCGCGCCGGGGCCCCAAAAGTTGCAGCTGTCCCCAAAATCAATTTCAACCGGAATGTCACTCTGGGACGGAAAAAAATCTCCTTCAGTGGCCGCAGTGCTATATCAAAGGGGCAAATGCCCCCTCCATCCTGAGAGGGATAAGCTCCCAAGAATCGTGTCGGGGGCCTCAAAAATCGCGCTGGGGCCACCAAAATTCGCGTCGGTCCACCAGAATTCGCGTATGGGTCTCCAAATAAATACGGCGAGCCCCGGAAAACTCGCTCCGAGGCCCGAAAAATTGCGACAGGAACCGCCAAAATCGCGTTGGGGCCACAGCTAAATACAACGCATCGCACAAACTCGAACCGGGCCCCCCAAATATCGCGCTTGGGATCCACAATTTCCATCGGTAGTCCCGTCGAGGCTCTACAAAATTGCCGTCTAGGGCCACACGTAAGCACAGTGTGACCACAAACACAAACACAAATCAAGCTGGAGCCCTCCAAAATAAGGATGGATTCCAACAACTAAATGCCCAGGTAAAAAAAAAATGACTCTGGAGCACCGAACATATTATCAGATGCCTTCACAAATTGCGTACGGCACCGAAAAACAAACCGGATCTCGAACAATCGAGGTGGGATACAAAAACATGGCGCCAAGTGCTCGAGAAATCAGGCCGGGATTCGGACTTTAAAAAAATCAGAAAAGTTTCACAAAATCGTATTGAGCCCAGAAAACTGGGGTTGGGTCTCCGGAACCACGCGCCTGGGTGCGATAAGCCACTCTGGGACCTAGAAACATCGTACCGAAGCCCCAAAATTGTACTTGGGCCCCACAAGTGTGCGTCAGAAGCCCAAAATAAACACATCGGGACCCTAAGAGCACAACGGGGGCCGAAAATACAACTGACCCTCCAAAGCGCACAGTCTCACAAAAAGCGACAGGGCCTTAACACAAGCGTTGCAGCCATAAATATACATACCGGGAGGTCTAAAAAATACACCGGAAGCTCTCAAGGCACACAGGGGTCATGATAACGCACAATAGCCTGAAAAGGTGGCTGGGGCCGCAAAAGGCAACATGGTTCCAAAACAAACAAAAAGACCGGCGCTAAATAAACACATCGGGATCTTCGAAAACGCCCTGACACGTCAAAATCCTCGGTGTACAAAAATTCAACAAACCCTAAAACGAGCAGGGGGTTCGAAAATGCTTTAGGCCCCTAACAAAAATGGATTGGAGCCATAATACACAATCATAGACCAAGAAAGACGCAACGGGTAAAAAAACGCCGAGGCTTGGCCTCGGTTCGGTATCCAATCTGGGAGGATAGCAGCAAAGATATGAAGTGCATCAAAGCTCAGCGGAAACCGCATTTCATAGCTACCAGAAAATGTGGGAAGTAGGAAACTAATGATCGAATTTAATCAATCGACTTTTCGAAGCGAACGCCCATGCGAATCATTCCATCACGCCAAATATGGTGCAAGTCTATCATGTGGCAGCAATTAGCAAAACGCAGAAGGCCAAGCAGAAACCATAGCATCGCACGAAGTGTGGCGAATGCACCGAATACGAAAAATGGGTGTGCACGTGCACTGACGTTGCCGTCGTGGCGACCGGGTGCTATGAACTGCAATGCCTGAAATTGTAAAATTTTGTATTTTAAAGTGGTGGGTAATACATTTTACTTTGAAGTTATGGGCCTAATACATCTTCTAAACCCTGCTCGTTTTAGGGCTTTGTTGCGTTTTTTTTGTGCACCGAGTATTTTTTACGTGTCGGGGCGTTTTCGAAGATCCCGATGTGTTTATTTAGCTCCCGGTCGTTTTGTACGTTTTGGAACCATGTTGCCTTTCGTGGCCCCAGCCTCCTTTCCAGGCCCTTGTGCGTTCTCATGGCCCCTGTGCGCCTTGCGAGCTTGCAGTGTATTTTTCTTAGAGCTCCCGGTATGTTTATTTAGGGCTGCAACGCATGTTTTAAGGCCCTATCGCTTTTTGGGAGACTTTTGTGCGCTTTGGAGGGTTAGTTGTACTTTCTGGCAACGTTGTACTCTTAGGGTCCCGCTGTGTATATCTGGGGCTTCTGACACACATTTGTGGGGCCCCAGTATGATTTTGGGGCTTCGGTGCGATTTTTTCTGGGTCCCAGCGCGACTTATCGCGCCCAGGCACGTGGTTCCGGAGACCCAACGCCAGCTTTCTGGGCTCAACGCGATTTTTGTGGATCTTTTCTGTTTTTTTTATTAAAAGTCCGAATCCCGGCCTCATTTTTCGAACCTCTGACGCCATGTATCCCACCTCGATTTTTCGAGATCCGGTATGCTTTTCGAAGTCATACGCAATTTTTGAAGGCATCTTGAAAACATGTTCGGTGCAACAGAGCCATTTTCCTGACCCTGACATTTATTTGCTGGAATCTCTCCTTTTTTTGGGGGGCTCCAGCTTGTTTTTTTGGGATACCGATCCGGGTTTGTGGTATAGGTGTAATTTCAGCAGTGTGAGGTAACTTATCAAGGGATACCAAAAGAAAACCTTAGAACTGAGTGGTGGAGTTAGGGTTGAAATCCGACCAATCAGAAACCATAGTGGTAGATTAGGCCCCTCCACAGGACAATTTAGTTGATGACTAATTATATTATTTCGAAATGTACCCTTTGACAAAATAGCGGTCGAAATCCAAGGACTTTTTAGTGGGCGTAGGTGCCCTCCCCCCCCCCCTGCAAATCCGTTTGCCCCCTCCTGCTTGACGCAAATATAGGTACTCCACTGGTCCCTCA
The DNA here is from genome assembly GCA_034440615.1 of Ashinkailepas kermadecensis. Taxonomy (NCBI): domain Eukaryota; kingdom Metazoa; phylum Arthropoda; class Thecostraca; family Neolepadidae; genus Ashinkailepas; species Ashinkailepas kermadecensis. Next base: position 115,770 of record JAOTOM010004693.1, on the reverse strand, counting down.
ATAATTTTCCGAAACATACGCCCATGGGGAAAAGCCAACATTGAGGGGACAAATTACCCCTCATAAGCATGCAATACAACATCCATGCCCCATATGAAATGGGATGAATGATGTTTTTAAATGCATTTTCTTCCAACAAACTTCTTTTCTGTTATTACAGCCTGCATGCGATGCGCCCCTAAACCACAATAACTAACTAACTAACTAACAGCCTGCATGATTAGAGCTTCCCAGCTTCCATACCTTCTCAACGTCATTTACAAAACGGCACAGCACAGCGAAAACGATGGGCGTGACGGCGTGGAATGTGAAGGCTTGGATTATGTATGTACTGACATTGTTGCATTGTTGCATTGTCATTTATGCATTGGTGTTCAATGCTTGTTCTTGCCGTGAATTTATTCGCTGAGGATATATTTTAGCTCGTGTGACAGTTGCCTTGCAGCCAGCACCAAATGTTATAAAATAAACAAATTCCTAAGATGACGCTAAAAAAACTAATGCAATCCACTTCTCGTTGTCACCTTTACGAAATTGTCGTCCTTGGACTGAGAAATGGTCGTTCAAGCTTTGCTTATGACATCAAGCTGATGGGAATAAATAACAGTAGTGATGAATCTAGCTATATTCAGTTAGACTTGGAGGACTTAAAAGTGGGTTGATCAATGGCAGATATCTGTAAGATATGCTTAGCACCAGCCCCGCCAGCTCGCTGCAATCTAGAGGCCAGCGGAAAGATTCGAGAAAGCATTGAGACGATGGTTTGTTTTGGCACTTATGCATTTATCCAAATATTACTTATTTATACCCTGGTATGGCCCAGTTTTCAGCCGAAATGATTAGTGCTATTGCGTTTTGAGTAAATGATGCACCATGCCAAGAACACACAAAAAACCAATATGAAATCATGTTCCCCATCCTCGAACCATAGTATAAGAGCCTAAAAACAATATGAGACCCTAACACAATGGAGGCCCCCTTTCGGGTAACAGGAGGCCCCCTTTCGACCTTGCCCCCACCCCTGGAAGAATTTCGCGGCGACGCCACTGACTGTGCATCCATGAAAAGCGTTAATATGACTAGTTCCGCTCTGTTGAGTAACATTATGGGTATCATTTGGCTCTGCTTACGCCGTTTGGTGTAAATATTTTTATCAGTGCAGCCTACAAACACGAAACGCATTACACACTGAACCAAATTGCAATTCGGCATCTTCTCCTCAGATTACTTCACTTGACCCGAGGACAATAAGTTCAGATTATATAATAGGGTGCTGACCTCCGGAAGCGCCTTTTAAGTTCTTAAGATATTTTTTTTGTTATTTTGTGGTGGTGGCACAGGGAAAGAAATTAGTTCAAAATATTCCCCTCCCACCTCTGAGATTGTTGTATTATCTCATACCCATCGATGGTGTGGAGGCACGTCCCATCTCGATCGTGCTATAACGAAAAGCCAGAGAAATAACACGTTAGGTTGAAGCATCAACCCGCCGTACCAAGCCAATGGCGGTGAACATCTAGACATCTAGGATGTTGATGTTTGCAAGTAAATCGAGATGACATGGCAACCATCGGTTCTGAAGCAAAATAAAAATGGCTCATTGGCTTCTGTGGTATCGACATTCCACGCTTTGATCCAGGCACTGATATCTAGAGCACACGAGCTAATTCTAAGAACAAACACAATCCAGCAAAAAATATATTTTTTTTGTATATTCATGTGATGCCGATACATGTCACCCTGCGCAAGAAAAACCCGCTCGATACGACTACAAGGGAATACCTCGAACGGTACCGGGAAAAATGCCGAGGAAGAGATTTGTGCCTTAATGCACGACGACAAAGCTCAACACTTTAGCTTAAACGTTGTTCACGGAATCATTATCGGAGCATGTCTCCTATCGATTTGCTAACACTAATGAAATCCAAACATCGACACAAACAGCCCCCTGGTTGCTCAATGTGACACGTGTGTACTTGACGCAATGTCTCAGCGATTACCTGAACCACAGACACGCTGAAATAGGCAAACGCTGTTCAGTTTAAATCTGCAGAAAGACGATCCACGATGTGTGCAAGCAGCTCCACATATGTGCAAATGAGACACCACCCCTACAATTGTGACCAACGTAGAAAAGACCGCTGATCTTCCGCAAGTCCATTTCCGGAGTTACCGTGTGCCCACTGTTGCGGAACATCTCGCAACGACTCCGATTCCACTACGTGAGCTGGCCTTGTTTTGACTGACTCGATAGGTGACCACACTGCGCCTGTTCGCCATCGAGAGGAAACAGGAGAACGCGACCGACTGTCATGCCAAGCCGCCCAGCACTGCCCACCGCGGTCAGGGTGGCGGAGCAGCCGGCGCCGTGACGGCCGCCCAGCAGTCTCAGCCGTCCAGCGCGGCCCACCGCGGTCAGGGTGGCGGAGCAGCCGGCGCCGTGACGGCCGCCCAGCAGTCTCAGCCGTCCAGCGCGGCCCACCGCGGTCAGGGTGGCGGAGCAGCCGGCGCCGTGACGGCCGCCCAGCAGTCTCAGCCGTCCAGCGCGGCCCACCGCGGTCAGGGTGGCGGAGCAGCCGGCGCCGTGACGGCCGCCCAGCAGTCTCAGCCGTCCAGCGCGGCCCACCGCGGTCAGGGTGGCGGAGCAGCCGGCGCCGTGACGGCCGCCCAGCAGTCTCAGCCGTCCAGCGCGGCCCACCGCGGTCAGGGTGGCGGAGCAGCCGGCGCCGTGACGGCCGCCCAGCAGTCTCAGCCGTCCAGCGCGGCCCACCGCGGTCAGGGTGGCGGAGCAGCCGGCGCCGTGACGGCCGCCCAGCAGTCTCAGCCGTCCAGCGCGGCCCACCGCGGTCAGGGTGGCGGAGCAGCCGGCGCCGCGAGGGCCGCCCAGCAGTCTCAGCCGTCCAGCGCGGCCCACCGCGGTCAGGGTGGCGCAGCAGCCGGCGCCGTGACGGCCGCCCAGCAGTCTCAGCCGTCCAGCGCGGCCCACCGCGGTCAGGGTGGCGGAGCAGCCGGCGCCGTGACGGCCGCCCAGCAGTCTCAGCCGTCCAGCGCGGCCCACCGCGGTCAGGGTGGCGCAGCAGCCGGCGGCGCAACGGCCGCCCAGCAGTCTCAGCCGCCCAGCGCGGCCCACCGCGGTCAGGGTGGCGCAGCAGCCGGCGGCGCAACGGCCGCCCAGCAGTCTCAGCCGCCCAGCGCGGCCCACCGCGGTCAGGGTGGCGCAGCAGCCGGCGCCGCGACGGCCGCCCAGTAGTGGCGTGTTGTGCGGCGCGTTCGCGGCGCTACGACGGCCGACGGAACAGGGTACAGGACCGGCCGATCGCAGCGAGCCGCGAGCGCAGTGTCGCAGCGGCGACAGTGGTGATGCACTGTAGCGAGGCCAGTGCGGCGCGCCGGCGGCGGTGGCGGTTCGCGCGGCCCCACTGAGTCACTGCGACAAGCTGCCACCGCATGGACGGGCCACACGGGCCCCGCATAGTGCGCGGCACGTCCGGCATGAGGGACAGGCACGGCAGTTGGCTCCATGACCTACCACAGTGACGACAGGCCGAGTGAGAACACAAGCGTGCGTGCAGCTCATTGTTCGCTTGCACGAACAAAACGAGAAGGGAAGATGCGCAACGAAGAAAACTAGGAAGACACCGCTTGGTATGATATAATTGGATAATTAGGAGGCAACACGCGTGTAACACTTGGAGCACTCGCAATGTTTTGCAATAAGTTCGAGAATATGTCATACCGACACGAGGAACACCAACCGGCCAACGCACATAATCAGAAGTGTGGCTCAGCATCGATAATATCACTGCGAACATAGTGTGCCATCACAGAAAGCAAACAACGCCAAAATGGCGAAATAAGATGATCGAATACACATAATCATACATACATAAAGAAGGAAAGAAAAGAAACATAAGCGCAATGCAATGGTCGTAGCCCGAAATCAAGTCTTGCAAATGCTTTGACCGATGTGTCTTTTGGGATCTATATGGTCGAGTGCTACATACACTTTATTTGAAACCTATAATTATGCGAGAGCAAAGCAACATAAAGGCGTCATACTGAACATCGCCAAGTACACAGATGTTTACGTGTGGACCATCATTCTCACATCCACACACGATCAATAACACATATTAGGAAAGTACTTCACAGTCACGTTGTAACTGGTCAAACATGGTCATCTTTCTGGCTTTAAAATTGAATGAACATTTATATCTACCATTGTGATATTGCTTGTATGTATTCTATTATCTAGTTCCTGCAGCGCCGGTTCAGCTTAATTACGTTCTTATCGTACAGTTTCGAATCATTGCTGACGCTATGATGTCTGTTATCAGATGTAACTAAAAGATCAGAGTTGTATTTTCAATCCCGCTGGGCGTAAAAACTTCCACAGTGCTCAAAATCACAAACTGAATCGGTAGCGAGGGTTTCCGTAGCGCGAAAGCAGTCCCAGTCCGACAATACAACTCCCGTAGCATGATGGTGTATTCCAATTGTTTCGAAATCAACGCCAGATAACCTAATGCAAGTTAATGCAACTACTCAGGCGGAATTGCCCTCTTTGCCCACGTCGTCTCCTGCAGTTGTTATGCGTATCAGGTTACAGTACCTGCCGTGGACTCATTGGCACCTCTAAGCATAAGCTACTGCGGTGCATTGGCGTTCTCACCAAATCACATTGTCATATCATATCATATTATACCCTGCCACGCTTTTCTCCCAATTGCAGTGCACTAATCAATGGGTGGCTTGCAATACCGCCGGAACAAATTTGTGTCCACTGCTGAGCGTCAAACATACGGCATGGCGTCAGCAGGTTGGGTGGCACCATGAAGTTAACAAGCATTACTGATAGTGCTTTATGAAGATAATGATGCAAGCGTATTTAACCCCATCGTGGTGGATTACATGGTAAAACAGCGTGCTGAGTAGCTGCACGCCCGCTCAAGTGTTGGACTACCCGTGGGAGTGCAAATACTCCGCCATGGATTACCCGTGAGAGTGTAAGTACTCCGAAGCTGGGCACTACAAACCAAGCGACTAGGTGCAGACAAACAGTCGACTTGTTGGCGGCTTCGCAAATTTAAGACGAGGAATTCTACAAAAGTAAGACGTGGAAAGTGGAATATTTTGGGCCCACAACATGGCCCACGACATACACCGACACATTGCACTAGTGACACGCATTTCAGGCATTGAAGGAAACACGAGGCGTGAAATAACTTAAATACACGATTACACGAAGTGTTGTGACGCTGTGTGGAGTATCACGATCCTAAGAAACATTGGCAACGGTAAATTTTGTTCAACGCTCAAGTCAGGAACAAAAAAAAGCTTCAGCCAAATTAATGTCTTTCGGACGTCGATATATTTTATGCTCGCTGCTGTTGATGCCGCTTGGGAAACCTTTCAGATTATGCGTGTCATGTTCATGACCGCACACATGAATTCCTACGGCCAAAGTAAAACTTATCAAATACATCTTCCCCCTCCCCCCCTGTCAGGTCAGTCAGACGTGGCCCAGCACCGACTTCGGTGAACACATAAAACGCGCCATAAGTGTCCTACACATATACCTGAAATCGTCATTGATTGCACAATTGTTGGAATGTGTAAATTATGCCTCGCAGAATTTCAATTGCGATGCGTTGTCGCTAAACATATCAGAGAAAGTCACTACACCTTTAAACTCTGCCTCGGATGATTCTGAAGCGTAGGAATATGACCCATAAGCCTGACCCCGGTGTTTTCAATGCGCCATGAAAAGCACTGAACAGATTTTGGTTCTAGCTAAAACAAAACTGTTCGAGAAAATATCGTAAAAATGGTTGTTAAATCCAGAGCAACATGTAGAGATAATACAAGAAAATGTTTTTTTCCACTTTTCCACACTTGGCACTGTCTTTGAGAAGCGTTCTCTTGTACCCGTCACTGCACCCTCCATTTGGATAACCACACACAGCTGGTACACAAATTGCCATCCGAAGTGAAAGCTCACACGCACATGCCTATATCTTGCCACGGATGCTTTCTTGATCTTGTCAAATGGCACAGCTGCAATTACGTGCCAACTGGTGGTCAAATGAGTGGGGTCACCGAAGAGATGGGGATACCGAATGTGCAACATGCTAACATAGGACCAAATCAATTTTTGTTTTTGCTAATAATTGTCGCATTTTTATCTATATTCCATGGTGCAATATATTATATATTCCATATCTATATTCCAGCAAGGAATCGTGAGTGAACCAAAAGGTGAGACGACCGCGAAGGTATTGGTTGCCTATTCTCTTTTCTGCTTTGCAAGAATGATGTAAAATACTTGTGCCTTTCCATCCCTATAACAGTCTGTGGACAACCTGATTTAGGGCAGTGTAAAGCCTATTTTCAGACGATTGAGACCGCTTTTGGCGGAATCTTGTTTATCGTATGATTTCAGCGGCTCTGAGGAGCACATTGTACGTCCTAACTGCATTTTGCCGAAACAAATCCGTTCCTTCCCTTTCAGCAGCACGATGGCTTCTCAAGAGGAAGGGGAACATTATATACTGGTATCAGCAGGTCATGTGTTTCGTCGCCATACATTTAAGTGAATCACACCTAGACTTCATGGTCCTCCAAGTAGCGGTTTGGAAATTTCGAATCCATTCCGTCATTGTCCTCGATGATTCACATCCCTCACATCGCAGCACGATCAATCGCACCCCGAACAGACGTTAGCATATGTTTTAAAAAGTAATATCAAGTAATATCTGAAAGAATGGCCTGCTGGTGTTGTACGATACAGTTGGCTACATGATTGCCAGTATCGCCATGATCCCATTTGGAATGGCTGTAGTGAGGCTGCAATTCCAAGCTATCGCGGCCATTCGATCCCGCGATTATGATGCAATTTTGCTCTCCGCCCCTGAACAATACTTAGGTCCGATCCCACAATATTATTGCACTTGAGATATTGTTTTCCTTACTGATTCTACTGTTTGTTGTCAATCGTGCCTGGGCTGTGTTCCGGCATACAAAAGGGCGTGGTGCTGTCCAGCGCCACCGTTGTGTTCCCGCCGTTTTGTTCGTTCGGTAACACCGTTGTGTTCCTGGCGTTTTGTTCGTTCGGTGCCACCGCTATGTTCCTAACGTTGTGCTCGTTCGGTGGCACTGTTGTGTTCCTGGTGTTGTGCTCCTTCGCCGCCACCGTTGTGCTCCTGCTGTTGTTCCTTCAGTGCCACCGTCGTGTTCCTGTTGTTGTACTCCGTCGACGGTATCAAGAGTGGCTAATCTGTATGCTCGGTCAGCGCCGGCGTAAGCGTGCCTGTGTGTGTCGTGGCCATACAGCGTTAGCTTGGTTGTGTGTGGCGTGGAACCCGCTTTTTCTTGTTACCATGTTACCATGTTAATATGTTTGCGATTGATATCCTATCACTTTAGATGTTCGCTCGACCTAACCACATTATTGCCAATATTTTGTTACGTACATGACTGTCCGTACCCCACGACGTAATTGTACACGAACCCTAGGTGAGCGCATGAATGCGAACAAGCATACGCGCCTTCTCATTTAGTATGCCATTTGCCGCCGTTCTATGACAAGACTATACCTATATAAGGCGCATCAGTGTCAAAACAAATCACTAACGCTCGACAAAGCATTCAGATGCCGAGTAAACGTGGCAGAGAACCACTCAAAATATTGCACAACAAAAACGCATCAGGAAATCACAGAGATAATACCTGCCTCGGGAGGATCGCAGTGTCATACTCCAGCCATATTCAGATTGCTTAATCTTGCTGGATATAATCATCATACATGGCAACGGATGCATTCTCAAAATAGATATGAAGCATATTCGCCTGGGCAGAGCCTCGCTTCTCTGAATAGTTTCTTCCAACACGAGTGAACAAATATTACGCAGGCAATGAGCGTGAGTGCAGCGAGACGGCGCGCTCCAGTGAGCGATGGACGGGTGCAAGAGCGTGCTGCTGAGTGCTGCTACAGTGCACGAGGGGGTGAGCAGGCAGCCGCGGCCGACCGGGGCCCGACCGGCGAGCGCGAATCCTGCGCAGACAGGTGCTCCTCGGTGGTCAGTGGCGACCGCTGTTGCGGATTGTCGTGTACCGGAAGCCATTTTCAACTTTTCCTCAAATTTGACCTGCTCTCTGGCGACTGAACTCCCGGCGACTGGTATTCCGGAGGCGAGTATTGGGCCGCAGGTCCGCTGGATCAGCGCCGGAGCTGGCGCCGGGTCGGAACTCCCCGGCGCCAAATCTGCTGGTATGGTCGCTAGCGTCCTCTGTACCAGCGCAGCAATGTTTCAGCCAGAACGTCCAGGTGCGTCAGGGTCTGCAACATATGTCGCACCATCAGCCGGCGGAAATCGGAGCGCCCAAATGCGACAGTGTCTGCAACACAAGTGGTACCATCAGCCGGAGGGAAATCAGAATGTGCAAATGCGTCAGGGTCTGCAGCACACGTCGCACCCGAGCAGCCAGTGAAGATCAGCAATGTCCAGCTCCTTCCACATTTCCCCCACTCACATCAGGTTCAGTGGTCTGAACAGTTCGATGATGGCGAGCAATTCATGTTTACTTATTAGCAGTTATTGTTTTCCTGTCAATAGTCGTGGGTGGCACCTTCTCGTGGCCTCATCACTTCCGCTGGAAACAGGCGTGTGGCTGCGTGCCAATGATGGTTTGCACAGCTATTGGGAATTCCTCTGTGGATCGACTGATAAAAGATGTTTGCTGTGTTAGACTAGTGCGTTATATCTATATTTATGGAGGCATGCTTAGTGCATTCCTGTAAAAAATCCTATGTTGTGGCTCTGTTCCAAAAATTCAGGGTACTTGCTACGAACCCAATTTGGACATTTGACGCGCAATTCTACTCTACCAACCCAAGTTAATCGTATGTAGATTTATACTGGCAATCGCGTGCATATTTGACTGGGAAGATTTGACTTCGTCCAGCTCAATGCTCGTGATGAAGTCAAATAACATATGAACAGATTCATAGGAATTTCATTGATAGGCATGCCGGTACTTAGTTCGTGGAACTATTGCAAATAGTTTAATTATTACGCCAGGCCAGATGGATGCTGATAATATAGATTTTGATTAGGGAAATTCTGACGCTTAACCTGTAGTGGAAGGTGAATGGCATAACCTATCCCGTTCCGTCGCACAGCCCTAGCACACTGGTCGCGAAATAGCGAGAGTGGCAATCGCCCCGTCAAACAGAAGTATTATCGGCAGCGCAGGGCTGATAATAAGCTGTCGAGACTGCACTAACATGAAAAGGCAACCTGGTGCATAAGGCTGGACGTTACCACTAAATGTGTGAGGTTCACACTTCGTGAAGTATATTGCTGCGTATATGGGTATGCTAACTCATCCACAACTCATGTTCTAAACAGTCCCGTCACCTTGTCACTCTGCTTGGCAGCTGACGTTTCGCTGTCACCGGGCCATTCAGGCAGTTGTCACCGACTACTACCTCGCTTTTGGTGTCCACATTAGCACAAATTATGCCACCATTTCCTAACGTCTTTGATTATTTAAATGTATGTCCCGTTCTCTCGAAACGTAGTGATTATGTGACATACCTACTGGCATGATTTGCTATGACTCACAAAGTAATTGGAAATTGAGGTGAACACCAAGAGATAGACTATAATCGATGTGATTCACATAGCTAAATAATACACTCTTTTAATGGCCATGTGTTTTGCAGAACCTAGTTGGTTACTTCGGTGCAAATTAAGGACGTCGGCAAAAGGCGAAGTCAGGACAGTAAGGCGAGTGATAATACAAGGCACCATTTTCAAGCTGATCCTGTTGATTCACGTGTGTCAGCTATGTGCACAGTCATACGACAGAATGTGAAAACAAAAGCGACGTACGAATCTTTCGGAGAGGCATCAAGCATCCCGTCAGCGGTGTGTGTATCAGGTGAAGTCAACATGCTAATAAACAGTAGCTGTAATATACATTTTCACATGTCTACTTGGCGATCACTTAACCAGCGATACTTTGAGAATGCGGCTATTGTGCGTGCTTACTACCAAATTATATGACAGCCATGAGACAATGGATAACTGCCACTACCACCAATCAGTCGTATAAACTCGGCTCGATTGCATGGTCGGCCTCGATTCGCAGTGTTCGGCGACCGTCCCGATGCCGCCGCCCGCACCGTCGCACGCACCGTCTTGTAGAACATGCAGTTGCTGCGGTCCTCGTCCTCTCCGGCCGGGCAGTCGTTAAAGCCGTTGCACAGCCGGTGGCCGTCAATGCACGGATAGCGGCCGTACTCGTTGGGCGTGGGACACGCGAACCGCTCCATCTTCTCATTGTTGGGCGGACACACTGCCAAAACATGGCAATTGTCACCGGAGTGGGGGTAGGTGCCGGTCGGGTCAAGGCGGCCATTGTTACCGGTGTGTGTGAGCGGGGGGGGTAGGTGCGGGGGGGGTTACGGCGGTCATCGTCACCGGCGGAGGGTGGGGGGGGCGGGGTGAGGGGTAGGTGAAGGTCGGGTCACGGGCAGTCGGTGCACTCCGTGGCCATGCAGTTGTCTTTAGGGGGAGAGGGGGTCGAGACGACCATCTCGTTCTTGTGAATCTAGCCGGGATAATGGGGATATTATAGTGCAGCCTAGTATAGCTGATAGCTCATCACCATATTACGTGTCATGCAATTAACACGTGCGGCATCGGGAAATGACCTTGAATTTACAGGTCTGCACCACACAATCATGCACATTTTGGACATTCGGGCAATACTCAATGGTGTCTCTCTTCAAGACTAGTTTCGGACTGTATGGCAATACGTCTCGATATATACATTCACAAATGTCGGGCTTGATGTCAGGGCTTGAAAGGATGACATGATGACTTTCACCTTGAACTGCCCTCTATTTTCTAGGTCATAGCAAGCTCCAGTGGAATACAAACATGTGAAGGAGACAGCTTACGAAAACTGGCACAGGACACATGAAATGGATTCCGAACATCACATAGGTGGCAGAACAAAAATGTGCGCAAAAGAGGGCGAGGTTGAGCTTCAAAAGCTAAGCTCGTGTCGGGTACCGAACATACAAATCTTCCGTTGGTAGATAACGATCTTGGCTCTACACCTGAAAACACAGATGCGCATACGCACCGCCAACATGGTGTGACATGTGGGAAGGTCTTTAACCGTTCGAGATCACCACCTGGAAACACTGATGTGCATACATCCTGCCAACATGCTGGGACACAGGGGAAGGTCTTTAGTCGTTAGAGATTCATTCATCGGTTAAAATGTTCCTGGCATACCAATTACTACTGGAAGCCGGCAAGGGAGATGATGCCAACTTCCAATAAAGGGGGCTGGTCATTAACTAGGAGGCTTGCGACCTTCAGCATTAGCACTGCGTTCAGTGAGCATTAGCACTGAGTTAGTGTAGCACGCCGTGTAGTTAGCTACGTGTAGTTACGTTAGTTACGTTAGTCAGTGTAGTTACGACTGAGCACGCGTGGAGGTGAGACAATGACGATGACGGTGCCAATGTTACACCCAAGGTAGATTTGCCTCGAATACCTTTGGAATTATTTGTGTAGAATATAAGTAAATGCCAGTTGCCTCTTCATTCCATAACAGAAGTACGTATGGCATCCGAGCCCAGCCAGGAATATTCCTAGCCCACGTCATTTTCAAATTGTCTGTGTTTCTTAACATTCTTCAGGGCATATGCCAATTACTGAAAATGTAAGTATTGAAGTTCCAATCCAATACAGAAATCACTATCAACACACCAGGAAGTATCCTTTGCAAAAGAGAATACCATAATCAGTAGGTGCACTGTGTATTACCACCACGAATTAACAATGGAAAAATCATTTTTCCGATAATTGCTTGACTGATCACAAATGCGTTTGGATACGCCGACCGCCAAACAGGCATACTATATCAGTATGGATAAATCAACAGAACATGTCATATGTGCATCAACATAACATGTGCATAATTCGTAACTCAAGTAATTGATTACATTGTTATGGTGTAATAGTGATTGGGATGAACACCGTGGCCATATTTACTATTCTGCGTTTTAAGATTAGCGCACGGACTTGGAATGCATAGTGCATGACCATTGAGCACATGTGATATACCATTTTCAGTCCTTGTGTTCATTTTCTACCACTCACGTTTTTAACCAGCCTGTTCAAGCCCGCCAACACCACCGCGACAACCAACATCAGCTGGCTGGTGCCGGCTATTCTCCCTGATTGCTAATGTTTCAGTCTTTGCATAATCATTTCAGCATAATTTGCAAGCATAATTTGAATAATCAATCAATTCAATCCGATGGCACATTGAGTACATTTTTTTAAAACCGAATATGCCATCCGCGCATCATTTACGTACTCATCACATTCCCGCAATGGTATAATGACATACGAACTTGTAATCAGGTTTGTATGCTATTTGAGGCCTGATTGTTTCCGTCGGCACCCAAGTTGCACATCATTATCCCGATTTCGGTGTTCATACTTGAGCAATTTGGGGAAATGATGGCCATTATCGGTGCGATACCTGCTCTCGGTGGTCGCGACTACTGTGGTTGCCCTTCCGCTCTGGTCACTGTGAGTGAGAACAATAAACTGGCTCTGGGTGATAACATTCATACTCGAAATACACTGTGAATCGCTATTGATAGTTGCGCTCGATCGAAAATCCTGCGCGAACCTCTTTCTTTCAACAAAAATAAAAACGCTTCATAAAGGATATTGGGATATATGGGTACATATCGAAATTGAAACAGCAAATCAGACTCGGAGTGAGAAAACCATAGCTTGAATTAATTCATGGCTGGGTTTGATTTATACGTTGGGCTCCGGGACGTGGAGAGGAAAAACTGGATGTCATCTAATTCGGGAGGGGGCGGGGGGGGGGGGGGGAGTATATTTTTGCGGCATCATATATATTCCCTTTGTGCATTCTGAACAGTTATTGGCACTGCATCAGCAAACGGCAAGTCTTGTCATTGTCAAACAGCACCATTAAATTGTCCAGCAAGAAAAAAAACCGATGGTATTTTTTTTTTTTTTTTTTTGTTGGGGGTGGGGGAGGGCGGATAATGATCTGGATAAGAAAAATCCAGGAACAGTTTACTTTTCCAACCGTCCTGGACGCCAGTTCATCCTGCGCAGGCTTCCAATCTGCTTATCCATTAGCACCGACTGTGGTAAGCACCACGGCCTAAGAGCGCGCTGTACCGGCCTAAGAGCGCTCTGTACCATTAGCACCGACTGTGGTAAGCACCACGGCCTAAGAGCGCTCTGTACCAACCACGCAGCGATAGCTAGAGTAGCCAGTACCGCAGCGCTTTCTAGACTTGCGGTCCAGTTTACCTATACAGTGCAGTACCCTGCCAGTACAGTACCCTGCTATGTGCGCTTCGGCGGATAACTGTGAGATCTTGCTGATAACGTCCCACCAGGTTTCCGTGGAAGGATGGCGCAAGTTTGTCCATATAATTTGGTGGATTTTATCCGTGCTTCTATCAACACGAAGGTTGACGGGAATACAGACCCTTGTAACGACTAGGTATCGAACCTTCGAAACTTGTCGTTCTCCGTGGTTACAGCACGATCAGCTAGTCTCCAACGGTCGGATTATCGGATAATTGCTGGTAATTGTGAGTACCATCTTTCTTCTTCTCGTCTGAACCCCGTTCCCACACGGTCAGTTTAGCAATTTCTGTCTGTGACGGTTCCACTTTTGAGATCTCGAAAACTGCATCATCTTGCCTCGCAATGTGGTGTAAGCTAATGGTCGTGATGATATGTCATGATACAGCACGGCGCCACGACACGGCACGGAACCACGACACGGCACGGAGCCACGGTACGGAGCCACGACACGGCACGGCGCCACGGCACGGAGCCACGATACGGCACGGAGCCACGGCACGGAGCCACGGCACGGAGCCACGACACGGAGCCACGGCACGGAGCCAGGACACGGTACGGAGCCACGACACGGCACGGCGCCACGGCACGGAGCCACGGCACGGAGCCACGACACGGCACGGAGCCACGGCACGGCACGGAGCCACGGCACGGCACGGAGCCACGGCACGGAGCCACGGCACGGAGCCACGGCACGGAGCCACGACACGGCACGACGCCACGGCACGGAGCCACGGCACGGAGCCACGACACGGCACGGAGTCACGACACGGCACGGAGCCACGACACGGCACGGAGCCACGACACGGCAAGGAGCCACGGCACGGTAAGGAGCTACGGCACGGAGCCACGGCACGGCGCCACGGCACGGCACGGAGCCACGGCACGGAACCACGACACGGCACGGCGCCACGGCACGGAGCCACGGCACGGCACGGAGCCACGGCACGGCACGGAGCCACGGCACGGAACCACGACACGGCACGGCGCCACGGCACGGAGCCACGACACGGTACGGAGCCACGGCACGGCACGGAGCCACGGCACGGCACGGAGCCACGGCACGGCACGGAGCCACGGCACGGCACGGAGCCACGGTACGGCACGGAGCCACGGCACGGAGCCACGGCACGGAGCCACGACACGGAGCCACGGCATGGCACGGCGCCACGGCACGGAGCCACGACACGGTACGGAGCCACGGCACGGAGCCACGGCACGGAACCACGACACGGCACGGCCCACGGCACGGAGCCACGACACGGTACGGAGCCACGGCACGGCACGGAGCCACGACACGGCACGGAGTCACGACAGGGCACGGAGCCACGACACGGCACGGAGCCACGACACGGCACGGAGCCACGGCACGGCACGGAGCCACGGCACGGCACGGAGCCACGGCACGGAGCCACGACACGGCACGGAGCCACGGCACGGCACGGAGCCACGACACGGCACGGAGCCACGGCACGGAGCCACGACACGGCACGGCGCCACGGCACGGAGCCACGGCACGGCACGGAGCCACGGTACGGAGCCACGACACGGCACGGAGTCACGGCACGGAGCCACGGCACGGAGCCACGACACGGCACGGCGCCACGGCACGCCACGGCACGGCACGGCGCCACGGCACGCCACGGTACGACACGGCACGGAGCCACGACACGGAGCCACAACACGGCACGGAGCCACGACACGGCACGGAGCCACGGCACGGAGCCATGACACAGAGCCACGACACGGCACGGAGTCACGACAGGGCACGGAGCCACGACACGGCACGGAGCCACGACACGCCACGGCACGGCACGGCGCCACGGCACGGCAATGCTACGCCCGGCGAACTTCAGCGGGGGTTGATGCATACTGTGCAACTTTGCGTTTACATGGGAAAATGAAGCTTGCGGGAAGCAAGACTACAGCATCTGAAATACTCGGAATGCCCTGAGTTATCCCGGAAGCATCCCAGCACACGTTTCATGGATGTTAGCCATTATCTGACGAAACCTCACGGCTACATCATAAATAACCACCAAGTTGCCCAGACCGCAAAGAGGGCCGCCGCTTGAGCAGGCTGCTCAAGACTTTGGCGTATATTGAGGGAATACAGCAAGCTTAGGCTCAGGTTCTGCTTGTCATAGCATCAGCGGCATGTACGGCAAATACAGCACCGGCCATCTCCCTATGCCTCACCACAGGTTGATGGGCGTCAGTTATCGATTCATAATTGCATGCCGCACAGAGGCGCAGGGAGGAAGGGGGAGAGGTGAGTAGGAGGGGTAAGCTACCCACAAACCAAGAGGCATCAAAATCTCCCCCCCCTCCGGCTTCTCTCCAAACTTAGCAGCCTTGCCTCTCAATTTAAGTTGTACTTGATTCCACCTCACTGATCGATTCTTTGCTTTCTCTCACTTGCTCGTGGCCACCAAGTTCGGCAATCCATGGGGGATCTGCCAGAGTGACGCGGATCTGCACGTGTGATCACAAAGTGTGTTCTCTCCACACATTAGTGGCCAACATGACATCCACACATGGTTTAGTACTAATCATGTTTTGCCGTACCTTTTTCCCCTGCACCTGTGGAAGACGTCATTCAACCACCCAATGTCATGCCAGATATAATGCAGCGGCCTGGCTAAGCGACACCAGCCGACAATGATAATGAACTTGGAATATCAGGGAAGAAGAGACGACCTAGTGTGCAAGTCTTTGCTAATTAGAACACATGTCAAGGGCTCGAGTCCGCGCCGCTGCCATCTGTTTTCTTTTTTTTCAGTTCAAAGCCGCATTGCTTTAAATCATATGTTACCATATGTGTGCTTAGGGAGTATTGATACTAACTGAATTGGACTAACTTACTATGTAACTAATTATTACTATTAAACTTATTAAACTGACTTACATTAGTTTCCAAAGCCTTAAAATCCATCTTCCATTCCACCATTTTAGCATGCATTGCCTTCTCTGAAGTTCTTGTTTGATGTCAACGTAACACAATTGACTCAATCATATTTCATTTATCTTAAGGTTACTGCTCCCGTGCCAATCATTCACCAAGCGCAGCACAGGTATTGTAAATGGAGCATTTGGTTCAGTTTGATAGGGTAGCTTTTCTTGGTTTTCTTCGAGCGAGAAAATAAGCGGAATCGCAAAGTTTGACGGTTGGTAGAACCCGGTGGAAAGGTATCGTATTGCATGTAGCGCTTATAGGGCTGATGTCAAAACCCTCCAAATTGTATGGAGCTTGCTCTCTGACCCCCCCCCCCCCTCCCCCTCCTCTTTGCTGTTCGTACACTTATTGTGAACAGCTCTGTCATCTGAAAATACTGCGTGGGTGAGGGATAACCTGTCAGAAACCTCTTTCCATGCATTGTCTACATGTACAATATGAATTACCTATCCCACAGAAGTGACGTTTGCTGAAATCAGGAGAATGGGTATTATCCATGAGGCTCCTCAGCATTGGGAAGGCACAACTCTATAGCGTCTTGTAATACAAACATAATACATTGGCGGGTGGGATGGGAAGTCAATCATTGGTAGCCTATCCAGGAGCAACGACGCCCACCACCTGAAGATGCAGTGGGCAGGGGCCCATCCAGGAGCAACGACACCAACGCTGTTCCATCTGTAACTGGGGATCCGGGGAACAGGGGCCCATCCAGGAGCAACGACACCCACGCTGTTCCATCTGTAACTGGGGATCCGGGGTCAGGGGCCCATCCAGGAGCAACGACACCCACGCTGTTCCATCTGTAACTGGGGATCCGGGGTCAGGGGCCCATCCAGGAGCAACGACACCCACGCTGTTCCATCTGTAACTGGGGATCCGGGGGACAGGGGCCCATCCATTAGTAACGACACCAACGCTGTCCCATCTGTACCTGGGAATCCGGGGGACAGGGGCCCATCCAGGAGCAACGACACCCACGCTGTCCCATCTGTACCTGGGGATCGATGTAGAGGTGATCAAAGACAATTCCCAGGCCAGTGCTTACACTACAGGTGTAAAGTCACCCTCTTCAAGTATTTGTGTGCCTTCAAACCCAACCCCAAATGCTATGCTTCCCGCATTGACCTGTTTCGAATATTGTAGTCTTCAACCGTTCATCACGCATTTCTTTTGCCAACCTTGCGATACAAAAGTGAGGATGTTACCTCCGGTAAATGGGCTGTGAATAAGAGAAGTGAAGAAGAGGGAATATGTCTTGCAGTTCTTCGTCGAAGTTGCGAATTATTGACAATTCGTCTCACCTGTTGCCCTCCAAATGGTCAACAACAACATACTTGGTCAACAATACATACAATATACTGGACTCGGTACCTCGATATGCTACCTATGGTATCGTATGGCATGGTATGATATTAACGGTATGGTATAAAGTCATAAAGTCATAAAGTGTTAGGGCTTAATAAGAGCCACAGGGGCCCATCTGGGTTAAGCCTATCTAGAAAAGATACAAGAAATGTACTTACTCTCACCCCAATCAATCCCTTATCTCAAGTTCATAAGGAGCTATACATCCCCGCCTATCTAGCACCATTCACCTGATATTGCATGACACACTCAACAATTACAAACTCCTCCAATCATACACATTGTGCTACCATAGCCAATCTCATCAGTATCACATTCCGAAGGAAGGTGCTGACTCCACTGCTAGGTACACCCTATATAAAGTTATAAAACGTTTAGACTTAATAAGAGACCCAAGGGCTCATCCAGTTAAGTCTGTAATTGGAAGATACCATAAGCCTGGTAAAAAATATCCACCCCAACCATCCACCAATACCCCACACATATAAATGCCTATCTACCCTAGCTATCCAGCCCTATTCCCCTGATCCCTCTTAACACATGTGGATTGAATGCCTTACCAATAATTTTAAACTGCATCCATGCCTGCTTAACACGCGCCCTGGAGGGCCTCTGAAAATTACGCGCACTGGAGGGCGGGCGGATTCCGCCCCCCCCTAACATATCGGCTCCTATTAAAGCTAGAGTAACGAAATTCGCAGGATAGATGGGTATGGGAGTGAACTCCATTGTGTTTAAATTTCATGACCTTAGATCAATATCTTCAAGGTCAAATGAGGTCACATTTGTCAAAATTTTCTCGTTTTGCGTGGCTTGGCTTGTCATTGTTATGGATCGCTGTGATTGTGTTTAAATGCTCCAAAATGGGCACCAATGATGTTTTGGACATTACTAATGATGCAATACAGATGCAAGACTCGACATTTGACCTCAGGTCACCTATATAGCAGCACTTTATCAGGTCAGTTACCTGTTCCAGTTACCGGACCCATACCGCCCGCCCGCCTGCTCCGTCGGGCAGCTCGGCGCAATCGGCTTCGCGAAGAAAGGAGTGAAGTACATGAATAAAGTATGGAAACGCAATGACAAACAGTACAAATGACAAAGAGTAGTGCATTTATGACAACATTCCAGTTGATCAAGTTTGGTTCCATTAACCTGTCATGAACTTGACCTGACTTGACCTCGGTGACCTAACATGACCTTGAAACTATATAGCATATCAATATACATCAAACAAGTCGCTAGTGTTGCCAAGAACACTTCCCTTTTGCGAATATACGGGAAGCGCAACAGCGCCGATTTTTGTGCTCTGGCGCTAGGATTTTTTTTTAGCTTAACGGCCCCTAACTTGACAAATGTTCGGTCGATTTCCATTTTTCTTACTTTAAACGACGCGCCGGTCATTTCTAAGCAGGTACACAGAACATCGCGTATATTTACCGGTAAAATCTGCAGTTATTTACGAAAAACCGGAGGGGTGGGCGGATTTCGCCCCCCCCCCCTCCAGTGCGCGTGTTAAATGGGTCTGTGCCGTGCTCACTTACTTAGCATAAATCTCACCCCATCCATCACACATTAGAACTCAAAAACAAGATTTTCCTGTATAAAAAATTTGTCTACCCTACTTTTAAATACATTCAATGAGGAACTCCCCACATCAGCAGGCAGCCATTCCACTGATCAACAACCCTTTGACTGAAGACCTGTTGTCGCTTAACTGTCCTCAACATGTCTAACCTGAATTGATGACCCCTATGTAATGCTCTAAACTGAAGAGCGGCATTCAAATTGACCCGATCTAGTCCTTTAACAATTTTGTACATTTAAATCATGTCCCCCCTTAATCTCCTATACTTGAGTGAGTACATATTTAATGCAACAAGCCTTTCTCCATATTGCGTGTAAAGAAAATATACGACCTTCAATATACCAGGAGGTGCTGAGTTGACATCAAAAGTAACGTTAAAAATTGTACTTTATTACTCAACGTTTCGGCCAGGGGCCATCGTCAGGAGCACTCAGCACCTCCTGGTATATTGAAGGTCGTATATTTTCTTTACACGCAATGTCTAAAACCCAGGAGCATCTAAGAGCCATTCTTCGTTGTATTAAACAATGTTTCTCCATATTCTAAGTTACCTATTCCACTTATGAGTCCAGGTGCTTTGCGCTGACCTCTTTTTAACATATCTATATCTTTTTCTAGGTAGGGACTCAATGCTTGTACATAATATTCCAAGAGGGGTCGCACATATGCAAAGCATAGTTTTTTTCATGACTTCCTTGCTCTTTTATATCACACTTCTATTAATGAGTGCCCTGTTCCTAGCTGAGATACGTTGTTTTCAGCTTTAAGGTCTTTTGAAACCAATACACCTAAGTCCCTTTCCTCTTGAATAACATCCAGTTCCTTCCCTCCCATTGTATGTCTGAAAGTCCCACCTCCAGACCCCAGATGCATAACCTTACACTTGTCATAGTTGAAAGACATCTGCCATTCATCAGCCCACTTTTTTAGGTCCTCCAAGTCTAGTTGAATATTTATATATTGATCACAACTGTTTGCCAACTCTTACCAGCTTGATGTCAACAGCAAATTTGAACACTATTACTCAGCCCTACCTCAATGTTATTCACAAAGATGATAAAGAGAAGGGCCCTAGAACAGAGCCCTGTAGTACTCCACTCAGAACATCCTTCCAATCAGATTTACATCCATTTAACACTACCCTTTGTTTCCTTCCCCTCAACCATGTGCTTCAATCCAACCTAGAACTTTTCGAACAATCCCATGTTGCTGTAGTTGATGAATTAGCCTCCCATGTGGAACTTTATCAAAAGCTTTGCTAAAGTCCAAGTACACCACATCCATCCTGATTTGATTGTCTACTTCTTTAGCAACATACTCTATGAAATCCAAAAAGTTAGTTAAACAAGACATTCGAGATCGAAATCCATGTTGAGTATCCCTTGGTATGGTAAGGTATGATATGGTATGCTATGATATATCATCCCAAATACGATACCTCGTATATGGTATTTTAATGACACCTCCGCTGACCAGTTTGAATTGGTCATTGACCTTCCCAAGTCCATTCGAGGCCATTCACCAAACTGGATCTCAGATGATGTTTCTCGTATTGTGAGCCTTTGGGATGAATTTGGATACTTTGGGATGAATTTGGAAACTTTGGGATGAATTTGGATACCAAAATAACTTCGATGCCCATTTTCCTTAGAAACCAGATAATTATACCTTTGGGTACCATTTATGAACTTTTCAAAATAAAATAAACACTTCAACCTCATCTGCCCTTCGCCTAGGGTGAAAATGTAGTGAATCTCACAATTTAATATCTCAAAATACTGAGTAAAACGTGCTTCAATATTTCAGGTGCGTTTCTGTTTTTGTTTCGACACAGGTAGCGATCCAACGTAAACAGATATAATTTTGCTTTACGAATGAAGTGAACATTTAAACGGACCTGGGATCGACCAGTGGCGCGAAGTATAAACACAGGTATCAATCGTCAAATCACGTTATGTGCAACTCACCGATATTTTGTTCAAGTCCCTTCGTTTGGAATCACTGGGGTGGATTGGTAACAGCCTCCACACTGGCGAATGTGACAAAATGCCCGACACAAGCGATGCAATATGCAATATTTTGTGCTAAAATGTTTGATTTATAGTGGTATTGGCTTAAAAGCAGCATCACATGAACATAGTCAATCAACGCATAGCCATAGTCGGGGCGAAAATAAAGACAGTTTTCGATCTCACTGTACTATGCACTTGACTTGGACTAATTACGAGCCTCAATATGATACTGTCATCAGTATACTGCGATGTTGGTCATCAGAACAAATATAGCGCTGCAAACAAGATGCAGATTCGAACGTTGCTCTTGTGACCTCCTATGCATTGGTGTGATTGGTGTGTAATACAATATTGATGATCACAATAAATAGCGAAAATAGAAACGACATATTTATGTACTTCAAATTATAGTTAACTGTGCAATATACATGTATTGTAGATATTCAAGGTAGACGAATGTTTATGACGAGTATTTTGAATATTGCATCCAGGAACGCTGCCAGTAATTTCGTTTGAAATTCAATAAGCCCGGACAGGGACTACGTATTGACGGCTAAGCACCAGCAATGCGAAATCAGAGGTGCAGCACATGGTTGAGACTGAAATTAATCCAGACTGACGAGGGATGGAAGGCGAACAACGCGACGCAGCTTTCCATTGTATAATGACTATTAAGTGACTATTAAATGACTATTACGGATAATGCATAGGAGCTATGCTTGCTGCCTACCACCGTTCATTGGTTGCAAGAAGTTAAGCAAACTGATCAGCTCTGAAATTGTTATCTTAACACTTTAAACCGTTCTTCAATGATGTGATTGTACGCTGCAGTAATGAGTTGATTTAGGTCATTGCTCCCAGGACTAGATCAGTTTTGTTGGACAGGTCCAGCATTCGTTTTAGCATTGAACATCTCGTTTGCGGTGCTGAACGTCCGAGCAATTTGGGACGATGCGATCAATCGGCAATAATGGCCAATTTCACATCAGTCGATTTCTTGACTAACTAGCCGATGGAATGGACAGCTAAAACGGCCTAACACGATCCAACCAGTTTCACTCCACTGGGTCTGAACAGGCCGCAAGCATGCTGTGAAGTACGGCACACCACTGCACTACATTGTTCGGCACGTCACGCCACGTCACGTCGGTTCTCATCAATTTTCCCCAGTACTCGACACGTCACGCCACGTCACGTCGGTTCTCATCAATTTGCCCCAGTACTCGACACGGCACGGCACGTCACTCCAGTACTCAACTCGACAGGTCACGCCACTCCAGTACTCAACACGGAAGATCACGTCACCCCAGTACTCAACACGGCAGGTCACGCCACTCCAGTACTCAACACGGCAGGTCACACCACCCCAGTACTCAACACGGAACGTCACGTCACTCCAGTACTTAACACGGCACGGCACGCCACTTCAGTACTCAACACGACACGTCACGCCATCCCAATACTCGACACGGCACGTCACGTCACTCCAGTACTCAACGTGGCACGTTACGTCACTCCAGTACTCAACACGGTACGGCACGCCACTTCAGTACTCGACACGACACGGCACGCCACTTCAGTACTCAACACGACACGTCACGCCACTTCAGTACACGATACGACACGGCACGCCACTTCAGTACTCGACACGACACGGCACGCCACTTCAGTACTCAACACGACACGTCACGCCCCCAGTAGTCAACACGGAACGTCACGCCATCCCAGTACTCAACACGACACGTCAAGCCACCCCAGTACTCGACACGACACGTCAAGCCATCCCAGTACTCGACACGACACGTCAAGCCACCCCAGTACTCGACACGACACGGCACGTCACTCCAGTACTCAACTCGGCAGGTCACGCCACTCCAGTACTCAACACGGAAGATCACGTCACCCCAGTACTCAACACGGCAGGTCACGCCACTCCAGTACTCAACACGGCAGGTCACACCACCCCAGTACTCAACACGGAACGTCACGTCACTCCAGTACTTAACACGGCACGGCACGCCACTTCAGTACTCAACACGACACGTCACGCCATCCCAATACTCGACACGGCACGTCACGTCACTCCAGTACTCAACGTGGCACGTTACGTCACTCCAGTACTCAACACGGTACGGCACGCCACTTCAGTACTCGACACGACACGGCACGCCACTTCAGTACTCAACACGACACGTCACGCCACTTCAGTACTCGACACGACACGGCACGCCACTTCAGTACTCGACACGACACGGCACGCCACTTCAGTACTCAACACGACACGTCACGCCACTTCAGTACTCGACACGACACGGCACGCCACTTCAGTACTCAACACGACACGTCACGCCCCCAGTAGTCAACACGGAACGTCACGCCATCCCAGTACTCAACACGACACGTCAAGCCATCCCAGTACTCGACACGACACGTCAAGCCACCCCAGTACTCGACACGACACGTCAAGCCATCCCAGTACTCAACACGACACGTCAAGCCACCCCAGTACTCGACACGACACGTCAAGCCACCCCAGTACTCGACACGACACGTCAAGCCATCCCAGTACTCAACACGACACGTCAAGCCACCCCAGTACTCGACACGACACGGCACGCCACTTCAGTACTCAACACGACACGTCACGCCCCCAGTAGTCAACACAGAACGTCACGCCATCCCAGTACTCAACACGACACGTCACGCCCACAGTAGTCAACACGGCACGTCACGCGACTCCAGTACTCAACACGACACGTCACGGTACCCCAGTACTCAACACGGAACGTCACGCCACTCCAGTACTCAACACAACACGTTACGCCACTCCAGTACTCAACACGACACGTCACACCACCCCAGTACTCGACACGACACGTCACGTCACTCCAGTACTCAACACGACACGTCACACCACCCCAGTACTCGACACGACACGTCACGTCACTCCAGTACTCAACACGACACGTCACGCCACCCCAGTCCTAGATGCACCATGCTAATCCACTGCTCCACATGTTGCGTCGCAGCACGACCCACCCTGAAACGACACCACGGCTCGGAGACCGCCTGGCGGACGACCTCTCCTCTCAGAATGTAAAGCGGTGTAAACTATTCGACACTGCTAAAGTAAATGGCCACAAGACAAGAATGTGGGGATGCAAGGCAGTGGGTAATATTTGCCACATATTGCCGAAACGTAGGATGTGTAGGGCAACTGCAAAAGATCGTGGATACTCAAAGGCCGATTGAAAGGTCGTTTATTGGAGTAATTAACCCATTGGTGTAGTTATTCCGATTGTGATGTTTCAATGCACAATGTACTACAAATCCTTTAGAACCATTGCCATGCTTGGAATGTCGATGATGTCGATGTTGATGATGTCGATTATATTTGTCAGTACCATAGTCAAGCTTTCAATAAGAAGGGATATATTTCACTGTTGCGAACAGCTGGATGCATGTGCGTCGGCTTTGATGGGGAAATAATTGGTCCTCCTTTCCGAGAGGACAACCACGGCCGTTACAAGCACCAACTGGGCAATTCTCAGATTGGCTAATTTGTAGAGGCTGAGTCGGATCGGACAAACTTGTCCTCGGGGATGAACAGGATTACTGCAATCAGCCTTCCTAGCCGGTTTGATGAAATTCTGACGCTTGACGCAGTATGCTTCGCTGCTCAAAGCGGGCGCACTCTTATTGATGCGATTAACTTTTGACTTTGAGACCGCAAGCTCTGCGACTAGTTAGTTAGTTATTTGGGCTTTAGGGCGCGTCGACAACTATGGTCATATTGCGCCCATAACTAAAGACTAGAATCAATTCAATTCAACTGGTATGAATCATTGACGCTGTCATATTGACGATAAAGAGACGGAAAGTGGAATCAGATTTTGCATACTAGCTTGACAGAAACATGATCTTATTGTCGCTGGCTTGTTTACAATCATGGGCAAACTGTAGTCCAAGAACAGAGCTTTGCTGCAAACTGCAAACTTGCTGTACGTATGACAAATGTACGCAAGCGCAGATATACGTATGGCAAATGTACGTATGCGGAAATGTACGTATGCGCAAATGTACGTAGGCGCAAATGTACGTAAGCGCAAATGTACGTAAGCGCAAAAGTACGTATGCGCAAATGTACATAAGCGCAAATGTACGTATGCGCAAAAGTACGTAAGCGCAAAAGTACGTAAGCGCAAATATACGTACGTAGGGAAAATTTATGTAAATACAACTTTACGTAATCAAAGTGTATGAAAGTGCACGTGTACGTATGCGTACATGTACGTATGCGCAAAGGTACGTAAGTGCGTAAGTGAAAAAGTACGTATGCGCAAATTTACGTAACCGCAAAAGTACGTAAGGGCAAATGTATGTAAATACAACTTTACGTAATAGAAGTGTATGAATGCGCACGTGTACGTACGCGTACATGTACGTATGTGCAAATGTACTTGAGCGCAAATGTACGCAAGTGCAAATGTACGTATTCGCAAAAGTATGTATCAGCAAATGTACGTAACTGCAAATTTACGTAATAGCAAATATATGGAAATACGGTTTTAGGTAACCCAAATGTCTGAAAGCGCACATGTATGTATGCGCAAATGTACGTGAGCACAAAAGTGCGTACAATGTAAGACTATGTACGCACAAATGCACGCATGCGCAAATGTATATATGCACAAATGTACGTAAGCGGAAATGTATGTACGCAACAACAAAATTACATCAGAAGAAACGTATGTATATTCAGTTTTAAGTAACCCACATGTATGAAAGCGCAAGTGTAAGTAAGCACAAATGTACGTATGCTCAATTGTAGGTAAGCGCAAATGAACGTATGCGCAAGTGCACATTAGCACAAATGTACATACATGCAAAGGTACGCAAGCACAAATATACGTACCCTCAAATGTGCCTATGTGCAAAGGTACGCATGCGCACCTGCTGCCTACGCCGCCCACGTGCCCTCATCAGGCCTGTCGACCTACCTCAACACACGAAACTCTCAACAATGGAGAAAAACAAGAACCATCCATACAGACTCCAATCTGAGCCTACGCTGGGCGCTTCGGAAGATCCGGCGCCACCCTCAGAAGCCTCCGACTTCACCTGGGGAGGCATCGTCAGGCTGCTCACCTATAGCCAGCCAGCCGCTGCACTGCAGCAAAAGATCATACGTGCGGCTGCAGCCTTGACGGCACAACCAGAGAAGACGCGCCGACGCCATTTTGGCCGTCCAACCCAAACGACTGCAAATCGCCCGACCAGCCTGGCACCAACTCGCCTACTTCTTCACTACCGACTTCTAGCTCTGCTCTTCACTACCGACTTCTAGCCTGCTCTATATCTTCAACTCGACTACAGGCTGGTCCGGCGGTGCCGCCAACCCCCCCCATTCCGCCGATATTTGTAAAACGTGTACACCTTTCTTTCCTAACCACAACGCCAAACCGTCGACCCACCACAATCACCAAACATGGACACCACACTGAACACACCGACGGGTGACTTCCTCCTCTGCCGCCGGGATGATGGGGAGCCCATGGGTTCCCTTGACCCCTGGACGGTGGAGGAGGAGATCACCCGTCGGACACGACAGCCCCTACACGCACGCCAAATTCGCTCCGGGGCACTTCTCATTCAAGCATACAACTCCCACGACGCAGACATACTGACACACATCACAGACATCACTGGCATACCAATCACCATAACACTAGCCGCACACCTCAACACATCACAAGGCACGATATACGCTCGGGAGGTGGCCTAGATGACGGAGGAGGAACTGGCTCTCAGGTTCAGGAGCCAGGGTATCTCCTCCGTCGACAGGCCACCCACCCCAGCACACAAACAAGACTCACAGACTCTCATACTGACCTTCAACACAAGACAACCACCCACACACGTTAAAGCCGGCTACATTAGGCACAAGGTCACGCCACGAGCAACCCTCCCTCGACTCTGTCTGTTCTGTCAGCGATACGGACACTCGAAGGAGGGGGGGGGGGTGCCACGACACAACACCCACGTGCGCAAACTGTGCCGAACCACACGACACAAACACATGCACCAGCAGCCACTACGCTGCGTCGGTTGCGGCGGAGACCACACCTCAAGGGACAGGGCCTGCCCTCGGTGGACGAGGGAGAAGGAGATTCTCCGTCTTGTCCACCTAGAGGGCTGGGCCCTGCCGCGGGCAAGGTCGTGGGTCGACGGCCAGCAGCCGACGCAGCCCACACATCAAAAGGCGTCCACGCACTCTACACAAACACAAACATCTCACACGACTACACCACCTACCAAAGAAACACAGACAGACCCAGCAATCATTATCAGGCCGCAACCCAAAGCACCAAAACAAAACAAACCCCGACACGACTTACCCACCCACTCAACACAGGCACCCCCTCCCCCCCTTCCCCAGAACCATAACGTGGAACACGCAACCCATCACCAGAACCAGGCCCATCACAACCATCACTAACACCTTACGCAGCATGAAAAAACCTACGCTTTGAATTGGAGACACTCACAGACTCAGACGACAACAGCTCAGACTACATCACTGTCACTACCCATTACCCATGCACCTACCAAACGAGCAAACAACAAAACCAACACCACCTCTACAAACATGAAGCCACACACTTGCGCCAAAACCTCTCGACACTGAACAACATCATAATAACTCCTCTCACCTAGACTCTCCCTACTCTACCCATGATGTGTAAACGATACAAAAAAGGGAAAAAACAAAACAAAACAAAACAAAAGAACTAAGAGAAAGAAAAAACTAAAAGGCCAAAACCAGAAAAAAAACACAAGAAAACAAGCAAGCACTTACTAAAAAAGAAAAGGCCCAAAGCAGTGTATAATCGTATATCAAGGTGTTCTTGCAATGCCCAAACCAACGGCGATGACCCGACATTACCCCCACTCTACACCCCTTACGGCACCGTCCGGGCCACCAACCCTAACTCATCCATGAAGTCGTAAACAGCCGACATCACCTGACTGTGGCAGGCTGGGAAAACTCACTCACACACACACACACACACATCTCAACAGAGAACCAACAAAGAAACCAAGAAACCATCCACCGCGAAAGAAAAGCAAAACACAGAACGAACACTGCAAACTGGATGCCTGGCAGAACCAACGCCAAATCGGAAACCTCCGACTACACTTGGAGGAGGCAACACAGGCTGCTCAACGACAGCCAGCCAGCCGCTGCACTGCAGCAAGGCTATACATGCGGCTGCAGCCTTGAAGCCATCCGAGAGAGACACGCCGACCCCATTTTGGCCGCCCAACCGAACTCCACTGCAAATCGCCCGACCAGCCTGCCACCAACTCGCCTACCTCTTCACTACCGACTTCTAGCTATGCTCTTCACTACCGACTTCTAGCTTTTCTCTACATCACCTCAGCACACCACAAGGCACGATATACGCTCGGGAGGTGGCCTGGATGACGAAGGAGGAACTGGCTCTCAGGTTTAAGACACAGGGATCTCCTCCGTCTACAGGCCACCCACCCCAGCACGCAAACAAGACTCACACACTTTCATACTAACTTTCAACACAAGACAACCACCCACACACGTTAAATCCGGCTACATTAGGTATAAGGTCATGCCACGAGCAACCCTCCCTCGACTCTGTCTATTCTGTCAACGCTACGGACACTCGAAGGAGGGGGGGGGGGGAGGTACCACGACACAACATCCACATGCGCGAACTGTGACGCACCACACGACACAAACACATACACCAGCAGCACACTACGCTGCGTTGGTTGCGGCGGAGACCACACCTCCCGGGACAAGGCATGCCCTCGGTGGACAAGGGAGAAAGAGATTATCCGTTTTGTCCCCCTAGAGGGCTGGGCCCTGCCGCGGGCAAGGGCGTGGGTCAACGACCAGCAGCCGACGCAGCCCACACAACACCACAAGGCGTCCACGCAATCTACACAAACACAAACATCTCATACGACTACACCACCTACCCAAGCAACACAGACAGACCCAGCAATCATAATCAGGCCAAAGCACAAAACACCACACAAGCACCAAAACAAAACAAACGCCAACACTACTCACCCGCCCACTCAACACAGGCCCCACCCCCAGTACCACATCGCGGAACACGCAAATCATCACTATTACCAGGCCCATCAGAACCATCACTAACACCCCACGCAGTACGAAAAAAAACATACGCTTCCAATTCGAGACTCTCGCAGACTCAGACGACGACAACAGTTCAGACAACACCACTTCCACTACCCACGCACCTACAACACGAGCAAGCAACAAACCAAACACCACCTCTACCAACAACAAACCACACACCCGCGCCAAAACCTCTCGACCCTGAACAACATCCTAACAACTCCCTTCACCTAGTCTCCCCCTACTCTACCCATGATGTGTAAAAGATATAAAAAAAGGAGAAAACAAAAACAAAACAAAGCAAAACACAACAAAAGAAGAAAACAAGACAAAACCAAATAAAAGGACAAAACCAGAGAGAAAAAACAAACATTTAACAAAAAAGAATGCCCAAATCAGTGTATATGTCATGTCTGTTCTTGCAATGTTCACAAACGGCGATGACCCGACCATACTCCCCACTCTACGCCCCCTACGGCACCGTCCGGACCACTTCTAACAACTCATCTCTTACCGCCTAAACAGCCGATATAACCTAACGGTGGCAGGCTGGTCAAATTCAGCACACACACACACATGCAACACACACATTCTCACCTCAAGACGGCCCAGAGTCATCACAGCATGCCCGACTTTAACTGAGCCGTCGCCTGGTTCGCCGTCACCCTCGGCTTCTTTTGGCCCTCCGTGCATCTGAATATCTCAATCCCACAGCACACCAGTGGGATCCCGGGCGATCCTGTCAGAACCAGCACCTCAAGGTCCACAAGTGTTACTTGGCCCTCGCCATCCTCGCGATCAAGACCAACCGAACTTTCCGAGGCACGGCAGTGACTTTACTGGCCCTCTGTGCCAGGTGGCTATTGCTCGCCGGTCTGACCAGGCGGAGTGGGACCCCACCAGAAATATCAGG
Organism: Ashinkailepas kermadecensis; assembly: GCA_034440615.1. Classification (NCBI taxonomy): domain Eukaryota; kingdom Metazoa; phylum Arthropoda; class Thecostraca; family Neolepadidae; genus Ashinkailepas; species Ashinkailepas kermadecensis. Next base: position 85,291 of record JAOTOM010004693.1, on the reverse strand, counting down.
TGTGGTCCGAATACCAGTGACCTGAGCAGTGGCGTATCAAGGATTTAGTCCAGTGAGGGGCGAACACCTGAAGAGGGATCCCCTACCTACTGAGGGCCACTATGTTTATAATGCACACACAAACACACACACACACACACACACACACACACACACACACACACACACACACACACACACACACACACACACAAATATATATATATATATATATATGCATATATATATATATATATATATATATATATATATATATATATATATATATATGTATATATATATATATATATGCAGATATATATACATATATATATATACATATATATATATATATATATATATATATAAATATATATATACAGATATATATACATGTATATATATATATATATATATATATATATATATATATATATATATATATATATATATATATATATATATATATATATAAAAGCGCAAATGTACGTAAGCGCATATGTACGTAAGCGCAAAAGTACGTAAGCGCAAATGTATGTAAGCGCAACAGTACGTAAACGTAAAATAATGCAAGAGCAAATGTGCGTATGAGCCAATGTACGTACATTTAGGCATAACTGACTTTGCGTTTAAGTACATTTGGTTAGGTGCATATGCCATAACTACATTTGCTCTTACGTACATTTGCGCTGACGTACATTTGCGCATACGTACATTTGCGAAACGTAAATTTGCGCTTAAGTAAATTTGGCATACGTAAATCTGCACTTACGTACAATTCCCATATGTACATTTGCGCTTACGTATTTTTGCGCATACGTACATTTGTGCATGCGTACTTTTGCGCATACGTACATTTGCGCTTACGTACATTTGCGCATACTTACATTTGCGCTTACGTGTATTTGTGCAGACGTACTTTTGCGCATACGTACATTTGCCGTACGTATATTTGCGCTTACGTACATCAGCCATACGTACATCTGCGCTGACGTACAGTAGCCATACCTACATCTGCGCTTGCGTACATTTGCTTACGTACATTTGCGTACGTACATCTGCCATACGTACATTTGCTTTACGTACATTTGTCCGGTTGCCCTATTATTATGTTTGTTATTCATGTTGCTATGGGAACGAGATAAAACTACCAGTGTTTACCACCAGGTGTCAGTCAAATCGCTAATACACATGCACAGAAAGCACCTCCGCATTCTGCTCGGCGCCTAGTGCGGTCGAAGGTCAGTCCAAGATTTTGTTCGTATAGCATACGTTGTTAAGCGTCCAAGCTTATTATGATCTTTCTCTCAGATTTTCCTATAACCCTTACATGTTGGCACTATACATACGGCTATATTCTGATCACATTCTCGGTGTTTGGCCTTCATACAGCCCAGACTGCAAAGTGTGGAACCTTCGACGAAATCTCGTCGGTGCGGGGCTGGCAGACAGCAGTGCGGCTGGTGCGCGAACGGGTACCTGGTGCAGGTGGGCCGATAATCCACTGGCAATTTTCATGACTTCACAAATCACAAAAAGAAAATGATAGCAATTGGAAAAACCGCGCACATAAACAGTGCGCTACATTTATCTTAGTCGATGGCTGCCAAATTTGTTTACCTACCGCGCAAAAAAAACCTGCTTCCGAATTCAGGTTAGTGTTCCACGAGGTTCGAAATATCAGTGTGCGGAGTGCGGGAGATTGTTTGTGCCTTAGTCATGCCGTATGTGCATGTCTGTATTGATTCGATGTGAAGGAGGTGTCCATGCAGAAAAGGCACTTGCAAACGTCTTGATTTTCTTAACTCATTGTTTTTTTGTTTGTTGTTGTTTTTTGCATTTGTTGCATTCGATCTCCCTGGTGCGGGCGGATTTTTGCCCTCCCAATGCATTTCGGTGCGGATGTTTTCCGCGGTTCGTGCGCCTCGTCGAGCCATTTGTCATACTCTGCAGTCTGGTTGGTTATTGGTTTTACGACACGTCGACCGTTGAGTTATGGAGCGTCGCCAATCTCTCACGCCAATTGGTCGCGGGCGAAGAGTAGCGACAGGTGAGACTCGAACCCACAACCTTTCGATTGTAATACGAGCATCTAACCCCTAGACCACTCGTCCCCTCATACTCTGCAGTCAGAGAGAGAGAGAGAGAGAGAGAGAGAGAGAGAGAGAGAGAGAGAGAGAGAGAGAGAGAGAGAGAGAGAGAGAGAGAGGAGAGAGAGAGAGAGAGAGATATATACATATATATATATATATACATATATATATATATATATATATATATATATATATATATATATATATATATATATATATATATATATAACAGCTTTATAACCGTACACAAACCGGTAAATCTGTGCTTTAAGGTTTTTGATGAATTCTTGGAATTTATCCTTCCAATGCAATGCTCTTGGATGTCACTTAGATGATGGAACCACTCATTTGCTGTGCAAATGCTTACTTTTCAGTTTGTGAGCAAGATATTACCAAAAAATGGGCTGAGTTAAGTAGCGTAGCATAAAAGTACATATTAAAAATACAATAAAAATGTTACTTCACCTAATCTAACCTAGCCTATCATCGCTTTAGGGACAACAATCAAAGGATATATTTAGGAAAAATTTCGAGCAAGTTATATTCTTAAAATTTTCCAATTCAAAAACCTAACCTCGTCAAGCCATTTGCCATACTTGGCAGTCTGACATACAGTGCGGTGATAACCATACACAAACTGGTAAATTTGTGCTTTAGGGTGTTTTTTTTTTAATTCTTGGAACGTATCCTTCCAATGCAATCAATGTTCTTGAATGTGACTAAGATGATGGGACCAGTCATTTCCTGTGCAAATTCTTACTTTTCAGGTTATGAGCAAAATAACACCAAAAAGGGGGCTTTGGGTTATGAAGCATAGCATGGAACGTAATGTTTTAAAAAATACAAAATGTGACATAATCTAACCTAACCTAACCTAACCTAGCCTTACTGGAGAAAACAAACGCAAAAAATAAACGCTGACAATCTTTGAACAATTTATATTCTCAAAATTTTCCAACCGAAAAGATCATACCAGAACCTAACCTAAGCTAATATAACCTGCTTTTCAATAAAACAATTTCTTTTTTATTTTGGTGAAATATTTTAAAAAGTTTCCAACTTAGAAAACTTAAACCAACAAAACCTACCAAGCTCAACCCGACACATTTGCTTGCTTTATGGAAGATAAATGTGAACACAACTTACCTTGTGAACACTTTAAAACACAATGGGGCATCATGAATATGGCGCGACGGCTCGAGGTCAGTTAGTTAAAAATGTATTGAGGCTCAAATGGTACATGTAACAACTTACCCCAATGATTCATGCAGTATTGTTTGAATCAATTATGTGTTGTACACTCGGTATCGGTAGGATGTTCGGGGGTACCCTTAGTATGGCTGGCTCACTAGGAACGTAGGCTGTGACGCTGCACACCAAAAATTACTGGTAGGCTGCGCCGTTTCACAGTTATGAGTTGCGTGACAGTCTGCCAGCTTCGCCACCGGCCAGTGTCCGAGCCATAGGATTCGCGTGTGAGGTCGTCACGCGACCATTTGCCCTGCAGCCATGCAGTGGTAAACACGGGCCTTCCCTGTTCCCGCCTTGCATTCCTCTGTCTGCGAAACAACATTGGCAGTGAAACGAGCAGGTTACTGGACTTCTGTCGATAAGCAACAATTGATAGCTGCGGATTTCTTACTCCAGCAACACAGAATGAGCAGGAAAGGTTGGGAAAAGCTCAGTTGCAAAGATGTAGCGAAAGGAGATCGGAGGTTTATGATGTCAATGAAGTATTCTCTGGCCCCAGAATAATAATAGAATGTCCAACATTTATACGTTTTAGAAATGTAGTTCGAACTCTTGCTGGGGTGGCTTTATGAACCAGGATCCAATTGCTAAGAAGAGCTGGTTTCGTGAACCCTGGCCATGATTCCATGAATTACAGTTTTACAGTCTAAAATTGGCAAAGCGCTTCACGTGCCGTCAATACACCGACACGGCGACCCCGGCAGCTCCCTCTCGACCTCATCGTGCCAATTGCCAACTGACACTCCCAGCCGGGGACTAAAAGCGAGCACGCGAAGCGACTCGAACCCAGCATTGCCAGGACAGCGGGGACGGGTGCACAACAGCGCTCTAGCCAACTAAGCTACCGAGGCGGCAAGTCACAGGGAGGCACTTGCTTGCTTAATTCAGATTCATTGACAAGTCAATTAGTTACTTGAATAAATTGCATCTACTTCATTGAGAATCAAATGTTTTAGGGCGCAAGGAATGTGTTGCATGATATCATATTATTGATTGCATATGTTGTGCACTCTACTGCAAGCGACATATTCAGAATTCCGTGGGGATAAAGTATTTCTTCACGCAGACACCATCCGGCTATTTTACCATACAAAGATTTTACTTTATATGAAGCAATATTTCTGGCACTCTTCTCGAACTCTTGCTGGGGTTGCTTTATGGACCAGGATCCAATTGCTAAGCAGAGCTTGTTGTGTGAATCCTGACCTATAAATAAATAAGAATAAGAAGAACGGAGACATATAATTATAAGAATATAAGAACGGAGAGAATAATTTATCTTATTGGATAAATAAGAAGAACGGACGACCCGGTTACATTTCGTGCTGAAGCAATATAAACGAAAAATGTATTATGGTAAACTAATTAGATGGTATCCGTTTGAAGAAATATTTTATGTGCGCATAGATAATCTGAATATGTCGCTTGCAATATAGCGTACAATATATACAATACATAATTCATATCATATAACATATGCCGCATGGTCAAAAACGCGTGAATATCAATGAAAAAGATGTAATGTAAGCAAGTAGTTAATCGATTCATCAATGAATCTGAATTAACACGCGCCCTGGAGGGCCTCTGAGAATTACGCGCACTGGAGGGGGGGGGCGGATTCCGCCCCCCCCTAAGATCTCGGCTCCTAGTAAAGCTGGAGGAACGAAATTCGTAGGGTGGATGGGCACGGTAGTGAACTCTATTGTGTGCAATTTTCGTGACCTTAGGTCAATATCTTCAAGGTCAAATGAGGTCAGATTGGCAAAATTTTCCGGTTTTGCGTGGCTTGGCTTGTCATCGTTATGGATCGCTGTGATTGTGTTTAAATGCTCAAAAATGGGCATGAATGATGTCTTGGACATTACTAATGATGCAATGCAGATGCTAGACCCAACATTTGACCTCAGGTCACCTATATAGCACCACTTTATCAGGTCAGTTACCTGTTCCAGTTACCGGAACCGGCCGCCCGCCCGACTGCTCCGTCGGGCAGCTCGGAGCAATCGGCTTCGTGAAGAAGGGAGTGAAGTACATGAATAAAGTATGGAAACGCAATGACAAACAGTACAAATGACAACCAGTAGTGCATTTATGGCAACATTCCAGTTGATCAAGTTTGGTTCCATTAACCTGTCATGAACTTGACCTGACTTCACCTTGGTGACCTAACATGACCTTGAAACTATACAGCATATCAATATGCATCAAACAAGTCGCTAGTGTTGCCTAGAACACTTCCCTTTTGTCAGTATACTGGAAGCGCATCAGCGCCGATTTTGGTGGTCTGGCGCTAAAACATTTTTTGACTTTAGCGGCCCCTAACTTGAAAATTTTTTTCGGCCGATTTCAAATTGTCTTGCTTTAAACGACGTGCCGTTCATTTCTAGGCAGGTACACCGAAAATTGCGTATATCGACCGGTAAAATCTGCAGTTATTTGCGAAAAACCGGAGGGGTGGGCGGATTTCGCCCCCCCCCCCTCCAGTGCGCGTGTTAAGCAAGCAAGTGCCGCCTTGGGATCCGCCGCCCCGGTAGCTCAGTTGGCTTGGGCACTGGCCTGCGCTGGTCTCTCCTGTCCTTGAAAGGCTGGGTTCGAGCCGCTTCACGTGCTTGCTTTTAGCCACTGGCTAGGAGGGTCCATTGGCAACTGGCACGATAATGTGGAAAAGCGAGCTTCCGTGGTGGCCGTGTGAATGCATTAGCGGCACGTGAAGCGTTTTGCCAAATATCTACTGTAGAACTGCAATCAATGGATCGGGTGATGCGGCCAGGGCTCAAGCAAGGTCTGTTTAGCAATTGGATCCTGGTTTATAAAGCCACCCCAGCAAAAATTGGAACTAAAGTTCTAAAAAGTGTAAAAGTTAGAAATTATGTTATTATTGTAGGGTAGGAGAATCCCCCGTTGACATCATAAAATTCCCCTCTCCTTTCGCTACATCCTTTCCAACCGAGCTCCTTCCAACACTTCCAGCTCATTCTGTGTTGCCGAAGTCCGAAATCCACAGCGATCAAACTCTGTTTGTCTACAGAGGTCGAGTGGTGGACCGATCGCTGAACTGCCAATGTTGTTTGGCTGACTGAGGAATGCAAGGCGGGAACAGCGTAGACCCATGTTTCTCACTGCATGGCTGCAGGGCAAATGACCACCCGACGACCGCACAAGCGAATACCTACGGCTGACCGGTGGTGAAACTTGCGAACTGTCGCGCAACGCATAACTGTGAAGCGGCGCAGTCTACCAGTAATTATTAGTGTGGAGCAGCACAGCCTACGTTCCTAGGGGCCAGCCATAGTTAAGGGTACCCCGAACATCCTACCGATACCGAGTGTACGTATGTATTAACCCTCGTCGTGCCCGGGGGGGGATTGGCTCTCGGGAGCTCCCTCGGTTTTTTTTTTGCAATAGCTGCCTAATGAGTACACACAAAGACACTAGTTCTTCAGTAGCTCATTAGCCATCTGTTTTGGTTATTTTATCACAATGTCAAATCAGGTAGTCAAAGGTCATTGACATGGAATGGGTCAAAGTGAGTGATGTTCCAAAATATTCAAAGTGCCGCCAATCAGAGTAGTTGCAACAATCCAGTGCACACAACTTGGGTAAAGCTGTCTTTTCATCAAGGCGAACGAAGTTCCATCTTGAAATGATAATTTAGGTCAACGGTACTGACCAGAGGTCAGTTTCCTCGACGGTTTACCGTATTCAGTAGTGAAAAATCAATTTGTGGGTGATTTGTCACGCCGAATATCATGAATGCTATGCAATAAGCATTCTGGGTTAATTTATGTGTTAAAGGTCAATAACATCAGATCAGGTCACTTATCATTTATATTCTACAGCATGCAATCTTATACAGAATGCTACTGTTTCTCACTAAGTGATATCTGAATTCAGTTTCACCTCCGCTTTAGTCGTGCGACATGATATTGGATGACAATAGAATGATCTGAGATGACCTGATGTGAGTGCTAAAAGGGAACATGCAGTGTCTCTTATCATTTCGAGGGACTAAGTCAGGATCTTGATATCGACGTAATACGACCTCTGGTGACCTCACTATCAGTCAAAATGGAAAGTTAAAGTTTATTTCGGGCTCTCCATGACTAAAGCTTTGAAACGGTGTTCTGCATTTAATCCTAGCATACGCAAATCGGAAGTTCCAGGGGGTCTTTCAAGAGCCTCCCCCACCCCCACCCCTTCGGCCCGGAGAAGGTGGATTTGCCTGCCGGCCCCGCGAGGGTTAAGTATCTACTAAGAATGTGTTGCCGGCGGATCGTCCCCCGTCAGCCGTAGACCATTCGCCGGCAGCGCTGGACCGTCCGCCGGTAACGACGGATCATCTTCCAGCAGCTCTGGACCGTCCACCGGCAGCGGCGGACCGTCCGCCGGCAGCGGCGGACCGTCCACCAGCAGCGCTGAACCGTCCACTGGCAGCACTTGACTGCCACCGGCAACGACGCATCATCTGGCAGTGCTGGACCGTCTGCTGGCAGCAGTGGACCGTCCATCGATATCGGTGGATCATCCGCCGGCAACTCTGGACCGTCCGTCGGCAACGGTGGGCAGTCCGCCGGCAACGGTGGATCATCCACAGGCAGCGCTGGACCGTCCGCCGGCAACGGCGTATCATCCACAGGCAGCGCTGGACCGTCCGTCGGCAACGGTGGATCATCAGCCGGCAATTCTGGACCGTCTGCTGGCAACGGTGAACCGTCCACCGGTAGCACTGGATCGTCCGCTGGAAGCGCTGGACCGTCCACCGGCAGCGCTGGACCATCTGCCGGCAGCGCTGGACCGTCCACCGGCAGCGCTGGACCGTCTGCCGGCAGCGCTGGACCGTCCGCCAGCAACGGCAGATCATCTGCCGGCAGCGCTGGACAGGCCAATGACAACGGTGGACCGTAGCTTCCTTCAGAAGCCTTGTAGACGCCTGGCCAGTGGCCCAAGGTGATTGTGTACTCAGTCCGAGCATGCGGTCGAAGTCAACTTCATTTTCGCTGAATGTTCATTTGACTTATTTAAAACGGGTGCTGCCGCCTGCCTCCTCCGGCTTTTCCACTGCTGTATGCCTATCGTTGAACTGGTTGCGACTTTCAATGAAGATGCGCCAATGACTAGATGAATCCAGAGCTTATTCCGATGAAACACTCTGACAAAAGTTTCAATGTGTGGTTTGACTACCACAAGCGAGTATGACTGCAGTCATACTCCATACTCTGCGCCGTACAGCTGGCCGGGCCGCAGCCCGAGGCCCTTACTACCTCATAGGGGTTTGCAGAGATTGCTCTAGAACGCTATTTTTCGGAATATTATTGGGGTGCACTGGGGTAGTGCACTGGTGCACGGTGGTTTTCAATATGGTATTTGGAACAGTTGCCCAGATTTTCATGGTAATCGGACCATAGTATATCTGGGAAAGGGTGGTAGCCGGGTTAGGGTAACTGCCGATAAAAAAATCCGAATAAACGAGCAGTAGTTATACGGGTGGTAGGGGGTGGTCGTCTGCGCTCACCACCACTTAAACACCAAGAAAAAAGTTTACTCTGTTAAAGGTGGTCAAGTATGTTTTCAGTGTCGTGTCCGCATTAACTGAAATGGCTCATAAACCTAAAAAGGTCATGTCATGTCAAGGAGGATCAATGAACTCGAACGACCTCGGAGAGATCGCTGACCTATAAAAGCACGTGAGCTCGGTTGTCCCTCGCCCTACCGCATCCAACACTGGTCATTTGGAGTGGTTCGTGAAATTAATTGCCGGCAATTCACCCCTTCGACGAAAACTGGCCTGCTATGCTTCAGCTCAGTGACCTGACATGACATCTTCAATGCGCATGCCATAATTGTGATAGAGGATTCACCAGCAGCTCCATCGAGCACTGCCATGCTGACATGCGCCGGCCGTTTTTCCGTGGTTACGAAAAACCCTTGGGAGAGGAGAGTTGCATCAACTCCCTGTACGGGTGAGATTAGGAAAAAAAACTGCTAGCCTTCTTGCACCTTCAGTGCAGGCAGTCATGGGATTGCTGTGAATCTTTGAAGCTTGCAATCTTCCTGAAGTCCGAAGAATGTTGCATACATTAAGGCTTTTCCGTGCAACCGTTGCGTCTCGGTTCTAATAAGTTTGTCCTTCAAGAACTGGTGTAGAGTCAATGAGGAATCGCCCCCACTCCTCATAATGTAATCCATATCTGCATAATTTCCATTCAATTCAACATCCAAAAATAGCATACTGAATTATCGCGGCTCTTCCAGAACGTTTCATGTCACGAAACCCCTTAGCATGAATACCCTTTAGCGCCTCATAAAGCACATTGGCGCTACACACGCCTGATACTCGTTAGGCAATAACATAGTAATAATAAATATTAATAATAATAAGTAGCATGATGGCAATAATAAAGCGAAGGAAGGACAAGGAAAGATAATGATGAGCAGAGGAGATAAGGGAAGATATGGGAGGCAAGTGGAGATAAGAGGAGATAAGGGTAGATCAGAAAAGATAAGGGAAGATGGGAAATAGGGGAGATGGGAGAGGGGAAAGGAGAGTTGGGGGGAGAGGAGAGAGAGGAAAGGAGAGAGAGGAGAGGAGAGAGAGGAGAGGAGAGAGAGGAGAGAGAGGAAAGGAGAGAGGAGTGGAGAGAAGGAAATAAAAAGAGAAAATATCCCGGAAATGGTGTCCATAGTGTGGGTGTTGCTGATGCGAAGTAAACGACGCGTGGCCGCCACGCCTCATGGCGCTGCCTATACAAGCGGCCAGCTCGTAAACACGCGGGCCATCTCGGCCGGCGTGGCGCGGCCAACTGAAGCCGCTTTCTCAATGGAGCCAGATCGTGAATGCACTGATGGGCCTGGGCGCGGGCGTGGCTGGCGGGCTGCCAGCCGGCCGGCGCGTCACAATGGCCGCGCCCGACACGTGGGGCCGGGCGCAACACTGGCGCAGTGCCGGGGGTGGCCAGGCCCCGCCGGCGTGGGGTCGGCTCGTTTGTCTGACGCCGGTGAACGTCAGTCGGCGAGCATGAGCGATAGCCGGCTATTCTGGGCGGTGCCCGCCTGGCACTGTGCCAAAGCCATCAACAACAGATTTGCCCCCGGGCACGGATTTGCTCAGAGAGCAATCGTCAGTGCGCAGTGCCCGGGGCGCACCGCCGGTGAACCCCGCGGACGGGTGTCGCAGCAGGGCGTGACGGGCGAGCGGGCGGCGAGGCGGCAGTGAGCCGACAAGCGTCACGCGGCTCCGCTGACTTGTATGACTTTCGGTCGACGGGCAGCGACAGCGATTGATGACAGGGCGACATCACCTGATCGCGCCGCAGTAAATAGTGTCGCGTGTCACGGCCTGGCTGGTTTATGGAGCCACGCGTGCGATATTGCCGCGCGGGACTATATATATATACAGCTGTTGCAATATGCCAAAGGGCGAGTTTATGGTGCTGCAGCGAGCTAACACACGCGCGGGCGGGTCTCGGGGAATTACGAACTCTGATGTGGGAATGTTGTGTCCTGCATTGTAATTCGTGATCTGTTAGGCTGCAGCCGAACAGGTCACGAATCACGATACTGATCATGATCAGTATCATGAAATTGAAGAAAAAAAAGTACGTTGAAACCAAGACTTGATGCAGGCTTTTTTATCTTCGGGAATGAGGTTTGATTTCATGAACGGGCATTCGTGAAATGTAACCCCTTTCAACTAGGATATTCAGTACCAGTTTCATTGCACACCATTTTGACCTTAATATTGTTGGAAGGTTTTGCTATGAATTGCCATTTATCCAATTTTGACAACATCATCCGTCGATGTTCGACGAACAATCGTTATCCTGTCCATGGTCTTTTCACATCGGAGCACATCTTGACCTCTTAGCACAACCCGTCGACCTCCTCATGCAAGGAAAACTGAACTTGAGGACACCGCGGTTGAGCCAGATCTGATCTGACACTTGCCAGTGAGTAGGCCGTGCTGAAGAACTTACATTCCCCGGAATTTCAATAGCTTAGATAAGGACCCAGGTTGGTCAATTTGAATCAATACAAATACAATGCTTTCGGAACGACTAGGGTAAAAGAAAGCCATAATTTTCAAGAGTATTCCTTGAAAGTATATACCCCAACAAAATTGTCTGTGAACGCTGTTCATACAAGGAACCTGCATCCTTCGTAGCCGTAGTGATCTATATTAGTTTATCCGTGGCCAAATGAGGTCGACAAATGAACATGAAAGGCACATGATTGTGCGCGTGTCTTCCTATTGGTCCATGTAAGTGATTGATATCATGTATCTCACACAAGCTTCCTTAGGCTGACAAGGCCAAGCGGGGCTAGCCATTCGAAATGACACTTCTTGTGACATTTATAAATCCGAATTATCAGTAGCTTGTACAGTAGCTGATGCATGCCTCGGGTATCAGATAATATGTGTAGAGTAGAGGGCATCGCTGCTGGACTGTCAGCAACCACTCCACATCAGGTATACCCACCACCAGACGGCTCCGGCACGAGACCGACAGAAGAGGACATCGCTGCTGGACTGGCGCCGGTCGCTCCACATCAGGAAGAACCGTCACCAAACTGCCTCAGCTTGAGGTCGGCATCATTCTTTCAAGCACTGTGCAGCCAGTGCCGAATATTGCACCTTCCTCCACAAGGATTAACACAAAGGAGGGAAATGGATATTTGAGACCTAATACCTCACCGAAAGCACCCGCAGCATAAATATCAGCCAATTCAGAAGAGTCTCGAACCTTCACGATGTTCTTCGGGAAGTTTATCACGGATTGTCAAAAATAATATATTGTACGATCTTTCGGTTTTGTTTGTCATCAAAGCGAATAACCTGGGAGTACATGACTAAATATCGTGGAATGTATCACGTAAAACTTTTAATTCGCGACCCACTAACCGTGGGTTACAGGTTACAGGCTCAACCGCTAAATACTATCGTGGGTCGCAGTTTAAAAGTAAACATATAACTATGCGCCATTTCATTAAGTGTTCGGTTCCTTGCCATGTAAATTATGCAGTGCGCGGCACCCGATCCATTATCACCCGATCCATTATCGAACAAAGCAACATTGTATTCGTCACAGGAGGGAATATTGCTGGGGGACACCTTTCAGTTCCCCAGTTGTCATCGGTAGGAGAAACAGACTATTTGACCGACACTTCACACCGTCATTTGAATACATTTTATCTAGAGAGTGCTAGAAATGTGTCATTGTCCACTTGCGCCAAGGCTTGTGCTGTAATGGACGCTTCTATATTGGGCTCCCCTCAGTTTTTTCTTCACACTGATAACCAACACTGAGCAGTGTTGGACAGAAGCAGCACTCCTGCATCACCAATGAAAGGCAAGTGATCGTGCTACCTATGAGTATGTCAGTTCGACTGATTTGTGCTTATCTTTCGTCTGCCCTTACATGATAGCTATCGCACGCAATGTCACTGGGACCAATGAACGCGAACTGCTGCTCTTTGGCTAATGTAAATAATAAACAGTCCATTGAAGATGGCACGGGAAAATATTCAGAGTTGAGCAACAAATTAGAGGCATTACGTCAGGCTCCAGCAAAAGATCTTACCAACCACGATGAAAAGTTATCGTGGGACCACGGCGAGACGAACGTGGCGTTGTGGGAAGTCGAAGATTGTGATTCAAAATGCTTTGAAATGTACTTTATCGACGATAAATAGTCCTTCCATGACCAAGCTCTAAATTCAGAGGTGGCTTATTGATAGACAGCACCCAGACATCAGCCACTTGTCTTTACTAGAACATCAACCGGGAAATGCACAAACAATTGTTACTTCTTATTGTAAGGAAATGAATGGGTTAAATCCTTTCCGGCATCACGACCGCACCACGCATGGTTTGTTTATCACTTGCTTTCATACTCGCATCAGAGTCGCTCCAGATGTGAGAAAGGAACGAAGACCAAGTTTAGACTATCAAGATACTTATCTAAGCTTTTCGTTGGCGACATCTATGGAGCGACTGGGACAGAATGTGGATAGTTTGGGGCATTTTCACATTGTTCGGTAGAACGTGATGTGCATCTTATGCACAATTGTCATCAGCTTGACAATAATCTGTCATGTTATGATGAAGTACGCATGCCAAATCCTGAATCATGCATTTATATTAGAGGACTAAATCAATCATTTACACTCAGCGATATGTCCTGTCTATTTTCAAGATCAATGCTACCCCCTATATAAACCTGTTCTTTGTCTGTCCGACAACTTCCCAAAAGAGATCACCGACAATAAGCTCAATAAATGGCCGAATGACCGAGAAGAAGAAAAAGAGCCGGACAGGTGCCGCATGAGTTCCAACTGCTCTTCACAAGATCCACCAAGATCAACCTAAATACCCCATCAAGAAACTAACGCAAATTCAGTTAGGCGGAACCCCAAAATAACCTTACTCTGGCACTGCATACAATATCTATTCACCACCACCTGACAGAAGCTGATTAGAAGCAGCAGGCTGCTTTTTCTAAGCGGCAGGTTGAAGAGAGCCAAGCTGCCGCCCACACCTTCAGCGTGTGGCTTAGCAACGCGGCTCATTTCCATCTCAGCGGAGATGTCATCGCCCACAACTGCCGAATCCGGGCCTAGGCAACTTAATCCGGGCCTAGGCACCTTAACAGCCGACATCGCTAGAAGCGCGATGCAACCACTCTGAATCACTTCGCTCAGTTCCCGGACTTGGCGCCATCAGACTTGGCGCCTATGGGGATCTCTGAAGAACAGAGCGTTCAAGAAGAGTCCCCATGACCTGTTGTACTTCAACAAGATGATCGAAAGGGAGATATAAAAGATTACACCCGCAAGATATGCAACAGTGTTGGGAAAATTCAGATCCGAGCAAGCTTCTGCACCGGGCGGCAAGAGGGAACACGTGTTGCTATGATCGCGGTGTGTATTGTATGGACTGTATATTTATTGAGAACAAAATGTCTTTAACCGCTCTAGCCAATGGTGCAACACATATGTTGTCATGGTATCACATTAACAATGTAAATGTGCAACTTTGCTATGGTTTATCCATGTGCAGCGTATTATGTACAATTGTGCATCCTACCATTGAGAATTAAGGCAGTATGTATCAGCGGAGCAGCCAAGGCCCCGCTAGCGCGTCAAAGCGCGTCAAAGGCGTTCTCTATTTCGCTGATTTTGTTTGGGATCCCTCCCCCTTGTGAAGATCCTGGCTGCGCCACTGGTAAGTGCCATTTTGGAAACTGGTGAAACCTCTTTCAAGGCAAAGCCGCGACAGTGCAGCGTATTTCCGCCTGAGGGCAGGCGAGGTCATACGTTCACTCGGTAAAAGTAAACTTCACGGAGGTATCATTCGCGGTTCATCACATAAAGCTATTTTCCTGTTGCAGAAATACGTATCATTTTAGATAGTCCATTATTTATGAAATACATAAACAAACTTGCAACTTATACTTTCGACAGGTTTGTGTTGCCGTTCATTTGGTACAGACATACATACTACTGCCACGTATATTCAGCAGATTAACTTCAATGCATTGCAATTATATAATTATAATTAACTATATATAAATATATATATATATATATATATATATATATATATATATATATATATATGTATGATATATATATATAATAATATCCATATATATATATATATATATATATACACACATATATATATATATATATATATATATATATATATATATATATATATATATATATATATATATATATATATATATATATATATATATATATATATCTACATATATATATATATATATATATATATATATATATATATATATATATATATATATATATATATATATATATATATATATATATATATATATATATATATATATATATATATATATGTGTGTGTGTGTGTATGAAAACACAGAGCAATGGGAGCATAACTTTATTAACAACGTTTCGGCTGAAGCGTTTCTCAAGCTATGGACAAATTACAGGCATGGGAATATTCAGCACTTGTCGTCTTTTTCCTTCTTCTTTTTTATTTTTGCTGTTCTTCTTTTTTCCTTTCCTTTTTTTATTTTCCTCTCTTCCTACCCACTTCTAGCACAGGTCACAAGACATAAATCATACAGCACTTCGCATGCGTTGACACCGAATGAACCAGATAGTGCAAAACAGTACATTGGAAACGACCAAATAAGTACGACAGTGATGTTTAACCTATCCTTTTTCAATATGTTCCACAATCAGTTCCGCTACAACACTTGCAACTACCAGAAACACCATTGATATTCTCACGTGTGGCAATGAACGCGGATTCAACCGTATTCCGACACCTCTTCACCGTCTTCCGACACCTCTTCACCGTCTTCCGACACCTCTTCCACCACCAAGAACAGATGCTCCTTTCCAATTTTGGAGATGGTCTTCTTCATCGGCATGCACCACCATAGCATTAGAAAGTCTATGGTATCTGAGGTCTGAACGATTTTCCCCAATTCTAACCACCATCCCTCGCCCCGTTTCCCAATAGTAAATTTTTCCACATCCTCCTGCGCAGGGAATTTTGTAGACTATGCTTTTTCCTTCACCGATAGTGAAGTTGCGCCAAAAAGCGGAAAAGGTGATATTCATGGAAAAGGCCAAGCAACGAGTTTTGACAAATAGGTGCATATCAGTACCAGATACCATATACCATAGATACCATAGACTTTCTAATGCTATGGTGGTGCATACCGATGAAGAAGACCATTTCTCAAATTGGAAAGGAGCATCTGTTCTTAGTGGTGAACTTGGGAAGAGGTGTCGGAAGACGGTGGAATCCGCGTATATTGCCACATGTGAAAATATCAATGGTGTTTCTGGTAGTTTCAAAATTGCAAGTGTTGTAGCGGAACTGATTGTGGAACATGTTGAAAAAGAATAGGTTAAACATCACTGTCGTACTTATTTGGTCGTTTCCAATATACTGTTTTTCACTATCTGATTCATTCGGGGTCATCGCATGCGAAGTGCTGTATGATTTATGTCTTGTGACCTGTGTTTGAAGTGGGAAGGAAGAGAGGGAAAAAGGAAAGAGAAACAAGAAGAAGAGAAAAAAAAAAACGACACGTGCTAAATGTTCCCATGCCTGTAATTTGTCCACAGCATGAGAAAGGCGTGAGCCGAAACGTTGTTACTAAATCTATGCTCCCATTGTTCTGTGTTTTCACAATTTGTCATTCCATTTTAACTAGTACATATATATATATATATATATATATATATATATATATATATATATATATATATATATATATATATATATATATATATATATGTATATATATATATATATATATATATACATATATATATATATATATGCATTCAACTGTAAATAATCAATCGGCATTATAGAAAATATATTTATTAGATATACCACTTTGTATATGCTTATTGTTCCGATGCACATGAAAAGCTTAATGATGCCACTCGTGATGGGCTGTTTTCATTGATATCTATTTGTATGCTTCGCTTGAACAAAAATCAAGAAATTGCTGTCAACATTAAGGAACAACAAGAACATTGGAACATATCTGCCACAATCATAGTGCTCCTTGCATGAACTTCTCCATTTCTGGGCAAGGTGCCTTGATTTGGCTGAATACAAATTTGGCTAATAAATTATGCATGCGTCGCATGGCTCCATGTAGGCCAAGAATGCCCCCCCCCGCCCCCGATGATGACGACGTTAAGATCGTCATGTTAGCGTGACGGTCAAATAGACTGTCGACATTGGCTATTAAAATGGCCCTTGAAGAAAACCTTTCTAAATGCAGTGCCTTCGGATATAACAACCACTTATGCTTGCAGTTCTTCGGACGAAAAACTTCGTACGCCTTATTACATAAGTCACCAAATAGCTTTGTTTGTGGCTGAAATAATCGGTAATCGGTAGCATGTCTAGATATGATAGCGGGTTCAGAGACCCTGATCTGGTAACAAATATAGTCACCGCACGGAATCTAGCATACACTAGTAAATACAACTACGACTACATGTCCCATTATTTGAGAAAATGAGTAAGGCAAGCACTGGAATCATTCAAGAACATTATGACAACGTAAGTGGAGGAATGCATTACGTTGCTACCGGCACCATTTCATCTATTTTACGATGATGCAGAACTACAATTACCGTGCTTAGGCGGCTGATGATGCTATCAATCGCGCACGTAACAATCTTTGACTTCCTGGCAGTATTCGATGTACTTTTTCATGTTAAGTTCAAATATACCATTTGTATTCCCAAAATCAAACTTTCTATGCCCGCCCATCCGCCTTAAAGTCATCAAAGTTCGCTAAATTTTTACTTTTCACACTATCACTTTTATCTAGGGCAGCGTTCCTTCCTAAACACCTTTCTGATATATCAGAACATTAGTGTCACAAACATGTAAGGCTTTCAGTGTCAATCTCCCTGGTGGTTTTTCCACAATACTCGACTGCATGCAGCTACTTAATCGGTAGTTCATACACTGTATCATAGGTGGCAGCACCGTCACGCCACAGTGAACAGAGTATTCGGCAATGATCGACTGAGTTTATGGAGGCATGAGGGTCCGATACTGATGGAGGTAGATATTCCGAGATGGATGATAAATGGATTCGCTGTCAGGGAGATCACCTGCGTGAAGTGTATAGAGAATGTAGTAGAAAGTAATAGGTATCATTATCGACGTATGATCTGTTACTCGATGTTGTGAGTGAAACAATCCGAATTCTGGACTTTGATTGACAGCTTATTGCAATCCAACCATCAATATATCTGGAGCATATGCTTCCATCGTTCAATGTTGGGAACATGCCCCAATTGCTCCGTACCCCTGAAATCACATCGCACATGTTCAACTGCACCACACTTAAGTTCACAGCTTCCATCGCTTGCAGGGGCGTCGATTTGTATCGTTTTGTGGGGGCCATGGCCCCACCAATGTTGATCTTGCTCCCCCCCTCCCGAATGTTGACTTGGGCCCCCCCCCAATAACCTATGCTATTTTATGCTGATAAGAAAGCTAAAGGGAAAAAATGAAAAACACCATGCTAAGTAGAAACATTGATGTTAACTAGCACATTTTGTACTGAAAAGAAACAGATTTGGATTAGATAGTGGACTGACCCTCCACCTTTTGCTGAAAAATGTAAAATTGTGTGCAAAAACAAACAGAATAGCTGGAATTCCCTCCACTGTGGAAATACAGCTTACATCATAAAATGTTGAGATAAGCGATGCTGATGCATTTCAAACCAGATTGTCTGAAAGAAAAGCTGCTAAGCAACTAAACAACAATTGCATGGTCATACTGATGTTTGTACACACCACCAATGGTAAAACCACATGCATATGGAGCTTTAACATTATTAATTCCATTCTCAATTTCCAGTCATTGTCAAACTTGCATGCAAATCATGGTTATCATTGAGATTGTGGATATACAAACTAGAATTATAGTTAGCTACCTACCCATCACACCATCAGCTTGATATTTACCAAGGTACCTTCCTACATGCCCAATTATGGGGCAAGCCAATCTCAAACTGAACCAACAAAATCAAAGTGTGAGCCAATCTGCCAGCCTATGAAAACATGAGAGAAAAGTCAGCAAGAAGCCGTATAGACACCTCATTATAATTGATATTCCTGAAAAACAATAGGTATTAAGCTATGGCCACACATGACTTCCTCAACAAACCCTTTTGAGTCATACAAGACCAGGGTCTGGCAGCGCACATTTGTGCCTCCCACTATTACCTTAGTAGGTACACCAAAGTTCGCCTTCAAGCTTTGGTGACGTCATAGTTCTTTTTTTCTCTTACATTGCAGAAATTGGTAGCATCAGGCCTGTTTCAATTTTACTGCGCATGAGACAGTTAAAGCATTTTTCAATTTTCAATTTTCAAAGTTTAAAGAACCTAACAAAGCCAAACCTAACCTATCATAAGTTGCTGTTGAATAAAAACTGATTGGTAAATTTTCAGTTTCAGGTGATTTTTTTGTTGTTTGAATTTTTCTTCAGAATACCATGTTCATGACGGTGACTAAGATGATGGGACCACTGGCGGATCTAGCCCACCGGTTTGGGAGGGGCAACTTTCGGTTTTCGGCGTCAGCCCCTCCCCCTCCTCCAGTGGTGTACCTAGGATTTGCACAGGGGAGGGGTCGAATGGATTTGGAGGGTGCCCATTCTCCCACTATTTTTGGTTAAAAGCATCGGATTTATTTGGCAAAGGGGTCCATTTATTAAAATAATAATTAATTACAATATAATTTCCGGTGAAGAGGCCACAGCCTACCTCCACCGTTTCTAAGTTAGCGGATGTTTGCTCTTGTTTACCAAAACGTTCACGTTCAACGTCTTGTACCACGTCAATGTTCGTGCACGTGTGCACACTGGTGGATCCGATTGTGTCAACTCTTGCCGTAAGCAGAACTTGAGCAGCATGGAACCCTCGATGTGTGTCATAATCTACTCTGCTCCAATTGGCCATATTGGCCTCCAAATAATTATTTTTAAAATACAGCCGATACAACCTTTCTTGTTCCCACCAAAAGCACAATAATACCCAAAAGTTTCCCCCAAAAAATTACAAACATGTTCACAAAAAATATAATTTTTTCCTCAAAAGCAGCTTAGGTTAGGTTAGGCTCGGTTAGGTTTCTTTTTTAAGGTTGATAATTTTCAGAAAATAAATTAATTGACATTTTAATTTTTTAAATAATTTTTTATTCTCAAAAGATAGGTTAGGCTAGGTCAGCCCTGGACAAGGGTGTCGATTTTTGAAAAACATTGGGGGGGGGGGCCGAAATGCCAACGCACTAGACCCCCCCCCCCCACCAACCAAAAACTCATCGGATTTCGCCAACTATATTTTCAGATCTCAGAAATTCTGATTTTTTATACGACAATGTGCATGTTTATGTTTATTCAGCATCCTCACCAACGGGGAAAATCGTCCAATAACTGGTGAAGTCACATAATTAAAAGGGCAGTGCACAGTCCATGCCAACATAACAACTCTGAGTAATAGCATGCGATTGCAGTGCCATATAGTGGGCTCGGATCTATCGTCACCGTCACCGTCACTGTTACCCTCCTCCTCACTCCACACACCAACACACACCGGCTTAAATAAAAATACTTCAGCGATCAGATGCAGGTTAAAACACACCGGCCTTGATGGAGCATCAGAGCACAGCAGACCTGAACTGTGATGATGAGGGGTGAAAGTATTTCCTTGGTGCTTAACATTATGGAGGGGCATTTTTACCTTTAGTACACCAATGCGGCTGCTCAGCGTGTTTTTTCCGCAGATTGCACGATCGAGAGTAGAAAGGCCCTTCGGATAATTTTCTTTCGGGACCCATTCTGAATTTTCCGGTGCTCTGGTCGATTCGATAGAGTCCCCTTGTGGTTTTTGTGGTGAGGTATGTTTTTTTGTAAGCCCCCTGCAGGATATTTTGGGACCCCGGTACGATTCTTCGGGCTCTTGGTGCGTTTTTTTTTCGGTGCCCAAATAGGTTTCTTTTCCGGCGTCCGACGACTTCTTATTTTGTGGATCCTTGACGCAATTTTTGTGTCCGCAGGGTGACATTCCGGGTATATATTGGTTGTTGGGAAGCCAGCTGCAACTTGTGGGGCCCCGTGACGTTTTGTCCCCAGTGAGATTTTCAGGAGAAGCGGCGTGAAATTGTTTTGATCTAAGTGCGATTTTGTTGGGCCCCGTGGTCACTTGTTGGGATCCCTTGCGCGAGTTTTGGTGGCTACGATACGTTTTTGGGGGCCCAACAAGTTTTGTGGGCTTTTGGAGCCATTGTTGAGATCCCAGATTGATTTTCGTGTCTGGACTGTTTTTCATTTCCCGGCTTCATTTGTTCGGTGATCTCAACGAGACTTTTAGAGCCCAGGTGGGACCTGTCATGACTCTAGCGTGATTTTCAGCGGTCCGGGTGAGAATTCTTAGTACCCCGGTCTCAGCGTGATTTTCAGGAGGCCCCGAACCGACCATTTGTGGCTCCCGTCGTGATTTCCTTAAACCACGGCACGACTTTTTTTGCGGCCCCAGCGTCATTTTCATGGGCCCAGCTGCAAACTTTTGAGGCTCCGGCGTCATTATCAGGGGCCCCTGCGCTACTTTTGGGGGCCCCCAATGTGATTTTCTGAGCCCCGGTGCGATTTTTGGTGGACCGAGTGGGATGTTTAGGGAGCATGGCGCTTTTTTCCTGAGCTCGGCGGATTCTTGGAGGCCCCACAACCTGTCAGGGAGGGCCCCACAACTTCCCACAATGCCCCCTCCCCCATTCAGTATGTCACTATGCCATGTAATGATGCAACATAAGAATCCAGGAATAGTTCATCTGTTTCATCACTCACATGTGATTTCAACTCCCCAGTTCTCCAGACAGTTTGAGGAAAGTCAAACATCTGCTGCGTGGATCCGCAAGGATGGGCAAGGCAACAGGGGTACCATGGAATTCAGATCACAGTAGTTATGCTGCAGTGCATACCTTCTTCCACAGGCTGCTTTGGAGATGGATGCGCTCCTGAAGTTTGGTCAGGGTTGGAGTTGGAGGTGGGAGAAGCAACACTGTGAAGGAGATTACATGTGGTTCAAAATACTTCTGTTTACATTAACAATACAGTGGACGAAGTAACATTTTCATGAATTGACTTCTATGGTGTTCTGAGTGAGTGGGACAATCGAGATGGGTTTCTGTGATATGCATTGTAGAAGCAATGTTACGATGTAGCTTTTATACCCCAGTGGGAATGATATGGGTTTATTCATAAGTGAATTTGCAAACATACTGATATATCAGTTAACATCAATGCAGAGAGCTATATGATTAATATGGTCGATGTGCCCTGAAGCCCAAATAACTAAGTAACAATGCAGGGAATCTGCTACATAACATCTTGCCCATAAATTAGCCATGATATATGGCATCATACTTCCCATGCTATTTAGAACAGTGAGCTATATTTTATGTGGTAACATCATTACATTATAAATGTTAGTTAAACGTTACACACATCAGTTCCTTACAAGTGTCAGCAATACATTTCCTTTATGCGCTTTAAACATGATTCAAGAAAGCACTGTCATCGATTTTAAGCTTCCAAAAAGAGTGGGCCACCTGGTGTTTTTAATGCTATTTGAGTGAATTTCCTGTCTTGTTAGTTAACTGACCACCTATTCAGATATAAGTACTTTACCTATGCCTACTTCAATCATGCAAATTTGTAATTTTCCAATACCTTAGAAATCACCAGAATAACATTTTGTCCACAAACAGGTGCATGTATGTGTTTCTATGAATTTATCATATTTATTAATACAAGTGATGTAGGTCTGATCTGCAAATGTATAACTCAGAAAAAGTTATCAGCACAGGATTTCATTCCTGAAAATATAGTACTTTCAACATGTTATTGTTCTTTGTGAAGCAATAAGTGGAATGCTCCCATGCAGCATGCAGACGCAGGTTCATAACGTGCACCAGGTAGCACACAAGGAGTTATTATTGCAGTCTAAGTTAACCACACGACAGGTTTTACACCCATTTTACCTCCACGAATCATTCAAAGGCGCTAGGTTTGGCCTAGTTACGTTAGGGTAGGCTTTTGTTGTAAGTTAGTAAATTACAACAAAAAAAGATTTTTCTTCAAAAACGGTTCAAGCTAGATTAGGTTATGTTAGGCTTTTAAGTTGAAAATGTTTGAGAACAAAAAAAATGGTTGGAAGTTGGGCATTTAAAACAATCATTTATTGCATGGAAGGCTAGGCTAGGTTAGATTAGGTTATGTCAGGTTACATCTTTTTTATAATCTGAACATTCTTTGTCATCCTATATTACTCAAATCCAAGCCCCTTTCTGGGTGTTATTTTGCCTCGCAAATGAAAAGTGTGCATCTTCAGAGGAAGCGAGCGGTTACATCATGTTCAGCACATTAATAAACACTGCATTAAAAAAAAGAAATTCAAAGAAGTCAGAGATTGCCATGAGCTGAAAAATTAACCAAAAAGTCAGGTATTATCGCAGTTTAAGGTAACCACAAGACAAGTTTTACACACATTTTACCTCCATGAAGCATACAAAAGGGTTAGGTTTGTTAAGTTAGGCTAGGCTTTTGTTGTTTGTTAGAAAAAAATCATTTGTTGTGAAATTATTTTTTGAAATTATTTTTATACGAAAAAAATATACATTTGAGGCTAGCTTAGGTTAGGTTCGGCTTTTTAAGTTCAAAATATTTGAGAAAATGACTCCAAAATTTCAATTAAAAACAATTAATTTCTTATATGGGAAGTTGGACTAGCTTGGGTACGGTTATCTTACATCTTGAATATTGTTTTTATGATATAATGCCTAACTCCACACCCTTTTTGGTGCTATTTTTACTCCCAATTGAAAAGCGTGCGTTTGCAGAGGAAAGGCCACTCAATTTGTGCTTTTAGGTGTTTTACTAATATTTTTTTAGGTTAAATTTCCAATGCAATGTTTATGAATGTCACTAATCTGTCACTAAGCACCACTCGTTTTCTGTGCAAATGCTTACTTTCCAGGTTGTGAACAAAATAACATTAAAAAACGACCTTTGAGTTCGGTAACATAGCATCAAAAGAAATGCATTAAAAATGCAACATCACCTAACCTAACCCAGCCGAACCTGACGAAACAATTTCGGAGAAAACAATTTTAAAAACAAAATTGGAAACATATCAAGCAATTTATTGCCTTGAAATTTTACAAATGAAAAACCTAGCCCAACCTAAACTAACCTAACCAGAATTATTGTGCTTTAAGGTGGCAACAAGACAAGTTCTTACACATGTAAGGTGTTTTAAGTTGGACATTTTTTGCAAAAATTGTTCCAAAATTTTAAAGAAATGGAGCTTTTTTCTTCAAAAGCAGCTTGTGATAGATTAGTTTAGGTTGATTTAGGTTTTTATAAAAAAAATATATTGCTTGAAATTTTTAAAACTTGATGTGTTGGTTTTGTTTTTCTCCAAACACAGGGTTAGGCTAGGTTAGGTTAGGTTTGCTGCATTTCTTTTATATTAAAATAAAAATTTATTTTACCAAATATCACCTAATTCAAAGCCTTTTTTTTGGTGTTCTTTTGTCACAACCTGAAAAGTAGGCATTTGTACAGAAACTGAGTGGTCCCATCATCTGAGTGACATTCATATACATTGCACTGAAATGATACATTCCACGAATTCATAAAACACCTTAAAACACAAATTTAACAAAATGTGTGGTCACATCATGTTCATCACATTCCTAAACATTGCATTTTAAAAATCAAGAAATCAGAATTTACCTTCAGCTGTGCATTTACCAAAAGGTGTGCCAACTGCTGGACGGAAATGCAACACTAGGTTCCCCAATCCTGGGCAGAAAAGCACTAAGAGCAGTAGAATTAAAATATTAATAAAAGTAAACTAAAAACAGCTCTTCCTGAAGACAAACATGGTAGGTATGTGGTATTAACCTAGAAACCCTGAGCACAAATCAGAAAAAGGCATGGACTGGACTTGTTCAAGATTACCTTCCAAGTTCTTCAAGTACTGTTCCTTTGGGAATTCAATATCAGCAAGCTATTTATTCACTGTTAAAAATCACACCAATGTACAGATACGTCAGAAGGTGTGAAGTACAAAAACTAATCACTACGACGGCACCTGACATTGGCCTCCGGATTAAACACTGCGCGCAATTGCACCACAAATCTCTCACCTCCGTTACATTTGTCTACCGCAACCGCAAATTTGCACTTGAGGTGCTCACTGGCGGATCTAGCCCACCAGTTTTTTTTTGGGGGGGGGCAACGGTGTCGGTGTCAGCCCCCCTCCCATCCCCCTCCCCCTCCTCCAGTGGCGTACCTAGGAATTGCATCAGGGGAGGTGTTGAACGGATTTGGAGGGTGCCAATTCTCCCACTATTTCTTGGTTAAAAGCACCGGATTTCGACCACTATTTGGTAAAGGGGCCCATTAAAAAAAAAGAAATTAAAATTACAATAGTAATTGACAACATAATTTCCTGTGAAGGGACCCCAGCTTACCTCCACCGTTTATATGTTACCGGAGTTTTGTTCTTGTTTACCAAAACGTTCACGTTCACGTTCAACGTCTTGTACCACGTCAACGTTCGTGCACGTGTACACATTGACGGATCCGATTTTGTCAACTCTTGCTGTAAGCAGAACTTGAGTAGCATGGAATCCTCGATGTGTATCCGAATTTACTATGCTACCATACTGGCATCCAAACAATTATATTTTAAAAATCCCTTTAAAATTGGAGATTCTTTCATCCAGACGCTATTTTTTTTACCACTGCAAAGGCTACTGCATTTTAATTTAGTTGACTTCTGGTGGTTTCGGGGGGCCAAAAGACACTATGGTCCCCCCCCCTTTTAAGCGCTTCGGGTGGGGCATGGCCGGAATGGCCCCTACCGGGATCCGCCAGTGGAGGTGCTGGGATTTCTGTAACTACACGTTTTATCTTTCGATGTTACGATTTTGGATGTTCTGAGGAACGTCCGTCACGATTTGTGGCATTTCATGCGCGCTAGTGTCTATCAAGTCTCTCCAGACACATTTGGTGATGGGCTTTGACCTTGTATAACTTACAAGCAGGTGGTTGTCACTTCTGCAGCCGCGATAGGCCCATATTTCTGAGCTGTGACGTCACGAGTGCGATTGCCAGGCTGCGCCGAATTTTTCCATCGAATTTGGAATATGCCCGATTTCTGCTCAGGTGCGTCAGTAAATAAGCCTCGGTAAAGCGCCGATAAATTATGTACCGCGTTGCCAAGAATTATGGTTGCAGTTAGCACTGGTGGATCTAGCCCACCGGTTTGGGGGGGGGGGGCAACTTTCGGTTTTCGGCGTCAGCCCCCCTCCCCCAAGTGGCGTACCTAGGAATTGCATCAGTGGAGGGGTCGAACGGATTTGGAGGAGGCCTATTCTCCCACGGTTTTTGGTTGAAAGCACCGGATTTCGACCACTATTTGGCAAAGGGGCCCATTTTTAAAATAATAATTAAAATTAAAATAAAATAAAAAGTAAAATAATAATTGACAACATGATTTCCTGTGTAGGGGCCCCAGCCTACCTCCACCGTTTCTGTGTTACTGGATTTTGTTCTTATTTACCAAAACGTTCACGCTCACGTTCAACGTCTTGTACCACGTCAACGTTTGTGCACGTGGACACTGGTGGATCCGATTTTGTCAACTCTTGCTGTATGCAGAACTTGAGCAGCATGGAACCCTCGATGTGTGTCGGAATCTACTATGCTACTACACTGGCTTCCAAACGACTTTTTTAATTTTAAATCCTTTAAAATTGTACATTCTTTCATCCAGACGCTATTTTTTTACCTCCGCAAAAGTTACTGCATTTTAATTTAGTTGATTTCTGTTCGTTTCGGGGGGCCCAAAAGACACTATGCCCCCCTTTTAAGCGCTTCGGGGGGGGCATGGCCGGAATGGCCCCTCCCTGGATCCGCCAGTGGCAGTTAGCGTGTTCAATATGCGTGATGACACGCAGTAAGGTTCCTACCTAATTTAGAAATTCAAAATAGTGCGGTTGAAAAAGGAAAGTTATTGGAGAGATTCGAACCCGCCACCTCTGGGTCTGGAGATTGAGTTCATACCTGTGCGCCACACGGTTGGGCGTAACCGCACCCGAAGTTTGGGATGCGGGTTGGACCAGAGTATGGTTGGACAGTGGGCAAGAAAACTTTGACGCTATATACCAAGATTGTTTCGATGGCTAGAGCAAAGGTGGTAGATAGATTGGTTAAAGAAAGCGAAGCGATCCCTCTTTCAGTACCAGAATCATGCGAATTGGCGTAATATAATCCGATATATGTTTTTTTTTCGGAAATCGCAACAGCTTCCTGTACAGCATAGGAATGGGGCTACATCGAACTGGTGACGTCACGATCAATCAGTCCGAAGCGTTCAAATCATCTAATGACTATACCTAATTATATGCCTTGCTTGCAAGGTTCGTTTAGAAAGTCCTGGTAGCTACTGCTTAGTAGTACCTACCTATTAATTTCTTCAAGAATAGTAATTATAATGCCGTGTGCATGCAGCTTCTTGCTGACTTTTTTATTTCATGGTATCATAAGCTGGCAGATATTTGGTTCACATGTGGCTCTTGGTGCAGATCGAGACTGGGGTGCTGCTTATTAATATTGAATAGGAGTTGCTATATGCTAATTGTCATTGGGATATAGGTGGGTACCTAGGTGAATATCAAGCTTATAGTGCGATGGGTTGACTGCTGAAAATAAATATAGTTTGTGTATCCACAATCTCAATGAAAACAGAATGTTGTTGACAGGACCGGATTGTGTGCAAGTTTGACAATGACTGGAAATTGAATGGAATGAATCCAGTTCAAGCTCCATATGCATGTGCTTTTGCCATTGGTCATGTGTGCAAGCATAATTATGACATTGTTAATTGTTGTCTAGTGGCTTTACATATTTTTCAGACAATATGGTTTACAATGCATCATCGTCAGCTAATCTCGACATTTTATGATGTAAATTGTGCTTGTAAAGTGGAGGGAAATCCAACTCCTTTCTTTTTCCACAATATTTTCAATTTAGCAGCAAAAGGTGGAGAGTCAATCCACTATCCAATCCAAATTTGTTTCATTTCAGTGCAAAATGTGCTGATTAGCAACAGCTAAGTTTTGCAAGTAGCATGGTGTTTTTCCTTTTTTCCTTTAACTTTCCTCTCAGCATAAAAATAGCATAGGTTATTGGGGGGGCAAATCAACATTGAGGGGGCCAAGATCAACATTGGTGGGGCCATGGCCCCCACAAAAGGATACAAATCGACGCCCCTGGCCCTGGACAATAGCAATCAGCTGCTGGGGTGTCGTTTAGCTACATGTATGACGCATGTGGCGATTGTGATCTATATCCGTTTTTGATCTGTGCGCGCGCCAAGTTCACCAATTACAGTGCAGAATTTTTGTCACAATATAAATAATAGCTTTCGTAAAACAAAACTCAATGCAACACAGCTGTATTTATAGACACATATCAAATCCATCCCACGGGAGCTTGGCTGACGTGGAAGCACGTGCCCCCTAGATCATTTTCAACCGGTGAATTTGCCTGAAGTAAACTCACCGACTAATCGATGGATTTCGAACGCGCTTTGACGAAAACTATTTAGCTTGTGTCACACAAATGCTGCACTGTAATTGGTTCAATTTGTGCGCGCATAGATATAAAACTGATATCGATCACAATCGTCACACGCGTCATGTATGTAGCTAAACGACACCCCAGCAGCTGACGTTATTGTCCAACCTGACTCGATAGGCCTTGAGGCTAGGTTAGGTTAGGTTTTGTTGCATTAAAAAAAACATTAATGTTTATGCTATGTTACCGAACTCAAAGCCCTTTTTGGCATTATTTTGCTCACAACCTGAAAAGTAATCATTTGCACAGAAAATCAGTGAGTCCAATCATCTTAGTCACCTTCATAAACATGGTATTCTGCAGAAAAATTGTTTGAAATCAAAGGAAAAAAGAACACCTTAAACTGCAATGTTCCCAAATAATTCGCAATTTGTGGGGGAAACGTTTTTGGCATTTTTTCAAAGGTTTTCCAATTTAAAAAGCCTAAACTAACCTAACTTACCAAACCTAACCCAGTTCTTTGCTATATGGAGGCAAATGTGTGTAAAAACTTGTCTTGTTACCACCTTAAAGCACAATAATACCAGTTTGGCTAGGTTAGGCTAGTTTAGTTGTTTAACTTGGAAAACAAATCACAAATTTTCAAAAATAAAATAAAATCGGAAATTTTCCTTCAAAAGCAGCTGACATTAGGTTCGGTTAGGTTGGGTTCGGTTGTTCAATTTATAAAATTTTCAGAATATATATTGCTTAAATTTTGTTTCTAATTTTTTCTCCAAAGCAGGGGCGTCGATTTGTATCCTTTTTTGGGGTCCATGGCCCCACCAATGTTGATCTTCGCCCCCTCAATGTTGATTTACCCCCCCCCCCCAATAGCCTATGCTATTTTTATGCTGAAAAGAAAGTTTGAAGGGAAAAAAGAGAAAAAAAACCCATGCTACTTACAAAACTTAGTTGATGCCAACCAGCACATTTTGTACTGAAATGGAACAGATTTGAATTGGATAGTGAATTAACTCTCCACCTTTTGCTGCAAAATTGAACATTTTGTGGAAAAAAACAAGGGAGTTTGATTTCCTTCCACTTTGCAAGCACGACTTACATCATAAAATGTCGAGATTAGCTGCTGCGATTCATTTGAAACCAGATCGTTTGAAAAATATATTCAAAGCCACTAGATAACAATTGCATTGTCATAATGATGCTTGCGCACATGACCAACAGCAGAAGCACATGCATATGGAGCTTGAACTGGATTCATCCCACTCAATTTCCAGTAATCGTCAAACTTGCACACAATCCAGTCCAGTCAACAACAATCAGTTTTCATTGAGATTGTGGATTTGCAAACTATATTTGTCTTCAGCAGTCAATCCATCGTACTATAAGCTTGATATTTACCTAGGTACCACCTATATCCCAATGACAACCACCTATATCCCAATGCATATATGCATTATTGATAGGCAGCATCCCAGTCTCGACCTGCACCAAGAGCCACATCAACATGTAATATCTGCTAGCTTATGATACCATGAAAGAAAGAAGTTAGCAAGAAGCTGCATGCACACTGTAATATAATTGCCATTCTTGAAGAAAGCAATAGGTAGGTACTAGGCCGTAGCTTAAAAAGACTTTCTAAACGAACCTTGTAAGCAAGGCCATTTAATCAGGTACAGTCACTAGATGATTTGAACGCTTCGGACTGATTGATCGTGACGTAACCAGTTCGATATAGCCCGATTCCTATGCTGTACAGGGAGCTGCTGCGATTTCCGAACAAACCATATATCGGATTATATTGCGCCATTTCGCATGATTCTGGCACCGAAAAAGGATAGCTTCGCTTTCTTTCACCAATCTATCTACCACTTTTACTCTAGCAATCGAAACTATCGCGGTATATAGCGTCAAAGTATTTTTTCTTGCACACTGCCCAACCCGCATCCCAAACTTCGGGGCAGTTACGCCCAGCCGTGTGGCGCAGAGGTATGAACTCAAACTCGAGATCCAGAGTTGGCGGGTTCGAATCTCTCTAAGAACTCTGCTTTTTCAACCGCATTATTTTGCATTTTTAAATTAGGTAGGAACATTACTGCGTGCCATCAAACATATTGAACACACTAACTGCAACCTTAATCCTTCTCAACGCGGTACATAGTTTATCGTCGCTTTACCGAGGCTTATTTACTGACGCACCCGAGCGGAAATTGGGCATATTCCAAATTCGGTGGAGAAATTCGGCGCAGCCTGGCAATCGCACTCGTGACGTCACAGCTCAGAAATACGGGCCTACGGCGGCTGCAGAAGTGACAAACACCTGCTTGTACGTTATATAAGGGCAAAACCCATCACAAAATGTGTCTGGAGAGACTTGATAGACACTAGCGCGCATTAAAGGCCACAAATCGTGATGGGCGTTCCTCAGAACATCCAAAATCGTAACATCCAAGGAGAAAAAATACAGTTCCAGAAATCCCAGCGCTCGAAGTCTAAATTTACGGTTGCGGTCGACAAATGTGACGGAGGTGAGACATTTGTGGTGCAATTGCGCGCAGTGTTTAATCCGGAGGCCAATCTCAAGTGACGTACTGATTCGTTTTTGCACTTCGCACATTCCGATGTATCTGCAGATTGGTGTTATTTTAAATAGTGAATAAATAGCTTGCTGATATTTAATTCCCAAAGGAACAGTAGTTGAAGAAGTTTGCAGGTAAGCTTGAACAAATCCAGTCCATGCCTTTTTCTGATTTGTGCTCAGGGTTTCCATGTTAATATCACATAACTACCACGTTTGTCTTCAAGAAGAGCTGTTTTTAGTTTACTTTTATTAATATTTTCATTCCACTGCTCTTAGTGCTTTTTCTGCCCAGGATTGGGGCACCTAGTGTTGCATTTCCATCCAGAGGTTGGCACACCTTTTGGTAAGTTTACAGCCTCAGGTAATTTCTGATTTCTTGAATTTTTTTTAATGCAATGGTTAGGAATGTGATGAACATGATGTTACTGCTCATTTTGGTAAATTTGTGTTTTAAGGTGTGTTACGAATTCGTGGAATGTATCATTTCAATGCAATGCTTA
This sequence comes from Ashinkailepas kermadecensis, assembly GCA_034440615.1. Lineage (NCBI taxonomy): Eukaryota > Metazoa > Arthropoda > Thecostraca > Neolepadidae > Ashinkailepas > Ashinkailepas kermadecensis. The sequence goes on along the minus strand of JAOTOM010004693.1, from coordinate 53,680 downwards.
TGAATGTGACTCAGTTGATGTCACCACTCATTTTCTATGCAAATGCCTACATTTCAGGTTGTGAGCAAAATAACAGCAAAAAAGGCTTTGAATTAGGTGACATAGGGTAAGATATTTTTTTTAATAAAAAGAAATGGAACATAACCTAACCTAACCTAGCCTAACCTCCCTTTGGAGAAAGAGAACAAAACATCAAGTTGTAAAAATGTCAAGCAGTGTATTGTTTTACAAGAAAAATGTAACCCAACTTAACATGTTTAAATGTAAAAGAACACTAACATGTTGAAAGTACTATATTTTGAGGAATGGAATCCTGTGCTGATAACATTTTCTGTGTTACACATTTGCAAATCAGATCTACATCATTTGTGTTAATAAATATGAGAAACTCATAGAAATGCATACACCGGTTTGTGGACAAGAAGTTATTCTGATGATTTCTGATGTATTATAAAATTACAAATGTTTCATGACAGAAGCAGGCATAGTTAAAGTACTTATATCTCAATAAGTGGTCAGTTCACTAACAAGACATCAAATTCACTCAAATAGCACTCAAAACACCAGGCGGCCCACTCTTTTTGCAAGTTTTAAAATCGATAACAGTGCTTTCTTGAATCATGTTTAAAGCACATGAAGGAAATGTATTGCTGACACTTGTAAGGAACTGATGTGTGTAACGTTTAATTAACATTTCTAATGTACTGATGTTTGTACACAAAATTTAGCTCACTATTCTAAATAGGATGGGAAGTATGATGCGATATATCATGGCTAATTTATGTGCAAACTGTTATGCAGCAGATTCCCTGCATTGTTACTTAGTTATTTGGGCTTTAGGGCACATCGACCGTGTTGATCACATAGCTCCCTGCATTGTTGTTAACTGATATATCAGTATGTTTGCAAATTCACTTATGAGTGAATCCATAATTTGTCACTGGGGTATAAAAGCTACATCATAACATTGCTTCTACGATGCATATAACAGAAAGCCATCTCGATTGTCCTACTTACTCAGGACACCATAGAAGTCAATGAAGCCAATGAAAACCATAGAAGTCAATGAAAATGTTACTTCATCCCCTGTATTGTTAATGGAAACAGAAGTCTCCTGGACCATATGTTATGTCCTTCATAGTGTTGCTCCATCCATCTCCAACTCCAACCCTGACCAAACTTCAGGAGCTCATCCATCTCCAAAGCAGTCTGTTGACGAAGGTACGTATTGCAGCATAACTACTGTGACCTGAATTCCACGGTATCCATGTTGCCTTACAATCCATCCTTGCTGATCCATGTAGCAGATGTTTGACTTTCCTCAAACTGTCTGGATAACTGGGGAGTTGAAATCACATGTGAGTGATGAAACAGATGAACTATTCCTGGATTCCTATGTTGCATCATTGCATGGCACAGTGACATACCGAATGGGGAGGGGGAATTGTGGGAAGTTGCCTCCCCCCCCTCCTGATACGTTGTGGGGCCCCCAAGAATCCGCCGAGCTCAGGACAAAATGCGCCATGCTCCCTAAAAATTGCACTCGGTCCACCAAAAATCGCACCGAGGCTCAGAAAAATCACATTGGGGGCCCCCAAAAGTAGCGCAGGGGCCCCCGATAATGACGCTGGGGCCTCAAAAGTTTGCACCTGGGCCCCTGAAAATCACGTTGGGGCCGCAAAAAAAAGTCGTGCCGGGGTCCAAGAAAGTTACGACGAGGGCCACAAACGGTCGGGCCGGGGCCTCCTGAAAATCACGCTGAGACTGGGGTACTAAGAATTATCACCGGGCCCCTGAAGATCACGCTAGAGGCCTGACAGGTCCCACCGAGGCTCTAAAAGTCTCGTTGAGATCATCCAACAAATGAAACCGGGCAAATGAAAAAAAGTTCGGACACGGAAAATCAATCTGGGATCTCAACAATGGCTCCACAAACCTACAAAACTTGTTGGGCCCCCAAAAACGTGTCGAAGCCACCGCAAGGGATCCCAACAAGTGACCACGGGACCCCAAAAAATCGCACTTAGACCAAAAAATTTCACGCCGCTTCTCTTGAAAATATCACTGGGGCCAAAACGTCGTGCTGGAGCCCCACAAGTTGCAGCTGGCTTCCCAAGGACCAATATATACCCGGAATGTCACCTTGCGGACGCAAAAATTGCGTCAAGGATCCACAAAATAAGAAGTCGTCGGACGCCGGAAAAGAAACCTGTTGGGGCACCGGAAAAAAACGCACCGGAAGCGCGAAGAATCGTACCGGGGTCCAAAAATAGACTGCGGGGGGCTTGGCTTACAAAAATAGACTTCACCACAAAAACCACAAGGAGACTCCATCGAATCGACCAGAGCACCGGAAAATTTCAGAATGGGTGCCGAAAGAAAATTATCCGAAGGGCCTTTCTACTCTCGATCGTGCAATCTGCGAAACAAAATACGTTGAGCAGCCGCAGTGGCGTACTAAAGGGAAAAATTCCCCTCCCTAATGTTAGGCACCAAGGAAATACGTTCACCCATCGTCATCACTGTTCAGGTCTGCTGTGCTCTGATGCTCCATCAATGCCGGTGTGTTTTAGCCTGTATCTAATCGCTGAAGTATTTTTATTTAAGCCGGTGTGTGTTTGTTGGTGTGTGGAGTGAGGAGGAGGGTAACGGTGACGGTGACGGTGACGATAGATCCGAGCCCACTATATGGCACTGCAGTCGCATGCTATTACTCAGAGTCGCTATGTTGACATGTACTGAGCACTGCTCTTTTAATTATGTGACTTCACCAGTTATTGGACGATTTTCCCCGTTGGTGAGGATGCTGAATAAACATAAACAAACTGTGATTGGTCCTGACGTCACGCTTGAACACCAACCAAAACGGCAACGGTCGGATGCAGTTAATCGGCATTCGTTGGCATACTGAGGGCGAGAAAATGAGAGCCAAACACTCTCTCTCTCTGTCTGTCTGTCTGTCTCTCTCTCTCTCTCTCTCTCTCTCTCTCTCTCTCTCTCTCTCTCTCTCTCTCTCTCTCTCTCTCTCTCTCTCTCTCTCTCTCTCTCTCTCTCTCTCTCTCTCTCTCTCTCTCTCTCTCTCTCTCTTTTTTTTTTTTTTTTTTTTTTTTTTTTTTTTTTTTTTTTTTTTTTTTTTTTTTTTTTTTTTTTTTTTTTTTTTTTTTTTTTTTTTTTTTTTTTTTTTTCTCCCCTCTCTCGAGAGAGAGAGAGAGAGAGATAAACAGTCCGTGTATATAAACAGTCATATAAACAGTCCACGTACAGGAGGTGTTAGTGCGAAAAATTGACGAATGTCGTGAACCTTGATGACTTTAAGGCGGGTTGGGCAAAGAAAACTTACTTTTGGATAAAAATAGCATATTTGAACTATGCAATGAACAACACATCGAATGATGCCCGGAAATCGAAGATCTGAAACACAAATTATAAAGAGGTCGCCCTAACGTACCAATCGCTTGAGCCGAACGGATAAGCCTTTGGAAAATGGTCAACCTGCTCTTTACATAATGGAAACAGCTCAAATGTATCCTTGGCTTTGGCTCCAGAACGTTCAATTGCTGACTTGAAAACGTGGCAAGCCATGGGATATTTTTTAACAGTTAATGGGAAGCACCGATTAGCATCGAAGCACGCAAAGATGCAAATAAATGGGGAACGTACGTAAGTATGAAGATAAAGCAGCTATATTTCGAGACGACTAATCTTGAGACCTTTCTGAGTACCGGGAATGCCGCCCCAGAAGTAACATACTGACTAATTTGTACACAAATTGATGTTTGCTGTTCGTGCATATGGGAAGTAATCCCAGTGATTCGAGAGCGGGCAGGATATATGGACTAAATGAGGGCAGGATGGTGGTATGTATGCTTTCTTTTGCAGCATAGGGTGAATGCTACGCTTGGTCACGCACGGGTATGGGGCACCAGGCCAGCGTTCTACCATCCAGAAGTGATGACGAGAAAAACTGTCCCTGGCCATGAAGCTGATCATCACATGCGAGATTAGAGCCATCAGTCAATTTGTTCCTCAGGAATATTGGTTCCTAAGGTACGTGTCCTTGCAAAAGAACTGGTTCGAAATAAATGAAAGCCGCTCTATTCAACGCCTCCATATAGACCCGGCACCTGCCAACCAATTTATGTATCCTTATTCAACTGACTTGGCAATGTTTAAAGGATTACAATTAGTATCTTGCGACATGGTACCAAGGAATCCTACAATAGGCTATGCTATGCCCTGATGAGCATAACAACGGGGTATAATTTCATAATTATTGTAATTATAGTAATATGTAATTCGATCCTTTATCATTTGAACGCTGGTGCTCATGAAGACACACGAGCTTCTTTTGCACCCTGGCATGTTTGTTGTTGGTGTTCGCGCTGTGTCGTGTTGTGGTTAGTGTTACATTTGAGAATTCGTTGAGACATTTTGGTAACAGCCCCTACTCAGAAACCTCGTGTACAGATAGTTTGCCAGACAACACCGCATAATCCGACTTAGGCCAACTTGGGGGTAGCCCACTAAGCCAACTTGTATTAAGCGCCGACCTCAGATATTTTCAGCTACAGCGGTGATCCAGATTTCGGCAGTTGGTTATTGTCACGGTACTGAACAGCGAAGAGTCACTAGTTCGCTAGTTCGTGTGGTGAACTGCATAACATCCGCAACCTAGCTGCTTACTGTGATATTCGATGACCTCGACTTGCTTCTAGCTTGGTTTCGGTGAATGATGTATGAAATGTCAGTGGAATCATACCCCTCATATGACGGGCATGTCTTTTAACGACTGCCGCTGTAGGCTGGAGTTCGCTTGTACAGGCAGATATAGCAATGAATAGCCACTGGAACGATCACTATCGATCACGGCGGAACGTTATGGAATCAATAGGAGCGACTGATGTAGGTGTTGGCTGGGAATATAATAATATGGACATCGGGATCGGGGATAAGCTGGGAGTGGATATTTATAGGGTATGCTATGCCGAACTTCGTAAATTTAGGATCTGGGGTTTGTGGTAGCACTGACCGTTTCAAAGGCCTGTGACATTCTGAACGTGCGATACGCGCAGTCACCTGTGCACGCTATATCGACGGTGGAGCAGTTGTCACGGGACATTGCTCATAACATGGAGCTTACGTATGCATGATTACGGGCAACATTGACCACCAGGTCACTGCGAACCAGCGTGTTTCGCTGCGATCACATCAAACATTTAACAACAGGCAACGAAACGTTTAATCGCAGCGGTCATTTCAATGCGGTGCAGTACATAATTGAACAAGTATGTTTAATTGATGAAGGCAATTGTGGTGTGTGCTCAGACCAGGTGGGAAATGCCTTCATATGTGTACATTGTGCAACAGCATACGACTAGACGAGTGCGATAAACAGTCAAAAATGTATGAGCAGAAAATTAAATATAACGCAGCCAACGGATAACTACAGCTGCAGTTGCAAGACGTCGAACCAACAATATTTCGAAGGTGGGAGAGTTCATGGAAAGAAAGTTCACACTATGATGAAAGCAGGCATCACTCGAAGTGAAGCGGTGGTAAACACCTTCGGATATCTGAATAGCCAAATCCAGCGTCAGATAAACCGCATTATTTCGCTGCAACAGTCGACAGTCAGCAACCGGGGCTCCGGCTGCTGCTAACTGGACCTAATTACCTGCGTGGACCCTGGTAAATGCCCTTCTATCGCAGGCACTTCAAAGTGATCAACGTTCCGCGATTATATTTGCAGATCCAGGAGCTGGTCGGGAATATTCCCTAGCCAGAGCCACTAGTCAATCAATGCCACTCACGCATCACTTATTACTGCAATCAGCTGAACCCAGCAGTAGCCACGGCCCGGCGGTACCCGGAAGCGGGGTTTCCGGTCGGTGTTGGCGCTGGCGACCCGGCGTCCGAGCACGCACTCACCGATCAGCGGCACATCGTACAGCGGCGCGCCCGGCCGGCGCGGGTAGTCGCCGAGGCGGTCGGTGGCGGCCGGCACCGGCTGCTTCCAGTCGCGCTTCTCGGCCGGCGGCCGCAGCTCGGCACGGCCGGCCACCCGCTCGCCGTCGTCCATCGGCGGCCGACTGCGCTGCTGAAGCAGCTGCAGCAGCGAGAGCCGGGGCTGGGCGGCCGCGGCCGCCAGCCACACCAGCAGCAGCAGCCAGAGGCGGGCGGCGGCCGGCGGCCGGACGGCGGACATGGCTGCGGCGGACACGGCGCGCGCGGTCACTGGCTGGCTGGGCGGCTCGGCAACGTCCGCATCGCAAGACGGCTGGCCAGCGCCGACTGCGTCCGCACGGCGCGGCGCCGCCGCCGCCGCCGCCGCTCCGGAGACCCACACCCACCCACGCCACCCGCCGGCAGCCGCGCGCGCGCGCACCGGCCGCAGTCGATACTGCTGCTGCCACGTACAACTTGTTACCGGACACCGCAGCTCGCCTTCCGCGCCGACCGCCGTAACGTCATCAGCAGCTGCCCTTTAGGGGGAGGGTTGTCTTTAACCCGAGCTGTCTCGGAGGGGGGGGGGGGGGGAATTCTTATGCCTTCAATGATTTCCTGCGGATAGTGAAAAGACGGCGCGGGGCAGAGCGCCGAAATTTAGCATACCATTTCCCACAACAATTTTACATGTGATGTGAAAATTATGAGGGAACGCCTTTCACGGCCCCCGAGTTAATCAAGTTCAGGTGAGGTCACCTCCAAAAACGTTCAACCAGTCGTCACGCTTTAACGGGTAAAGATATTTGAATGCAATTTTCAGCGTTTACTCATCTCTAGGGACGCAACAAAACGCACCAGAGGATGTTTTGATTTTTTTTTGCGTTTTTCATGACCTATTTATTTTGCTTATTCCCCTATTAGAGCTAAACTGGAATATTCTGGCTAAGGTAGGCAATTTGTATGATGCAAGTGTTTAATTAAAATAACGTTTTCGATGTGCTCTACCTATTAGAAGAATAATTTTCAAAATCGAAAATTCAAAATTTTGCAACTTAGAAATGGGGATGAACGAACAATTTGAGACCATAGTCGATTTCGCCATCCTTTTTATTCCGAAAAAAAACAGTTTTTAACTTTGCTCCAAAATGAACTCCCTAGACCCAAAGACATGACGTTAATCGTGACCACATAAACCTCCCTATTGGCGTAATTTTTTAAGGGGATACAATGTTTGGGGTTATTACTAGCCCTACTCGTCGAGCGTTTTCCGATGACACCTCTTTCGTTTTCGTGCGACACATAATTTGGAGGTAAGAGCGGGGGTATAGTGAACCCTTCCGAGACGGTGTGGGGATCTGACCGGAATGACGGGGAGGGTTAACCAGGGTAATGGAGAGTAGTACATTATCGATATTTGTAAGAATGTTGAATTGTTTTCGATTCTCGTAAGATGCCTGTATGCATAGGTCGCAACAATTGGCACTACAAAGCATCCCTAACCGACGCCCTACAATGATGCATATCCACCACTTGAGTCGATGGGGCCGTAACTCGGAAGGCACTAACGTTTTCTCCCAAGCACTAGTCACTGGGGATGGCTTTTTAAACCCCTCTCGGAACTCCGGAGCAAATGGACGAATGTAAATGAAGCCTAATGCAATGGATATCCGCTAGCCATCTTGAATGGACAAGTTTCACGTAATGGGTATTTTGTTGCAAAAAAACGTATGTAATATTTCGTATACAAAACTGAAGTACTTTGCTCATCGGAGGTGCATTTTCTACTTAATTAAATGATTTCAGTTAAGTGTTATCTTCGATTTAGAAACCTACTTGTAGTGATGACGTCAGATATGTCGAGCCTCGAAGCGGCCAGGCCGGAGACGCGCAGTGAAGTCTGGATCGGGTAGTTCTACGCCAAGTTTTTCAACCGAATCACGTCATGGAGGACAAAGTGAGTGCTTGTGGCACTAAACTGAGTTTCATCCTTTCGAGCGCTTGCTGGCCGGACTGATGAACAGCCGCGTTTTGCTGCCTCGCTCTCCAACTCATTGAAACCTCTATCTGCAAAAACTGTTGCACCGTTGCGCAGACAGTCCAGGTATTCTGAACTGCACACGATGTCCATGTCACTGACGCTCTGGTTTGCCATCCGATACAAGGTTGATCAGCCCGTCAGGGGTAGCAAAAATGAGATATTTTACACTATTGCATTTTTTTGTACTCTGACCATGACGTGCTCTGCGCGACCGCGTGAGTCGGTTTTTTCAATTTGGATCTTGAAGCAATCAATAATGCTTTCACAGGACGAAAAATGTGCCATAAATGCATGAGGCAGATTATCACGGATCGGTTGCTGTTCTGGCGAAGCAACCAATTCGTTTAAACAGCTCCCAAGCACAGGCACGACAAGAGCTAGCAGCCTGGATACGCAACCAGTGCTCACACCGAACAGATCGGCGAGCAGGTGACTCGGCATGTCTAATCTTATGCGCATCATTGCCAGACACTAAATATTCCGCTGTCAAGCCTGACCTCTGTTTACATATTTAATCATATTGGCTAATAGACCAACGATATAGAAGTGCTCTGGAGGCACACCGATATACCGAGATGGGTGCCTTTTGACAAGAGCCCGAACAACCTGCCGGGACAGCTAAGTCACCCGACGGTCGGATGCCATTTAAGCTAAAACAGTCATGATTAATCCAACCTTGGTAGCGTCCTATGCGTAAAATCGAATGGCCGGCGGTGGACCTTCGCTACCCTCTACATACGTGACGTCACAGATGTGTTGACCAATCACAAAGCGAGGCATTCTGAAGTGATTTTATGATTATTTAAGCTCTTTAAGGACTTTTTAAAAATAAATGCATGCCACAATCGTCTTTAGAATTAAAAATCAGTAGTGAAACTTGAAAAAAATACGGTTTGTCCCGACATGAAACTTGTTCATTGCCGTTGAATATCGCGCAAGATGTGCCTTCGTGTATGCTCCGCGAGAAGCATATGAAGTTCCAGAACTTCACACGCGGGCATACATAAAAGTGTAAGTATTTATAGGTTTATAATTAACATATATAAATCATGGAAATATGTCGCATGTCTATGGCTGGATATCCCGGGTGGGTCGAGGGGGGTCTGAGCGCCCCTGGTTTGGTAACCTGCTAATGTTAATATATAATTTTCCCTATTCAGTCTGAAAACATGTCTTGAAAATAAAGATCCCCTCGCTTCGTGAGAGATATCCAGCCCCGTATATGTCTACCAGGTCACTGTGCCAGAAAGGGCACTACCCATGTTCTCAACTAACTACAGTAGATATCTTAGATATTAGTCATTTTTCGAGCAGCGTTAGGCGTCAGACGCAATGTTAATGCGGACATCGGGGGACCTCCAGTAAAGAAAGAAAACAGGTAGGTTCCTGATGCCATTCAAGAACTCTGAAATATGCGCCTGCGACAAGCGCGCCCGGATGCTCACTAGTGTGCGCGCGAAGAATATAGTTACAATTTATGAGACTATGTCTCCATAAAATATCATGTGAAGTGCATTTATGAAAGTTAGCTTGCCTTCAGACGTCAATTTTATTGCCACTTACAGCGACATATTGCGCATATTCTTACTTTCCGTATTTCCTTCTGGAACTATTTTCAACCATAAACGGCCGGCCGCCGGCGGCCAACGGCCGTCCACGACCGCCCGCCATTCATAATATGGCGGGGCGCGGGATTCCTACACCAGGAATGTTAATGGGCCCCAACGCCAAAGTTACAGGCAGATTTTCATATTTGAAACGATAGACGATGGGCCTGGCATGAGTTCCGCCACCATTAGAGTTGAGGCTGACAGATTTTCACAAAATTGTTTAAAATCATTACGCTTGTGGGCGTTGAAGGGAAAGAATGCATCTACAACCGTGAATTTCTACTACACCATTTTGGCGTGGCAGAGCCGATGTTGCTTAGTATCGTTGAAGGGTGGAACTTTACTTTTTGTCGTGCCACCGCTCGGCGGCCCTCCGGATCCTCTAGGCAGGAACCGTCGACGCTTGACGTGCATCGAGCCATGCCAGAATGTCAATAATGTCGCAAAGCTTCATGTCAAAAGGTAAAAAGTGACAGGGTTAGATATTTATAACAGTAGTCGAGTATGGCATCAGAAGGTAGCTGACTTTCCGCCGGTTTATTTGAGACCATTGGCAATTAATTCGCTAATGTAGAACATCTGATATACAATTCAAAGGAATACAATGTGATAATTTGACACACAAATCCTGGAATTTAGTGCAAAAATGACAGAGCTAGATATCTATAAAAGTAGTCGAGTATGGCATCAGAAGGCAGCGGATTTTATGCCGGTTTATTCAAGACCATTAGAAATTAATTCGGTAATGTAGAACATCTGATATACATCTTAAAGGAATACAATGCGATAATTCGAGACACAAATCCTGGAATTGAGTGGAGAAATGAGAGGGTTAGATATCTATAAAAGTAGTCGGGTATGCCATCAGAAGGCAGCGGATTTTATGCCGGTTTATTTAAGACCATTGGAAATTAATTCGGTAATGTAGAACATCTGATATGCAATATATAGTGATACAATGTGATAATTTGGGACACAAATTCTGGAATTTAGTGCAAAGGTGACACGGTTAAACCTTCATGGAAGTTATTCAAGGTGAAAGAAAAATGTAGCACGTTCGATTTTCGTTTAGTTAAGAACATTGGAAATTGTCAGGACGTCACACAGAAGATGTATGACACGTTTTTATCAAAAGATGTTGAATGGCCAATTGCTTCCATTTCACTTTAAGGGCAAAGTGACAGGGTGAAATGATTTGATAATAAAACGAACTACACATTATAAGAGAGCTTGTTTCAATGTCGTTCAAATTAGACCATTGGAAATTACTTGCACCTCATCTAGAAACCAGAATATAGCATTAATCAAAGCAAGCCCGCTCTGGTGGTGTTCCTTCACAACCCACCACCAGAGCGGCGCCACCGGCATTATGTCCGCATATGACGGCTAACGGGCCTGCATCAAAGTGAACTGAAGGATCAGTTCATGTTGTATTTAATGAATTATGTGAAAAGAAGTTTAGAGCAACTGGACATTTTTATGTTTGGGACCCAATATTTTTGAAAGCCATCTTGGTCTAATAGTGGTATGCAATTGGAGTCATGGCGGGCGGGAGGAAGTGCACCGTGAGTTTAGGCTTAGGGGCACCAGTGCCTACACCTTGCTTTCGCTGTAGATAGGGCATGACACCAGAATTCTTCACATTTATTTTTCCAATGCAATGTTTATGCATGCAACTAACATGATGTGACCACTCTTTTACTGTGCAAGTACTTACTTTTCAGTTGGCAGGCCAAATAGCACAGAGCATGTGGTTGTGAGTTAGGTAACATAGCATAAAAACAATGTTTAAAACTGAAAAAAAATGAAACATAACCAAACCTAACCTACCATGTAAGGAAAAAACATAAGCATTATGAACAATATTTTCTCTTTTTTTAATGGAAAACTAACAGCTTAAACTGACCTAATCTAGCCTAGCCTAGCCTGTTTTTGAAGGAGTAATCCAAAATTTTTCCTAAAAAGTATGGAAATGTTTACAATGTTTTCCAAACTTACCCTACAAACAACACAAAACCTACCCTAACATTATTGGGATGGGAAAATGGGGTGATTTTGTGCTTTAATGTATTTTATGACTTAGGTTTTCTTTTAGCAATGCAATGTTTATGTATGTGGTTAACTTGGTGTGACCACTCATTTACTGTGCAAATGCTTACTTTTCAGTTGGCAGGTCAAATAATGCCAAAAATGGAGTTGTGAGTAAGGTAACTGCATAAAAACAATGTTTAATAAATACAAATGAAACCTAGCTTCACCAAACCTATCCTTACCTTCCATGTAAGAAAAAATGGAAAATATAAATATTCTGAACAATCTTTTTTCATTTGAAATTTAAATGAAAAACTAACATAACTTAACCTAACCTAGCCTAGCCTGTTTTTGAATAAGTAATCAGACATTTTCCTCAACATTTTGGGACATGTTTCAAATGTTTTCCAAACTTATCCTACAAACAAAACAAAACCTACCCTAACATTATTGGGATGGGAAAATGGGTGTAATTTTATGTTCTAATGTATTTTATGAGTTGTTTAAATTCCCTTTTCCAGTCCAATGTTTATGTATGTGGCTAACATGATATGACCACTCATTTACTATGTCAATGCCTACTTTTCAGTTGGCAGGCAAAATAACACCAAACATGGGATTGTGAGTTAGGTAACATAGCATGAAAACAATGTTAAAAAAAGAAACATAACCTAATATAATCCTATTCTTCCTTACAGGTACGGAACGTGTAAGAAAAGATCATGTAGGGAAAATATGGAACAAATATATCAATTTTCAACATATTCTTCTTTTTTTAATGAAAAAAAACTAAGCTAACCTAACCTAACCTAACCTAGCCTTACCCTAGTCTGTGTTTAAAGAAGTAATCAAACATTGTCGTTAACAAATTGGGAATTATTGAACATGTTTTCCAAGCAAAGAAAAAAGCCTACCCTAATATTACTGGTATGGGAAAATGGGGGCAGTATTGTGCTTTAGGGTGTTTTATGAATTCTTCACATTTCTTTTTCCAATGCAATGTTAATATATGTGGCTAACATGAGGTGACCACTCATTTACTGTGGAAATGCTCACTTTTCAGTTGGCAGGCCAAATAACACCAAAAATGGGGTTGTGATTCAGGTAACAGTCAGTCATAAAAACAATGTTTAAAAAAGAAAAAAATATAACCAAGCCTTACCTTCCATGTAAGGAAAATTGTGGAAAATATATTACAAAATTTTATAATTTTTTCCTCATTTTGTATCAAATTACCAAAAATATCATAACCTAACCTAACATAGCCTAGCCTAGCCTAGCCTAGTCTGTTTTTTGAAGAAGCAAGACAAAATTTTCCTCAACATTTTGGTAAATATTTGAAATATTTCCAAACTAAAAAACCTACCTAAAAATAGCATAATAAAAACGAACCCTTTGTTTGCTTCATGGAGATAAAATGTGTGGAAAGCTTACCTCATCAATACCCTGAAGCACAATAACACTGGTCAGTTTGTGCTTTAACACGCGCACTGGAGGGGGGGGGGGCGAAATCCGCCCACCCCTCCGGTTTTTCGTACATAACTCCAGATTTTACCGGTCGATATACGTCATGTTTTGCGTACCTGCCTAGAAATGACGGACGCGTTGTTTAAAGCAAGAAAGATGGAAATCGGCCGACATTTTTTTCGAGTTAGGGGCCGTTAAATTAAAAACAAATTCGTAGCGCCAGACCACAAAAATCGGCGCTGGTACGCTTTCCGTATATCCGCGAAAGGGAAGTGTTCTTGGCAACACTAGCGATTTGTTTGATGTATATTGATAGGCTATATAGTTTCAAGGTCATGTAAGGTCACCGAGGTCAAGTCAGGTCAAGTTCATGACAGGTTAATGGAACCAAACTTGGTCAACTGGAATGTTGTCATAAATGCCGGTTTGTCATTGTGTACTGTTTGTCATTGCGTTTCCATACTTTATTCATGTACTTCACTCCTTTCTTCGCGAAGCTGATTGCACCGAGCTGCCCGACGGAGCAGTCGGGCGGTTCCGGTAACTGGAACAGGTAACTGACCTGATAAAGTGCTGCTATATAGGTGACCTGAGGTCAAATGTCTGGTCTAGCATCTGTATTGCATCATTAGTGATGTCCAAAACATCATTGATGCCCATTTTGGAGCATTTAAACACAATCACAGAGATCCATAACAATGACAAGCCAAGCCACGCAAAACAAGAAAATTTTGACAAATGCGACCTCATTTGACCTTGAAGATATTGATCTAAGGTCACGCAATTTGTACGCAATAGAGATCACTACCGTAACAATCCACCCTGCGAATTTCGTTCCTCCAGCTTTAATAGGAGCCGAGATCTTAGGGGGAGGCGGAATCCGCCCCCCCCCCTCCAGTGCGCGTAATTTTCAGATACCCATAGGGTATATTATACTCCTAGTATTATATTATGCTATATAGAGTGTATCTAGCAGTGGATTCAGCATCGACCTTCGGGAATGTGATGCTGCTGAGATTGGCTATGGTAGCACAATTGGGCATGATTGGAGGAGTTTGGAATTGTTCATGAGTGTGATATGCAATATCAGGTGAATGGTGCTAGATGGGATATATAGTTCCCTTGGAACTTGAGGTAATGGGTTGATTGGTGAGAACATGCACTTTTATGGCATCTTTTCTAGATAGGCTTGACCCAGATGGGCCCCTCTAGCTCTTATTAAGCCTTAACACTTTATGACTTTTATGACCTTAAGAATACATTGTGCTGTTTAAATTTTGGACCAAAATATAAAATGTTGATAAAATTGATGAATATAAAACATTGCTCTTGTTCTTTATCAAATCTAGTTGCTACGTGTTATGTAAATGGTAACTGGCTGATGACTGATGACTGTAGTCTGTTAGCTTCAAATTCACCATTTCACAGATGGCCGGCTTCCAGTAAAACCATACCCTCCACCCCCACACTATTCTGGTGGTATGATCTCCTCGTGTTAGATCACAGTACTTTATTCCCCAAGATACATGAAGGGAATAGGCAGGACGAGATGGACTCGGTGGCACACTACATATGGTTCCATGTTAAAATTGATATTATTTTGTTTGGGGGGGGGGGCAAAGCCAACAATGGGAAGGCACTTGCCCCCCTCAAACGTATATCAAACAGCACCCCTGGGTAGTACAGAAATGTAACATTTGGGAAGCATAATGGTGGATTATAGTGCAATCTGTTCATGCATCATGTTGCTTGATATTTGTTTGTGGAGCAGGTAAATTGTGACAACACAAAGCTGAGTCACAAAAATGAATAGCACACACCCCATTGCTCAACAGTTATGTGCCCCAAGAAGCACGAGCTTGACCACCCTAATTCAGCCCATATCCTTCTTCAAGGGGTGTAACTGTGTCAATTTGTTTTCATAGCTATGGTCTTCTGTCAGTCTCAGTTATTGAGCTAAGCATGTGGTAGATCAACCCTTACTAAGTAAATTTATATGCATTTTTGGGCAATCAAATCAAGAGTAGAAACGGATTGCCAAAATCTTGCATGCACATATGGGACTGGTGCAGAGGTGAGAGGTGGGACTTTTCACACCTTTGAAGGCATCTCAGGTTGTAAAACTAGTGTTAAATGGAATAAGGTTGAAATCGGAGCAGTTAAACGAAATAATAAGGTCTCAAACTGGAGTAGGGACGAATGGAGCAAAGTCGAAAGTGGTTAGTTGTTTGGGCTTAAGGGCGCGCCGACTACGAGGTCATTTAGCGCCCATAACTATTAATTGTTCACCAGTCTCTATAGGTCGTCCCTTGTACTATGGGTATTTTCTTTTCTTGTGCATCTTGATGTTAACGCCCCGGGTAAATAGCATAAAACTTCACATCAGATCGGAACCTAAAGAGCCTTCCGGATTCCACAACCTGAGATTTGTCACCTAAAACTGCGAGGAGGGAGTGAGCCTGGTCACTCCCAAAATGACGTCGACGTTCCAGCCTAAGCCCAGGGCATGAAATCAGAACGTGGCTAACTGTCATTACTGCACCGCATCTCGGACACAATGGATCATTCTCACCATTGAGTAAGTGAATATGGGTGGCGTAAGTATGTCCTATGCGTAATCGACACAGCGTCACTTCGTCTCGCCTTGTTCTGCCCGAGCAAGAGGGCCAATGACCGAGGGATGGCTTTATTGTGGAATAGCATCGAATGGAATGTCGAAAAGTAGGTGCAGTTGTACTAGTATTAAATGGAGGAATGTTCAAAAGGAATAGGGTCATATGGAACGGGATCAAAAATGGAATAGCATCGAATGGAATATTCAAAAAGCAACTGGAGATAGGAGAGACTGGAATGGCATCAAATTGAACAATGCTAAACGTAGGCCGGAGATTCAGTAACTTTGTGCTTTAAGGCGTTTTATCAATTCTTATAATTCCTTTTTCCAATGCAAGGCTTATGAGTGTGATTAATATGACGTGACCGCTAATTTCCGGTGCAAATGCTCACTTTTCAGTTGGCAGGCAAAAACTTAACACCAAAAAACAAGCCTTCAGTTAGGTAATAGCATACAATATTATTAAAAAATAAAAATGAATTATAACATAACCTAATCTACCTAGTCTAGCCTAACCTACCATGTAGGAGAAAACATTACAAAAGGGAAAATCTAAAACGTCTTTTAACTATAATTGTTCAACTTAAAGAGCGTAGCCTAACCTAAACTAACCTGGCCTAACCTATGTTTGAAGAAAAAAGTCGAAAATTTACTTGAAATTTAAAAAAAAAAAACATTTTTCAACAAAAGAAATCCTAGCCTAACCAGTCCTAACGAAAAGTAACCCCTTTGTTTGCTTCACGGTGGTAATATGTGTGGAAACCTTGTCTTGTGAATAATCTAAAGCACAATAATGTTGGAAAATTTGTGCTTTAAGGGGCGTTATGAATCCTTTGAATTTCATTTACCAATGCAATGCTTATGGATTTGGTTAACATGATGTAACTACTCATTTCGTTTGCAAATGCTTACCTTTCAGTTGGCAGGCGAAATGACACGAAAAAGTGCATGGAGTTAGGTAACAGCATGAAAATAAGGTTAAGAAATGCAATATAGCCTAATCTAACCTAGCATAACGTCCAATGTTAGGAAAAATTTATAAAATTGAGAAATCACTAATTATTCGTTCCCTCATAATTTTTCGAAGTAAGAAACCTGACATAACTTAATCTAACCTAGCCTAACGCAACATTTTTGGAACAAAATTGTTTTATAAAACTAGAAAGAAAATTTGATTATATCCCACTTTTTTGGTCATTTTTATCTTTTTTATTCTCAAAACCCTGCCTTACATGGGCTTGGTTAGGTTAGATTATTCTGAATTTTTATTCAAGGCAACCTTACCCGGATTGTTATATGTGAACGGCGTCGTTGAGAAGGTTTGGTTACTAAAACTGGGTGAAAATTCCAAGTACCTATTCCCATTAATTGGCGTGCGTGATTTTCAGCAAAACATTTCCAGTCACCTACTTTAAAGCTTTACACTTTCAATACTGCACATTTCGACTGCTCATAATGTCTGAAATGGAGAAGGCGCAACCGTTCTGCTGAGAAAGCTACTCCGAATGTACCTTAAGGTAGGGGAGATTCAGTTGACTGGGCATGTAGTTTTTAGTGGCGATGAGCATTAGCTGAAGCACTCGTTGAGTGGGAAGTGGGAAGAGGTACACCCAAATGTGCTAGAGAGCACCTTTTTTCCTGTCAAATAGGAGCCACATGTCCATCAGGGGGCGGCAGCACATGCCCTCAATTTGTTTCCCTAGATCAATCAGTGGCGTGGTCCTGGCACCTGAATTTCTTTTATTAAATGTGCTGATGTGAGTAGAACTAAAAGTTTGGATTGTAGGTTCCAAGACCTGCCACAAATTACCAGTGGCACAGCCAGGATTTTCATAAAGGGGTCTGACCCCCAACAATGTCATGAAGCGGGGAACGCTTTCGCGCGTGAACCTCACCGAATCTTTCGTTTTACGTGGTGAAAATCTCAACACTTTCTTGTATCATCTAGTATATTTTTGTTTGCTAAGGGGGAAGGGTGGGCCCACGGCCCCCCTTGGCTGCGCCTCTGCATATTGTTACTGCCTGCCCGAAGCTTTAACAAAAATATACCCCAAAGTCAGAGTGCTGCCCCGACAAGATATCATTGAAACCTGCTATGTTTTGCAGTTTGCGTCATGACAAACGACATAGTCAGATTTTGTCTCAACAGGGAGCCTCAGCTCTGCCAGAGGGCACAATAGATACATGACGAATGTTTTTATTGTCATGTTTATATGTTTGAAATATATTTTGCAGAAGAGACGGTAGAACACCTGCTGTGCTTCTTCCACGAGTTGGAGGTCATGCAGGGGTCGTACCTTGTGAAGTCAGCTCCTGCATTGATGAAAACATGCTCGTCGAGGAGGGCGAGGAAGTGCTGAAATTAAACCTATCAACGCAGTATACCGGCTACTTCCGTGAGGCGCCAAGTTCACGGTGTTCGAGCAACCTGTCCCCACGCGCTTCCCCAACACGGCTTTGGCCATTCCGGAATATGTGATGGAGACGAACGTGTTTGCAAAAGTGCCTAAAGATGTGTCCTTTCTGGTTTAAGACGGGTTGCGGTAGTGCAAAGGGCTCTTCAAGTTTTAGACATGTCCGGAGGCTCTCCAAGGTCGTTTTGTTTAACATAGATATTGCCGCATACGGAGTAATAAATGCACCGCCTTTTCTGTGTCTCACGCCTCTGGAAATGTACGAAAGGGTTCAAGTAACCAGCTTTTATTGGAAGGCGACAGCATGTTAGGTAGCCAAAAATATCGTCAGCGGATTGATGTTTATGGAGAGCCAATGAAGAGAACAAGCTGCATGCCAGTTCAAATCATTGGTTTTCTATGAGCAGCGGGCGAATTTGTAATCATAGAACAGCTATTGTGTGAAGCGAAAACTATGCAAAAGATAGGCATGTGGCTAGTACTAGTATCGAGGGGTATGTATACCTCGCACTGGTAATAGTAGTAGCATGTAATGAGTGGGGAATATAGTGATTAGCTTCGAAATTAGAAGACCGAGTAATCCATCGAGGAAAAGGCGTAAGAGTATAGGAGTTCATCCAAAATTCGGCGCAGTGACACTCGAATAGCTTACAAATTAATGGCAGGTATCGATGGACACTAGCTGGCCAAGGGTAACTACAAAAGGGTGACTTGTGTGCTGCGAATTCTTGAAGAGAGCACCGCTGTAGGAAACTAAAAATGAAAGATTGACTTCTACATGAGGATAAAGTACAAACGAAATTCCCTAAGAAGAAGAACATTGGGTTTTTTACGACGCATTCGACTATTTGGTTTCACAGCGTCGCAGACCACTCACGCGGATTGGTCGTGGGTGAACTCGAAAATCCCGCCGGTTGCGGGATTTGAACCGACGGTCTTGCAACAAAGAGTCGAAGGCGCTACCAACTGAGCTATCGCGACACCTAAAAGATAACCACCAAACGAGGAGTAATGACAATAGAGTAGCCCGTGAAAGAAGGGTAGGTGACTGAGAGAAACACTTGGATGAAGGGTAACAGCGAGGGAGTAACTCTGTGACCGCGAGTTATCATGATGTGTAACAATTGGGTAGTCAGTGGAGGATAACTCGTAGGTTAAGAGTAACTGATAAAGAGTACCTCGTAAGTTAATAGTAACTGATAAGGAGTAACCATGGCACCAAGAGTAAAAAGAAAGGGTAAGCCCGTCGTCCTGGTGTAACTGAACCCGCAATATGAGAGTTGCAGAACCATGGTCTGAGGGGGTTGGAATCGGCTGTGTACCAACGCCCAACGATTTGCGGGTTAACCCGCGAGTCGGAGTAAATTCGTTTTCAGTGTGCAATGTCTATCGGCTCGGAATTAGTTATGTTCATCTCGACATTACTGATGACGCCATAGGGGTGAAGTAAAATGAATCTGACTATTCTGAACCACTGCTTAACTCTAGACAATATCAGTCAGATGGTCCGTATCAGTGAATATGCAAACAAAAGGGCAATAACTGTCACTTGCATACCTGCATGTATGTGGTGAAATCAGGTTCAAGTAAAATCGGGTCAAGTCAGGTAACCGTGAATTTGCCTAGACCTGTGCACGCGATGCATGTTTGTCGGTCACAAATACGTGTTGGATAAGAAAATCGATATTGTATAGTCGTATCTGTAAGGGAAAACAGCTGAAATACTCATTCGGTTCTGGCACACTATTCGTCATGGGATGCATGCAACGCTATGTCGTCTTTAAATTGGTCCCTACCCAAGGGTAATAATTGAGGACAACTCCAGTGTAATTTTGAGGCCATTAATTCGAATTGGGCGTTCAATGTTGTCATCTAAAATATAAAGCGAGACATTTTCAGCAACATTGTAATATTTTGAGAGACAAACGAACAGGTTATTGCATGACAAACAATGGGGGGGGGGGATATGGTAATGGTATGGTATTGTAAACAATGGTATGGTAAACAATGACGTCAGGGATGATGCTTGGTCAGGTCCCGCGTTATTGGTAGGTATAGGGTCCACAAATGGACGTTTGTCGTCGCCAGTGCAGCCAAGCACCTACGAAGCACGAGAAATCATGCATGCAAAACATGCACACATTTGATATGAAATAACCTTGAAGCAGGTTAAGAATGGATCTGATTGACCTGACGCACTTGAAGGCATGACAACTATATCTAAATGTGTGCTCAGTCGAACATATCGTTTCATTTTAACCTCCCATTAATTGGGGAATTAATGCCGAAATGTGAGCGTTTACAATAAGTGACTTTATGACGCATGTTCAGCTTATCTGCAAGGATATTGAGTTCAATTGTTTGTTGTAAGGCGTGGCCTAGTTGTTCCTGTGAAGGAATCCAACGTTTGAGCTTGATAGTGTTCACGGTTCTGGCGCTATTCAACACAAAAAGGGAAAGCCCCACCCCGTCCCCCATTGCTTGCGGGTTAAGCCAAAATTATTAGTCCGCAATAGGCTAGTGGTAGTAATTGTGTTTTCCAGCGGCCCACTTACCCAGCCGGGCAATATTTTGTTTTGTTCGCTGACATGCATCTTCGAACCTGGTAACAAAAAATGCAAGCAGAGCTTACGAGACTCTAACTTGATATGAGCTGAGATGGGTGATCTGATTCGTCTTTCGGGCGTGACTCGAGTCACAAATGTGTCTGAGGTTCCTCCCAAAACTTGACGACCGACTACAATGGCCAACTTATGGCTGAAGACAGGTGTGAATATTGATGCACAAGTATTGTCCAAAAACCTGGCCTGTAGCCTATAAATTGACCTGCTATGTGAACAAGGCTGGAGATATCTCACCAGGCCAAGGGTTGTTGGGTTGGATGTCCAGGGATTTGAAAATGTTCATTGAAATCTGAAAATTACAAAATAGGATTAGCAGGGTAGGAAACCAGAGCGTCGGTATGCCCACCACGACCCACCCGGGATCGCCAGCAATGCATAAGTCATATGCATATATCATGCACATGTCAGCCTGGCCGTCCTCAAGCACATATGAATGCAGTATGTATATTCATTCCTATTCGGTTGGTAGGTCGGTCGCAATTTGTGGAATGACGCACGAGCAAAGTTCTCTTTGTCGTGGATCCTGCTCACCAGGCACCTTTGCCAACACTCGGATTAAGTCGACCAGCATTAAAGCAAACTCAAATAACAGCAACCCTATCTACGCGAATTCATTTTCATATGGTTTAAGCTAATTCCTGTGTGGCTGGGGGTGGGGGTTATCAGCATTTGGATTCGTTTTTCTCAGATAATTCCCGGACCACATACTTAGACCTTCGTAACGTTCACCAGCTATATTGTTTGTGCACACCCCAAGCAATAGAAAAACAAAAAAAAGACAAGTTCTGCACATGGAAGTTCTGCAGGTCATTAAGTCGACGTCATTAATTATGGATGGTTGTTAATTTCATTCTTTGTGCTGTGCGATTGTTTTTATCATACCTCAGAAAATCATTGGATGTCCCATTGTCCAGGGGGCACGCCGGTGGCGAAGAAGATGCGGCGCAGCTCTTCGACGAGCGTGCGGGCGGTGGCCTCGTGCCGACACTCACGATGGGTTAACCCGACAGACGGTCAGCGTACACCAGATAGGTCCATCCTGCATGCTCAAAATAATCTGCGGAGACGGACACTCGAAGACTCGCGACTGGATAGGAGTTGGCCGCTGGGGTTCGGTTCGTTGACTGGCCTGTCGTTTTGGACATTGTGTGCAGTTGTTGACGATATTAGCCACGTCCTTATCTATCCCGGGCCAATACACCGCCTGTCACCCTCGTCTTCTGGTGCGGTCAGCCCCCTAGTGTGCGGCGTCCAGGACCTCCCGTCGCAGGCTGCGCGCCATTGTTAGACGCTGGCCGAACACTAGGAGCACCCATCGCAGGTGAGGCGGTCCCGCATCCCTCAATATGGACGGACGGCTTCCTCAAGATTCGCCTTATGTATCCGAAACCCGGCCAGGGTGACCTACAACAGGGCCTTTTGTTCGTTATCCGTGCATGCTGCATCACGCACTCTGGCCAGTGTCATATCGGCATCTCCCAGGTCGTCGCACCACATTGCAGCCGAGGATTGATGACACTGCGCACCTGGTGGGCAATCTCTGGGGGACGAGTGGTCTAGGGGTAAGATGCTCGTCTCACAATCGAAAGGTTGTGGGTTCGAGTCTCACCTGTCGCTACTCTTCGCCCGCGACCAATCGGCGTGAGAGATTGGCGACGCAACATGACTTAACGGTCGACTTGTCGTAAAACCAATAACCAACCAGGGCAATGTCTCTCTCAGCTTCCTCGTCGTCCTTCGTGGGCTTGTCAACAGGTGCGCGGGACAGAGCATCTGGGACCGCATGCAGATTGCCGGTTCGCCAGACGGCGGTGAACGTGAACGGAACCAGTTTTTTTCCGGAGGCGCAGCAAATATTGGTCGCTGGCAGATATTGGTTTTCAATATCTGCCAGCGACTTGCTGTCGGGAAGAGGGATCAGCGGCTGGTGGTTTGTGATGATGCTGAAGGTGGGCAGACCGGCCAGGTATGTACGACACTTTCGCACGTTCGAGGCGATTACCAACAGTTCCAACTTCACTGCTGCATGCTGTGACTCCGAGTCTGTGAGGAAGCGAGATCCGCGCTGGACGACCTTCCACACGTCTGCATAACGCCCCACAGAAGATGAGGCTGGGCTCGGCGAACACCAGCTTGTCTGGGTTCAGGGTGATCCCTTGCTGGTCGCAACGCTCCAGTATTTGGGTGATGTGAGGCAGATGCGAGGAATAGGTTGCGTCATGGGCCAGTATGTCATTACATAACTTGCAAGTGTTGGCAATGTCGACGAGGGCAAGGTTAACACGTCGGTTACGCTCGTCTCCGCTGATAGGCAGGCCTATCACCCCTCGACGGAAGCTAAATCGTCCCCACGGCGTGATAAAGCATGTCAGGTCCATGTCGTCCTCAGCCAAGGGTATCTGGAAGTACCCTGACTTGGCGTCGAGCTTGGTGAAGTAGCGGTCGCGTACAGTGATGCCCGACTCCAGATCATGTGCCGTGTGGGAAGATGTGCGGCGCGTTGAACATACATATTCAACGCCGTCAGGTCCATTGTGAGCCGTATGGCTTTCCATTCTCACCCGCGGGCGCCTTTGACACGAGTACCATTGGTCAAATGGTACCATTGCTCATTCAGTGGAATGAGTAACGGATTATATGACCCTTTTCTGAACCAGCGTGTCGAGCTGCTCTTTCACGGACGTTCGGTATGCATAGAGAATCACCCTGACGGCCATGAGAGCCCGTGGCTTGGCGTCGTCTGTTAGTTCTGTGCACATGGGCTCACCACTCATCTCACGAAGCTGGCCGTTCGGGGCGAGTATCCAGAGAAACACCGCCTTGAGTTGTTCCAGATGTGCAGCTCGCTGCGCTGGTGTTGGGCCGCCCGTTTTCGGCGGCCAGCCGATACGTGAGAGACGGCCGCATCTGGTTGCGTCGCGGCTATCGACGAACCTGGAGCCTGGTGCTGGCACATGTGCCAGTGGTAGCCCTCCCGGGCCATGCGGCGTCCGCGCGGCGAAGATACAGCGCTGAGCTGCGGCTGGGGGCCCGGACCTCTAATGGCGGTGGGCGGTGGCAGGGGCGGCGAGAGATCACGAGGGGTCACGTCGAGGGTCAGCTGCTTCCGAAATCGCTGTGATAGGATCGCGAGACGCACGCAATCTATCCAGGGAAGCAGGACATTGTCTAGCCCCCGAACGACGGTCACGTGTGACGATGTCGCTCTGTCTCTGAAAACAAGTTCGCATTGGAATGATCTCACACGTTCGAACTCGTGACCGCCTGTCGCATGCAAACGGGCACAAATGAGCTGCATGTCGATCATACCCAGCTGTCTAGCCTCATCCACGTGTATGGTTGTGCCCTTCGCCCCAGAGTCCGGGATCCACACAAGGAAGCACTGTCCCTCACGTTGCATGACGAGCACCCTCACACGTAGTGCTTAGATCGGCACCCCATCGCCGCAGACACAGTGCATCACCAGTCCGACGTGACTGACCAGCTCCAGAGACCTGTCAGGCAATCTCCTTCCACGTGGGAGACTGCTGTGCCGCCAGCTGGCGGGGAGAGGGCTGGATGGGCCATGTCTGTCAGCGCGGGCACGGCGGGGGCTACCGCGGCTGTCGTTCGCAGGGGCTGTGCGCCGAGGGCTGGGAGACGGGCTACGGCGGTAGCAGGCGGATTCGTAGTGGCCTCGCCTGTTGCAGATCTGGCGGCAGTGAGTGCGTGTGGGACACTGGTGCAGCAGCTCCCTGGGGTGCCAGGGTCCATGGCACCTGCTGCATCGTCTGTCGCTGCAGCCCTCGTGCGCTGTGATGCGATCTTGTCGGTACGCGATGCCGGCTGAAGCGGGCCGGTTTGCGGGGCTGTCGAGTCAACGTGCGAGTTTTCTGGGGCACGGCCGATGTCGATGCATTTTTGTAGCGACAGGCCTCCGTCACTGGGCAGGACTCGGAAAATGTCCTGATCTCGAATCCCCGTGACAATCTTGCCGCAGAATTCTTCCTCGGTGCAATGGGGGAAGAAATCACAGAATGCGCGGCTTCCTTCAGCACAATCAGGCAGTCGCCAAAGCGCTCGCCGTCAGCTTGCTGGCGCAGGTAGAAGTTCCAGCTGTTCAGAATCACCGAATGCTGGCGCCGAAAATTCCTCTCCATGGATGACATGATGGTTGTTATATCGCTGTCGCTGCCCACATCGAGGATATGCGTGGCAATGCGTGTTCATTCTTCGTCCAGAAGAGCGAGGAGCACAGCCCGCTGCTCCAGCCTCGACATGGTGTCCATGCCGGTCGGCATTACATAACCATCAAGCTTCAGCCGCCATGCAGCGAACTCCCGGAGGCTGGCCGTGGACACCAGGGCTCAAAATAAGCGCCGTCCTAGCGATAGCGTCGGCGACCAGATGCTGGCTTACCAGGCTTCAGTGGCGACCAAAACCAGAATTTTGTTTTGATACGTCCGTCAAGATTTTAGCCACGAAGGACATAATTCGTCGATATATCAGTAATTTGTATTTAGCAGCACTGATCTTTTTCCAGATGACAAGTATACTAGGACCGTACCGCGAATTCTACCAAATATCCCGTACCTCTTGCTTGCCACGTTTATACTAGAATCTCCCGTCGGCACAGGACGGCGCTTTCCAGACAACCACAATGCTAAACCAATGGCATACCGTGGTAGCCAAAAGCGCCGTCGGGACGGAGACCAAATGGTTGTCGTGGTCGTCGCCTAGAAATCTAGTTATAAATATGGAATTTGAAATCAGGCAACTCTTGGTGACTTGTTCAGTCGTTCGTTCGAAAATTGGTGTATGGGCAATTGTGCCCAACCGTGGTGGTGGATTAATGTCGTGTTTTTGTGAATTGATTGCTGAACTGCCTGAATTAATATTGCCATTTACGAGGTAGGTGCGTAGTTAGATATCCAGGCGTGGACTATTTGTAAAAGATGAAAACCAGCAAAAGGTTAAAATGACAGGGGAAGGATGCAAGCCGGAAAAATAATAATAAGGGGAAGCGTTTTGTGGCCACAAAGGATGTTCGTGTTCAGGAGCCGAGCAGAACATCCACAAGCACACCAAGAACAAACATGAGGAGCATGAGTGAAACTAGAAGCACACAATTTGGCAGAATTACGGCTGTAGTGAACTCGCTGCAGTATACATTTCATGACCCCAGGTCAATGCCTTCAGGGTCAAATGAGGTCACAATCAGCCTCCACTCCACCCCAGCCTGCACCGCCCGTACGTACAGAAAGTATGCACGTTCCACTGCAGAACGGTAGATAGACCGTTCATACGTACGCTCGCTACTACGCGGGTACAGACCGTGCGTGCTGTCGTTACGGTCGGTAGTACGGACCCATCGTGCGATCGTTACGGTCAGCGTTAAGACAATGGGACCATTCATTCCCATTCAAAATACCACACATTTTTTGCTCTTTATTTGTGCGGAAGAACTTCGGTTTCTCTTGTCCCGAAGAAAGAACGTTTAGCTCTGCTATATTCTATTAAGAAAGAAAATGCCTAGGCTAGAATGCTAAACCTGCAATGACACATCAGGTCTAAGGCATTAAAAATTCCCCAAGCTATCTAGGTTACATTAGGCATTATTTGGCATTGTACATTATTCTTCATTATGCTACCCCACTCAAATACCAATATTTGGTATTATATTGCATACCAACTGGAAAGTGCCTATGCACTTGTGCTGGTAATAAGTGGCTAGGTAGGCCACATCCCACAGCATCTTAATCATATCAAGGAACATGTTTTTACAATATTTATGTCTTGAAATGCCATATGACATATGTAGATTCCTCCCAACATTTACACTCTGGACAATGCTGCACATGACCATATCTTTTTACCTAGGAATGTATCTACCTTGGTACCTATCCACCTACATACATACCTAGGTACCTACCTACACAGGAGCTTGTCTTAATCATGTTCAAAAACATTATCTCACAATTTTGTGTATTATTGCACTTCAAGGTATCCAGGAGACAAATTGTACACACATTTTACCCCACAAAGCAAAAATGGAGTTAGGTTTGGTTAGGTTAGGTGAGGCTATGCCTTTCTCTTCAGTTGGAAAAAACTTCCCATTTTTTGTAGATTTTGTTCACAAAAAGTGCTCTTTTCTTAAAAGCAGGTTTAATTTAATCTGTTAATCTAGTTAACTAGGCTCTGCAATGTAAGGTTTTTAAGTTGAAAATTCTTCAGAAGTAAATGGGAAATTTTCCATTTCTTTAGGAATTTATTTTCCTGCATGCAAGTTTAGGGTTACGCTGCGTTACATTTTTGCTTACTCTTGAACATTATTTGTATGCTATGTTATCAAACTCCAGCCTGTTTTTTTGGTGTTATTTTGCCTGCCAACGGAAAAATATGCATTTGCAGAGGAAATGAGTGGTCACACAATGCTATCCACCTACATAAACATTGCATTGGTGGAAAAATAAATTGCAGGAATAAAAAATGTAGCAAAAAGTGCAATTTAATACAATTTGGTTTCTTGAAATGCCAACATTACTCAACTCAAAGTCCCATTTCAAGTGTTCTTTTGCCTGTCAATTGAAAAAGTAATCATTTTCAGAGAAAATGAGTGGCCACATCATGTTAACCATGTTAATAAACCATTGGAGAAGTAAATCCAACAATTAACAAATACCTGAAGTCAAAAATTTACCACCTTTTGTGGCAAGAATATCAACTGATACTTTTTAGTTAATTAAATTGAAAACCGCAACCTAGGATATCCTATCCTAACACCTGCTTTACAGATGAAAACATCTGATTACTGATTAGCACGTCTTGCATGCAGTCCAACCTGCAAATTACTGAAGTTCTGAAGATGGCAAGTGGAAAAGGTTTAGGTAAAGATATATGTAAGAATATTTAAATATAGAACTGGTGCTCATAATTGGTCTTAATGCTTTGCTTTTCTTTGCCATCCAGCTTGCCATATCAAAATTTGATGAGCCATTTACAATGCTTTGTTAAAGAATAAGCTGCAATGCTAATATGCATGAATATTACAGCACAATGCTGGTACTTTTCTTTGGATGGGTTTCATCCATATATCTAGAATAGGATATATCTAGGACAGATGGTCTTTTTCTACTCTGGAGAGGATATCTGTCTTTGGCATCCCAATTTAGTGCAAAATGAATACATGCATGTTATTATGTCAGATTTGAAACTATAATAATTGTGCCAGAATGTGTGGGCACTGTAGAAACATTATGGAACATGTCCAGATGTATTGAGTTATGCTTGAAAAAAATGATGCTTGGTTCAAGCATCCTTTTTGCCAAATATCCCTGGATATGCACTATTATATTTTTTTTTCTGGAACTATGCTAGATATGTCCAGAATAATATGCATTTTTCAACTTGGTTCAACATATGGCAAAAACTGAAAACGAGTAAAATTTGGATACTACATTTCCCTTCAATAGAGCTGTCATCAGCTGTAACATATTTGCATATATGCAGTATGTTTGGTGCTGTATGCCAAAATTCAGGTGGAATTCTTTAGTTTCAAAGAAAGGAATGTTGAACATGGCTCAATTTGTTTTTTACTGTTGCATTTCGAGAGCACAATGCTTGGCATTCCATTCCAAAGTTACAATTTTGTCTTTTTGAACCATACACTCCTTTTTGTATTTGGCCAGTCAGCTTGGGCATGTATAAAACAGGAGGAAGTTTGCAGTCATTTTCAAACATCTCCAATCTTGTGGCCAAAAAGACCATGCTTTTTCATGGAGGATAGTGTTCTGGATGACAAACATCCAGCACAGGAACATTTTTCCAATTCTGGTTGGACAGATTGCATGTCAGCAGTCACCACGGTTGGATTTGTATTTTGTAATCCTGGATGTGGAGAGGAAAATGTATGGGTAATTGAATATGGAGAGGATATTGCTATTGGGGTTTAGGGGCGCATCGACTGCAGAGGTCATGCAGCGAGAGGATATTATTATTCCAGTCAATGACATCGGAATATCGCCCTACACTTTCCAGTGAATCTTGAGCACATCACAGAGCAGTTCATAGTCTAACAGCACCATCGAACCTCCAAGGGATAAAATGAGGAAGATTTCCTCAAGAGGATAATGTTCTGGATGCCGCAAATACAGGAATATCGTATTTTTCCAACCATAGCTGTCACTAATCTGGTGGTATAACTATATACCCCTTTTCTGATCACTATCGATTGCATATCCTTCCCTGTTCGACTGAGTGGGACAATAACATGGTGCAAGACTTGGATCGTTGGCGCAATATCTTGATATCTTATGGCCGACCAAATGTTTCACTTCAACTTCGCATTATTAGCGTTGATCTCAGTTACCCCACCGTCGCCTATTAATAAAAGTCCCCGCATGCATTGCGTTTTGTGTGAACCCTTTTCTCTTTTATCAAGCTAAGGGGATGTCGGCCTTCACCTTGATACTGACTCCGCACTACAAGAACCGAACTATGAGCATGGATTTGCTAGGCTGCTCCAAAGTACAACAATATCAAGAAGTGATCCTACAAGATTGACATCCGCATAGTCAGTGACCTGCGCGCCATCCGGGAGTCGCCGACCTAGAGCGTCGTCGGCACTGCACTGGCAGCTGCGTCTCGCCTGCACATTAGCGTGTTGACTCCCAACACCGTGCCACCAGAGTCCGTCCGCGCCGCTTACCACGTCCTAAAGAAACTGCTGCGCTCGCAGTGCAAGTGTCGGCACTGGTGGTGCATCTGTGGCTTATCTCGCCGAGGGCGTGGTTGAAAGTGTGGCAAGCACAGATATAGCCATGTTTGGCATAAACCACGTGCTGACCACCAAAACGTCTCACATCAGTTGATTGTTCGGCGGAACGCCCCTGCCGTGGGCCCGTGACGTGGCACACACAGACTATCACATACAGAGTGCTGCAAAGAAACCCTCGCTTGAACAATTTTATCTTCACAAGCATTGGGGGGGGGCGATGGAAGGAACTGTGATCTCCCACCACAAGTCGTCCAGGGATCTTTAGAGCTTAGCATAGTTTTCGTCTTTCGAGATATGGTGAAGTAGAAATGACTACTTGTGATGCTTGTGATGACTATTGGAGGCGGCCACTGCCGTACCTGTGAGGCGGCCGCTGTCACGGCTGTGAGGCGGCCGCTGTCACGGCTGTGAGGCGACCTCTGCTGTGGCTGTGAGGTGGCCTCTGCTGGTGCTGTGAGGCGGCCGCTGTCACGGCTGTGAGGTGGCCTCTGCTATGGCTGTGAGGCGGCCGCTGTCACGGCTGTGAGGCGGCCACGCTGCGACTGTGAGGCGGCCGCTGGCACGGCTGTGAGGCGGCCGTTGTCAGGACTGTGAGGCGGTCGTTGTCATGGCCGTGAGGTCGCCGCTGTCATGGCTGTGAGGAAACCGCTGCCGCACCTGTGAGGTGGCCACTGTGACGGCTGTGGTGTCACCACTGCCGCACTTGTGAGACGGCCACTGCCGTGGCTATGAGGCGGCCACTGCCGCGGATAAAACTGATAGGCAGTGGTGTAAATGTTGATATCAGTTGCGCCTTATCTTAAATTGTCTACAAAAATCATTCTTCCTGAAGGACGCTATTTAGAAATGCACCACCGACATTCATTTGGACCAGGATACCATTCATATCAGCGTGTTTTCATGTTTATTCCACAAAATGTACCCAGCTGAGAAATGTGCTTAAGAAGATCTTAAACAAAGGGGCTTATGCCTCCTAGTTGGTTCAGTTACTACCATCCACGTATAGAAGTACTGTACCTGTCAGCAATGAATAAACGTTCGTTGTTTTGTGTGCAACATGATGTAGATAACAGTTAATCGGAGTTCTAAGTATTCATATGGGACTCGACATTTCATCTCTTATATACACGATGGAAGATTGCGAGCAATTGATGTCAGATTGCCAAATATCGCTTGGGATTTTTCATCTTTATGTGCCAAACTCCAGATTGTGTCATCCTTAGCTATCTTCGAGCAAATTTTGTTCATCCCCCACTGTCTCCGAGCGACTTTGCTCATCTGCACAGTCAATGACAAATGGTTTACAGACAGTCTCTCAGTCTCTTCCTTGCATGCGACGGTGACGGATTTAGAAGTTCCTATCGGCAGGACACTCCTTTTGGCGCGCCACAATTTATTCAGGGTGCGAAGCGACACCTATTGCTGAGGAAAAAATCGATGAAAAGCTGGAAGGCAGACAAATTTTCAAAAAGGAGCAAACGAAAAAAGCACGTTTTGGAAATTTGATGTTATCCAATCCCGATGGAGGGCCGCCACTTCCTCCCCCCTCCCCATTGGACCCGTTCCTGATCGGCGACCAATTTCCCAGAATTGAATTTCGTCGGCGACCAGGAAAGGTTTTTTTTAGCCCTGGTGGACACCAGCCGTGGTGGCGGAGTGGCGGCGGCGGCGGCCATGTGCTGTCTGTGGGCGTGTTGGCCAGCGTGGGCCGCTGGCACGTCCGCAGGCCGTGACTCGACATGGCTCCGGTCGGGAAGTGTCGTCTGGGTCGACGACATCATCGTGATCAGCTGTTGGTCCTGGTCAGCCGTCGTTTTGAAGTGGCGCTGCACAAGTGCCGTCAGCGCCACCACTGCGGCGGTCGCGGGGTCACTCGCCGCCCGGTCCCGGGTCCGGCGTATCACTTTTACCGTCCGCCATTCTTGCACTGCACTTCTCAGCCATTCAGCGGTTCACGTGTCCTACCGACCGCGCCATGTTATATTGTTACGTTTCCGTTTTATTGGGTTGGGCACTTCGGCCTGCTCAGGCCATTTCGTGCCGCGAGCAGAATGAATGAAATTTATGTTATGACAGTCAGTTTATAACTCTTGAAGCAAGTTGGTTTTTCGGAGAAAAATGAAAAGTAGATTGATGAGGAAAGGGTGCTGATCTCCTAATAGTGTGGGTAAAGAAAAGGGGATGTTGTGTGTACGGCAGTAGTTGGTAAGTATTTTTATATGGTCATGGTAACGTTGACAGTGTAGGAGAATATGTGAAACTGTAAGATGAGTGTTGCATGATGGGCATGAAGGTCGTGGT
Source organism: Ashinkailepas kermadecensis (assembly GCA_034440615.1). NCBI lineage: Eukaryota > Metazoa > Arthropoda > Thecostraca > Neolepadidae > Ashinkailepas > Ashinkailepas kermadecensis. Next base: position 21,880 of record JAOTOM010004693.1, on the reverse strand, counting down.
GAAGCAGTGTAAATATATCGATGGGTGAGAAAAGTGTGACCTATGCGGAGCCGTGATAGAACTATTTCTTGTCTGTTTTGTTATATGATGTGGTCCAGTTTTCGATGACAGGTTTGATGAGACGTAATTGTGTGTAGTTTGTGGTTTCAGTCCATTGTTGGTTCCAAAAATGTCGAATGTACTGTCGTATTGTTCATTTGATGACGTCAAAATGTAGTGGGATTTCTGTGATGTGTGTTAATTGTAATCATTGTTTTGCGAAATGATCTGCTTCCTCGTTTCCTGGGATGCCACAGTGACTTGGCACCCACAAGAAACGGACCTTCATGCCCATCAGATGAAGTGTTTCAAGTGTGTCGTAAATGGAGATATGGCAATGGTGTGAAAAGCAAAGTGAAGAAAGAGGCTGAAGAACAGATTTTGAGTCGGAACAAATGACGACATGGCGCATGGGGTGACATATTGAACGGTTGCGAACATAGCGAAGGGCAATGAGAATGGCGTGCAATTCGGCGATGAAAATGGAGGTCCCGTCTGGTAGGCGATGCTGTTTTGTGTGTCTATTTGAAACAATGGCATTTCCTGTGCAATTTGCGTTTTTGGATCCGTCGGTGAAAACAAAAGGAACATGGCGATAACGACAACGAAACTGGTGGAATTTTTGTTTGGCGTATTCTGGACAAAGTTGTGATTTTGGAGTGGTGGTGAGATAGAAAATATGTTTTTCGGTCATCTGCCACGGTGGTGTAGTTGGTGGAGAGAGAGCAGTAATATGTGGAATGTTGTATTGAAGTTGTGTTGAAAATGTATTAATGCGTGAAGCTATGGTAAGGCCGGTTCGTTTTTCGGCGAGACCTAAATATGCGTGGTGTAGATTTGGGAGAATTTGTAAAGATGCGTGTGTAGGGTAGTGTTCTCTAAATTGAATTTTTGCGGCATACCTTAGTCTTTGTTCAATTCTTCGGAGAGCTAATGGTGGAATTCCTGATTCGATTTGTAAAGAAGTAATGGGAGACGTGGTCATTGCACCGAGGGCTAAACGGATGAATTTATTTTGTATGGTATCCAAAAGTTTCAAAGCGGAGGTACTGGCACCGGCATAGACTAGCGACCCATATTCTATGATGGGAAGAATTAAGGATTTGTAGAGATGTAAAAGCGTATGACGATCGGCTCCGAATGAGGAAGAAGTAATACAGCGAAATAAATTGAGTCGGTGAAAACATTTGGTCTGAACGTGTTTGATGTGTTGATACATGGAGAGTCTCCGATCAAAAATAATGCCTAGAAATGTAAATGAATTTACAAAAGGTATGTTGTTGTTACCGAGGTGAAGTGGTGTGTCTGGGTTCGGGCAGGGTGTCGATTTGCTAAATATCAGTGTTGCAGATTTTGGGGCCGAAAAAAGGAAGCCATACTTTACGGACCATTCGTGTACTCGGTCAAGTGCGTTTTATAATCGAATTAAACAATTTTCATATTTTTTTCCGGAGCACCAAATCGCACTATCGTCCACAAATAGCGAGTATGATAGATTGGTAGGCATGTTATCGAAAATATCATTAATGATGATGTTGAATAATACTGGTGAAATACAACTCCCCTGTGATAATCCGTTCTGAAGAAAATGTGGATCGGAAATCGCTGATCGGCACCGGAGATGGAAATGACGAGAACCAGACAGAAATCATATCAAATAATGAGCTAAATTCCCTTTGACGCCGAAGTAAAGAAGTTTCGAAATTAATGCGGGTTTGTATACCATAACATATGCTTTACTAATGTCTAAAAATACTGCGATGGTGTGTTCGTGTTTTTTATAACCAAGGCGGATGTCGGTTTCTAATCGAATGAGATGATCTATTGTACTGTGTCCATGACGAAAGCCGCATTTAATTGGAGATAAAAGAGAATTTGTTTCTAGGTACCAGGTCAGTCTTTTTATAATCATACGTTCCAAAAGTTTTCCTAGACAACTGGTGAGAGCGATGGGTCGGAAATTGTTGGGGTTGCTGTGATTTTTGCCGGGTTTTGGTATAGGAATTATGAGGGCTTCCTTCTAGGATTCGGGGAAGGTATGACTTGACCGTAATGTATTAAATGTTCGTAAGATGCAATGTTTCGTGTCGTCGGATAAATGTCTGAAAAAAGAATAATGTAAATTATCGGGACCTACAGAAGTATTACCGGTGGAGGAAATTGCAGCATCCAGTTCTGAAATTCGAAAAGGGGTATTGTATGTTTCAGTGTTGTCTGAATCGAATTATGCTAAATCGGTGTGAAAAGTGTGTTGTGCATTTGGCAAGAATTCCGGTTTGTAATTGCTATCGGAGCTATTGTGGGCCATGGTGGCCGCTATTGTATTTACTATTTTTTGTGGGTCTGTAATTGTGGTATTTTGGATTTTGAGGGCCGGAAGTGATTTAAATAGGGTGCGTCGAGACAACCGGAGGATTAACTGCCAGATTTTGCTTAAAGGTGTTTGAGAGGTGAGTTGCTGTAAATATAATGACCATGAACGGCGACGAGCTTCGCGAATGATGCGGCGTGTCTTCGCACGTTCATAATTACGGCTGACTAAATTTTGTTGGTCGGGATGGCGTAAATATTTTCTAAATGCTCTTTTTCTTGTGGCTATTGCTCGGGAAACTTCTATCGACCACCAGGGGACTGGTGTTTTTTTTGTGAAAGGTCTTGTTAGTGGAATAGCGGTGGAAGCTGCGCCGAGAAGTGTTTTGGTAATTTGGTTGATGTTTTCGACGGGAGAAATGTTGGGGTTGTATTGAATATGTGAAAGTTCCTGAAAAGTTGTCCAATCGGCCCTCGAAATTTTCCAGCGAGGGATAAAACTGGGTGTCGTATCTGCCGCAGTTGAAAATGTGGGTGTTAATTTAATGGGGTAGTGATCGCTGTCATGAATATCAGTGTCTATGGTCCAATCATAATCATTGGCCAGAGTCGGAGAGCATATTGATAAATCAATAGCTGTTTCTGTATTATGTCCAAGGTGAAAAAGTTGGTTCTCTGGTGTTCAGTAATACTAAATTATGTCGGTCTAAAATTTGTTCAATGATGCGGCCACGAGTGTCTGTAAGTGTGCGTGTTCTATCCCACGCTGGGCTATGGGCATTAAAATCGCCAGGGAATATGAAAGGATTATTTAATTGTGTTATGAGGTTGTCTAATTGTATCAAAATGTATGTGTTATCTGTTTGTGGTGGAATATAAATGGAACATACATCCACATTCCTGCCATGTAAACGTAGAGTACAAGCTACTGGTTGTAAAGGTGAATTAAGTGTAATTTGTGCATGTGTAAAATCATTGTTGATGTAAAATGCTGTACCGCCACTGCGATGAGGACCACGGACCTCGTCGTGACGGTACAGCGAGTAATTGAAAATATTGAAATTATATGTATCGGTGGGTAAGAATCGGGTTTCCTGTAGTGCTATAAGAATCGGAGTGAGTAAACTAAAGAAAGCCTTCATTTCTGCCCATTTGGAGATTAAACTACGGCAGTTCCATTGGAGAAATATGGACATTGGTGAGAATTCATATTTGTCGGCATCTTTCGGTGTCTGGCGCAGCCACGATTGCAGCTCGGGCGGGCATGTGGGTTGGGTGCGTCCGGCGGAGGTTTATCCGCCTGAACCGTCCGACAGGCTGGTGACCTTGGCAGCCGGCTCACGTCGGCCGGCCACTGCCGTGGGGGATGCCCGCCGGCTGGGAGTTGGTCGGGTCACGTGGGCGCTGGCCGGCGCTGGACAAGCCGGGCCGGACCGCCGGACCGCCGGCCCGCTGACGGGGAACGAGAATTTGCTCCCGCAGCGGAGTGACTGCGGGGCCTATCACTCCTCCCTGGAGTGGTCCGTTTGTTTGGAGCCGGAGTGGTCTGAGTGTTGGGAGCCAGGGTGGGTTGTGTCGGAGTGGTCTGAGTGTTGGGAGCCAGGGTGGTTTGTGTCGGTGTGGTCAGTGGAGTTAAGTTTTTTTAGTGGAGCTAAACCGGGAATCATGTCTGTTTGAATCGAGGCAGAAATAATGTTGACGCGACGTGTGGGGGGAGCAACGGTGGCCGCCTGAGCATACGTTTTCGTTGACGGGGAGGTGGGTTCGACAGACCGTCTGGCCTGGGGGTATGACACCCCGATCGTGGCCTTCACAGCGCAGACCTCCTTTTCCTTGCGCCAAACTGGGCAGAGGGGTGATGTGGTCAGGTGATCGGAGGTGTTGCAGTTGAGGCAGTGGGCAGGTTTGGAGCAGGTGGATTCGGGATGAGGTGTTTCGCCGCACTTAGGGCATCGGGCTGGTTGGCGACATGTTTTGCTGCCATAGCCGAAGCGCTGGCAGTTAAAACAGCGGAGAGGATTAGGAATAAAGACACGGCCTTGGAATCGTAGGTATCCGGCGAGTAGGGTCTTGGGAAGAGTGGTAGAATTGAAGGCAAGGACAAGGAGGCTCGTATCACGCTTCTAGCTGTCTTTGAAGGAAGTGATGCGGCGGACGGGGGTTATCCCCTCCGGCCCGAGCTCCGCCTGAATATCTGCCTCAGACATGAAGCGGAGCTCAGGCGCGAAGATGATGCCCTTGGTGGTATTGCGGTTGGAATGGAGGGAAATTGCGACGGATTTACCACAAAATGTGATGGTACGGAGGAGGGCTTTGGTCTGGGCTCGGGTTTGGGTTTATATGACAAGGGTTCCGTTGGCAGGGGCTTCGATGTCAGGATTGGCTAAGGAGCATATAGCGAGGAGTTGTTTCGTCGGCCAGAAAACGTTGATACGGCGGAAGGAAACGGTTTCCTCGTCAGGCTTTACCACGATGTATGATCCAGCACTGTCGAGGTATGGTTCGATAGGTTCAGGTTGGGAGGAGGTGGTCTGGTTCGAGCGTGGGTCAGCGGCGTGGAGAGTGATGGTCTGGTCTGGATTGCGAGGCGTGGTCGTGGTCTTGGGACGAGCAGGGGTCGACGAGGCGCAAAGGGCTTCCATGGCGTCATCGAGGGGAATAGTTCGGCGCGGGTCATCAACATTTGCATCAATCGAGGGAGCATCAGGGGCCAGGTCTGTGTTCGTGCGATGGTCGTCGGGTGTGGTCAGAAGAGGAAAATTCGAGTCTGAGTCCGTTGGCGAGCATGGGTCCGTATCCTTTTCCTCTTTTTCCCCATCACGGGGAAAACACCCTACTAAACGAAATCTAAATTAACACGCAGAACAAAGGGAACGGAAATACGGCGACGAAAAAACCAAGTGGGGCGACGGGTGTCACCCCACTGGGAAACGAAATGCGAAAGGAGCGACGGGTGTCACCCCACGAAAATGAAAAATAAACTGCAATAACCAGCAGCCGGTCTGGCCAAAACTGGCACGGCGGAGTAATCAGTAGGCTCTGGCAATGTGGCACCTGATAGCACTGAATACTCCATGTATATTGTTACATTCTCATCGCTCTCTCATTACATTCTCATCAGGGAATGACGTTCTGCATCTGTGCTCATTCAGTGATTTAAGAGTACGTTGTTGCAAAGTTATCAGCTTTCAAACGCGGTATAGCTTGGCCGGCCAGTCAGCTTGAGTTGGTAATACTTCCAGTAGTTGAAGGAAGACTGTTTCGTTCCTCAGCTTCGCTCGTAATCATCGTGAGCATAATGTTGGATTTCCAAGGTGATGGCAGCGCTGAAATAAACCGACGTGGTGTCCACGTACTACCGATAGCACAGCACAGCCAAGCCTAACACTGGCACCTGTGCTCGTACGTTCGGCACCGTGTCGCCATGGCCGTGGCAAGGTGTCGCACCGTTTCCACGAACAGCGTTGATTGATCAAGCTAATCAAGTTTCCACAACTCTATGACCCAGCGCACAGTGTTCAGAGTCTACATGCTGAGTGCGCACGGCAAGCACGCTAGACGACTGCAGTGGGCTCCGCGTGGGCGCCGTCACACCCAAACGGCCGACGTGACGCACCGAGTGAGATAGAATCCTGCGTGGGGTAAGACATGTCACTGGTCAGAGTCATAGAGTCACTGGTCGTCCAGTGATGAATTTATCCCGGTTGGATGTCGTGCAGCGAGGTGGCGCAGTGGAAGCGTGCTGGGCCGATAACCCAGAGGTCCGTGAATCGAAGCCACGCTCTGCTACTGTTGTGCAGAAGTGCATATATTGTCAAAGCTGTCGCCTGTACGAGACGGGTTGTGCAAACTGTTCTCTCACTTGCTATATCTGGCCTTTGCCGGTGATTTACATAATAAACATGGTGCGCCGCTTCACTGGCTACACGTTTCCTCCAGGCCTGCCTCGCTAGACAAGGAAAATCCCATGGTCAGTCTCACGAGACCACCCGTGTAGGCAGTCGAAGACCATATGTCGTAGCGGGGGCTGTGAGGCTGAATGAAAGGAAGAAAATTAGGTTGGTGGCGTTAAGATATATGATGCATGTTGCCGCGACCTATTACACCATCCGCTTAATAACAGGCCCGTTCGCTTGGGGATATTCGTACCTTTCATGTCGTACCATTTTTGTATCCATAGGCACTGATGATAACAATGGCCACCCTATGTGCGTGGATTTCATTTTCTCCCCAAACTTGCCAAACCCATGCTGGGACACTGAGGTCTACCTCGGGGTACTGGCACGTGAAACAAGTCAACAAACAAAGTTGTAATGCATGTATTGACTTCTGGTGTTCGCCCCTTTCATTACGAAAAGAAACTGCCAAAAAATCAACGAAATCCGTACGCGTGTTCGGACAGAACATCGTTTGAATTGATCTCGTTGCAGCTTCAATTAGCACCGTTGCAGAATTAGTTATACATTGGTATCTATATGATGGTGAATATGTATTGATGTATATGTATTTATATATATATATATATATAAATATATATATATATATATATATATATATATATATATATATATATATATATATATATATATATTAGGGTGGCACTTAGATACATGGGAAAATTTACATTTGAGAATTTCTAACGGGACGCCCCCGCAAAATGTGAGGTTGGGTCCCCCATGTCACCCCCATGCCAAAATTTTATGGAAAAATGTTTATATTTAGAGGTGGCGCCAATCCTTTGAAATTCTCCCATAGCCTCCCTATACACCGCAAATGCCTCGGGGTAGGTGGCGCATCCATGCACTTTCGCTGCTAATTGAGCTAGAGCCCCGAATAAAAACAGCGTGTTGACCGTGGCAAGACGAATTCAGTGACACCCATTTTTAAGAGCAAAGGTCAACCAGTGACCTCTGAGGTCAGGTCAAACTTTTTAAATCGACTAAAATTAGACATAATTGGTCGTAGCTCATAGAGTAAATGCGCAAGAGACATCGGGCGAACGCCAAAGACTCCTCTCATTCTCGGGATTCCAATGATGCCTAATATGACAACCTTAAGTCATTTGAGGTCAGTTCATGTCAAGCTACAAATTTGGCCCAAGGCTATTTCCCTTGGCTACTTGGTAACCAAAAATGAAGCTCAATGACTTGAAGCAAGTAAATTCAGCAAATTATATAGTACGAATGACATTAATAAATTCGGCACACAGCTCTACACATAAACTTATTCTATTAATGACACAATTAAACACATACAACTTTTTATTGTATTACCCAAAGCAAAGAACAATGATGGACGTCCATTCCTCACAGAGCCCAGTATGCGATACAGCAATAGCGACCCTAGATCCGCATGCGTACTTCTCAATATTGTTATGTCGGAAATCTAACGAATGATCCCCTGAACGTTGATGCTGATAAGGCACTGACCTCACTTCTTACAGACTGTGGCCTTCTTCCCGTCAGGGTAGCGCCGGCGGTGCTGCTCCACTACCTGCAGAAGGTCCTGGCGCTGGTCTTCGCTCCGGACTGACTTGTTGAAATTTTGCATCAACGCGACAGCTCTCTCTGCGAAGTCGTTCACGACTTTGAGAGACTTGGCTCGCCGAGAGGCAGCGTCGAACGCCGGATGCCCTGACCACATGACCGGGTCCACCTCCAGGAAGGTGTCCATCTCCATCATCGTGAAGAAGGAGGCGGTCGTTTCCTTGACGAAGTCAGCTATATCCATCCTCTTGACATCCTCGTTCTTCATGCTGACGCGCCGCGGCGGCTCTTCTTCTCCATCTTTCCCCAGCGCCCTGACCATCTCCCTCTTCTTCTCCAAACTGATGGTCTCGTCGAAGAATGCCAGGCCGACAAGGCGTTCATTTAAATACCAGAGATGACGGCCAAACACCGCTCATGTTGCCTTGGACAGCTGCTCATCGCGGTACTCAGCCAGCGCCTTGGCGAAGGCCAGGTCCTGCGCCGGTGCTGATACTGGGCACGGTGATGTGTACCAGGCTGGGATGTAGGTGCTCACCGCGAAGACGACGAAGCGCTTGAGGCCGGCCAGCTCCTTCGGCGTGAGGTGGAACTGGCTTCTGAACAAGACGATCTTGATGGCGTAGAGGAGCTTGACCATCCACCGCGCGTGGCTGACGGCACCAGGACGCATGAACCTGATCCCTCGCTGAGGAATGCCAGCAAGAAGAATCACAGCCAGTTCAAGCAGCTCCCGGTAGTCATCCCGAGGATGCTGCTGCTCCAGCAGGGTCTTGAAGTTGGCGACCAAGTTAACTCGCAGCTCCTCATTCACGCCATCTGCATCTTTCAGAGGTTCTGGCTTCTGCTTGTCGATGCTGTTCCACCTGTCGGCGAAACGCTTGAAGAGTTGGACCTCTGGAGCCCACGAAGTGCACGACGTATGTGCACACAACATACGCCTTCGCTGCCACCAACTCCAACATGTGATGCCTGCACGCCAGATGGAGGACCTCCCGTTCCAACTTCTGCTCCAGGATGGTGCAGGCGCCGAGGGGGTTGCCGGTATTGCTGTTGGTTGTATCGAAGCTTAGAGCCTTCACCCTGTCGGCGATCTGCCAGTCCTCCAGCGCGTACATCACTGCTGTTGCCACGGCGACTCCAGTGCCATTTGGCAGCTTCGGCACAGCTAAGAGTTTCGCCACTCCTTCGCCGGAGACCAGCACTGGAAGACGGTCAACGCGGCCTTCGACGTCTTCAACAATCTTCCCGTCCCAGTGCACGGTGAGGGCGGCGTCAGTGGAGAACGCTTCCTTGATTTCGCTGGCAGCTGCCTTCCTCAACTTCATCCTGTCTCTTCGGAAGGACTCGCGGTTGATGACCAAGTTATCAGGATCGTGACCCAGTGTCTCCGCCGCAGCCGCCAGGACGTGTACCGCGGCCCTGTTGGACGTCTTCGTCCTGTCCATGGCGGCTGCTAACTCTGAACTAATGACCATCCTAGTTCCGCGTCGTTTCTTGGACGGGCAGCCTGTAGTGCCACTGTCACCAGGCCCACTACCCTGGACGTCGTCTTCTTTAACATCTTCTTCACTTGAGTTGTCTGTCACCTCAGCTGTCTCTGTTGCTTCGCGGCAGTCCTGATGATGACGCCGGCGTCGTTCCTCCTCGGCGTCACGCCGGCGGCGGCGCCTCTGCTCCTTCAATGCGAGGCTGACGTCAGTTCCCGCCATGCTTCCGCGGCAGCCCTTCTGCCGCTGAGCTATGAGGAACTCCTTATCTGCCTGGATGTTCATCATGTTGAGAGCGTCACCATGGGCGATATCGAATAATTCTTCCAAGCGGTCGACGAAGCTCTGCTCGGCTGCAGCCTGCCACTTCTTCAACTTCTTGCAACTTTTCCTCAAATGCTGCCATTTCCTATACAGCTTGATCACTTTTTCCTTGGCTCTCTGCTTCTTCTGCATCGGTATCTTCGCGCGATCCCAACATTCAGCTACTGCCCTGATCGTCTCATCTGCTGCTTGGCTTTCGGTTTTCTTTTGCGTTTTGTGTTGTTGGAGGAAAAATCCTAGGATTTGGCGGTTGGACGGCAGTTTTGATCCAATTATTTTGTACTCCAAGGAATTTAGCAGATATACTTGAGTCTTAGACCTTGTTGAAGCAGCCATGACAGCCACCAGTAGTGTATCACTTATCCCGATTTATCATTGCGGATGGTCTCCAACCGCGAGCTGAGATGCTTTTGCACTCCGGGCACTCGCACTTGTCGACCGTATCACTGTATGTTTGTTCGCCCAGATTTCCGCCGGTTCCCGCCTTTTCCCAGGAAATCTGATCCTCGTGTGTTTTCACGCCCAGTTTATTCGTTGGCACCTCCTTCTTGCGGAAACGCCGTCTAGAAAAGCACTCGTATATCGCGATCGTCGCGGGAAGACGCATGATGTCAGGTTGTGAAAGATTCTCCATCTCCAGATCTCCATATCTCTATCTCCAGATTGTGAAAGATTTTGGACATTTTTTCAGACGTTTGACCTGACCTGACCTTGTCATTTGACAGTTCAACATACCAGGTATCATTGGAATCCTGAGGACGCAGAGTCTTACCTGTATTCTTAATTCTGGGGCCCTAGGTCATGTACTTCGAGAGATTTAACCCGTTTTGTAATTTTTAGCCGATTTCAGAATTTTCACCTGACCTCAGAGGTCACCAATTGACCTTTGACCTTAACAAAAGATTATCACTGGATTTGTCTAGCCACTGAAAACACGCCCGTTTTTATTCAGGACTCTAGCTCGACTATGAGTGAAAATACGTGTGTGCGCCACCCACCCCGAGCCATTTGTAGTGTATGTATAGGCTATGAGAGAATTTCAAGCGATTGGCGCCACCTCCAAATATAAATATTTTCCATTAAATTTTGGCATGGGGGTTTTCTAACCCAACCTCACATTTTGCGGGGGCGTCCCGGCCGAAAATCGAAACTTCGAAAATAAGTGCCACCCTAATATATATATATATATATATATATATATATATATATATATATATATATATATGTGTGTGTGTGTGTGTGTGTGTGTGTGTGTGTGTGTGTGTGTGTGTGTGTGTGTGTGTGTATGTGTATATATATATGACTTGAACCTCATTGTTAATTGATATTGATGTTGACGCTACTTTTGCATGTTTTATGATGCTACCTTTCATATATAAATGGAGGTGACGTTTATAGCGTAAGGTCATGGCATGAGGCTCACGAACAATATGCAAAGCCGGCATCTGGCATGTCTGACAGAATAGTGAAGATATTTCACTTCGGACTGGAAGTAAAATGTATGCTGCTGGTTCGAATCCGGCTGGTGGTTGGACTTCTCTGATTGTCTGGTCCTTATACCCACATAACACAATGTGTTGATGTTCATTGATATATGTATATGTGCTATTATCACATATACATCCATCGATATACATGCGAAGGCGAAGCGCCATTTTGTAGCTTGTGTAGCCTTACCTGACCACAAACTGTTCTTTTATCCGAGTCGGCTTTGGACACGTAGGTGCACTCCTGTTTCAATGGCTACAATGGGTGGGTCGCCAAAATCAAACGAAGAAGACAGTCACTCGATTCTAGAACCTGAGACGTTGGACGTTTATGTCGGAAACTTGACCTTCAACTTTGCCAATCATCTGGCATGTTTAGTGTGTACAATTCATACGGCATTTTGAAACATTTCAAACATTGATAACTTATGCATATATTCGTATTGATTCACAAATTATTGGTATTGCAGGGGAGTCCGGGCCATGTCGTGCTGGGCGGTGTCGGAGCGGATTCGCCCATCGGCGGCACAGCCGGGTGGTGGGTCACTGTGCGGGCGACTGCGGCTGGCCGCCGCCGGGCCGGCCGGAGGGTTGCTGCTGTATACCCTCTCGTCCACCACTTCTTCAACCGCTCTGACGGCCTTCCAACCCTGCTGCGGCGCGTCGCCACCACTACACGAATTTATATTAGCGAGGTTAGGCTCCTGTCCACACCACATACGCCCGTGAGTGCGCCCGGCTGGTCATGTGGCGAATATTTGTTGTGGGCTTAACACGCGCACTGGAGGGGGGGGGGGCGAAATCCGCCCGCCCCTCCGGTTTTTCGTACATAACTCCAGATTTTTCCGGTCGATATACGCTATCTTTGTGTACCTGCTTAGAAATGACCGGCGCGTCGTTTAAAGTAAGAAAAATGGAAATTGGCAGAAACAGTTTCGAGTTAGGGGCCGTTAAAGTAACAAAAATTCGTAGCGCCAGACCACAAAAATCGGCGCTGATGCGCTTCCCGTATATCCGCAAAAGGGAAGTGGTCTTGGTAACACTAGCGACCTGTTTGATGTATATTTATATGCTATATAGTTTCAAGGTCATGTTAGGTCACCGAGGTCAAGTCAGGTCAAGTTCATGACAGGTTAAGGGAACCAAACTTGGTCAAATGGAATGTTGTCATAAATGCACTACTGTTTGTTATTGTGTACCTGAGCGTTTCCATACTTTATTCATGTAATTCACTCCTTTCTTCGCGAAGCCGAGCGCCGAGCTGCCCGACGGAGCAGTCGGGCGGCGGCCCGGTTCCGGTAACTGGAACAGGTAACTGACCTGATAACGTGCTGCTATATAGGTGACCTGAGGTCAAATGTCGGGTCTAGCATCTGTATTGCATCATTAGTAATGTTCAAAACATCATTGATGCCAATTTTGGAGCATTTAAACACAATCACAACGATCAATAACAATGACAAGCCAATCCACGCAAAACAAGAAAATTTTGAAAATGTAACCTCATTTGACCTTGAAGATATTGACCTAAGGTCATGAAATTGGCACACAATAGAGATCACTACCGTACCCATCCGCCCGGTGAGTTTAGTTCATCCAGCTCTAATAGGAGCCGATATCTTAGGGGGGGGGGGGGGGAATCCGCTCCCCCCCCTCCAGTGCGCGTAATTTTCAGAGGCCCTCCAGGGCGCGTGTTAAGGTGTGATGTAACCCTGATGGATGGCTATGATAAAGGTACCCGACATGGGTACTGCTACCGCCGCCGGCACTCGTCCATTTACGGGACCCACCCGTGTACCCCAGATAACACAAAACGTCCACCATCGACTCAGCCCCCCCCCCCCGCACACACACAAAATCGACGTTCTCTGGGCAGCCAGATGCAAGCGGGGCCCGGGTAATATCCAATAAAATGTTGGCATTGATGTTTCTGGCAGCTGAATACTTGCGTTGAATTCGAACCAATTCCACTGGTCCTTAAAACTACCACTGGATTTGCAAGCATTAAGCATTTGTGCAACAGTCACTCGCTCCTTTCATTCCACACGATCATTCGGTCCTTCATAATACGAAAACGGGTTCGCCCACGATTTCCCCTCCAGTGTTACGCAAGCATTTAGCGAGTCGTATTCCCTTTCACTGAGGACTTGGTTAGTCCCGAATGCATATTAATTACCCGCTCCGATGCCTACTTGTAAACGGGTGACGCGACTCTCCTGGTCGCATAATTTGTATCTATTGTCGTTACTGCCCTTAAGGCTTGGCAACACTGGGCGGTGAAACTTTCCCTGGGCTTCTGTGCGGTCTTATAACTGAACTCAGGTAGGAATGGCCAACTTAACTAACCTACCCAATCGACGCCATGCCTGACCTTACACGTTGAAGACGTGCGACCAAGCCTACGTATCCAACGGGTAAGCACGGATCCCTACCATGTTGGGTACGTCCCCTGGTCGTCTTTATACCCTAGCCGGCCCTACCATTTCAGCCCCGGGGCTTACGGCATGCCAAACCGGTACGTGCGTCCCCCGAACCTCTGTACCATCCGTGCCCACGTACAGAGGACGGTGGTGGACAAGTTACCGGGCAGTGTTTTGCCTCTACCTACTGTCCTCCGGCCAGACTTTTAACGAATCGCAATGCCACAATTTTGCGGTCAAGAGATACCTGAGTTTCCCAGATGCCCATTTAACAGTTACCACTTATAAATACTGCCCAGGAGTAACAATCAGGAGTCTCGTCATTGCGCCCTTTCGTCGTGCCCCCCCCGATTGATGAAGGTAGGGTCTAAGGCCCCTCACGGTCCACGCCCGAGGACGTATGGCCCATAGGAGGACAGCAGGCAGGCTGTCTCTCTCGCTATATCTGAGCATGTCATTGAACTCTTCTCGCAGCCATCCCTTATCCGTCGCAGATTCACCCGGGTGAAAAGAACCAGAAACAGACCGATGCTTGGACCGGAATCATAACACAGAGACCGAGATCGAGATCGTGACCGTGCCAGGGACGGACCTGGGGCCGAATGTTCTCCCGGGAGTGCGATCAAAACAGTGAGATAAACAGAAAGATATTTATGCTGAAATGAAGAGACAGAGACTGAAGATTGAGATCAATGACAGATTTGTACAGACAATTTTGCAACAATTTCCTTCCCATCAAGGTATGCCCTTCAGAATCACAACTGATGTATCATTATTCCCAACCAGCTGCATTTAGGTCCAGACCACTACACGTGTTTTTGCGTTGATGTTTACATCAGTTGCGTGCTCACGAACTGCATCACATTTAATTTGCCTTGCCTAATATTAAGTATCGAATCAGGAAGCGAGTATGGTTAATTTTACCATTGGTCACGTTAGGGAGGCGAAATCACATCCAGGTATTTATTTGGAGTCCAGGTGACTCTAACTCCATTTCTTTCGAACGCCATCCACATTTCCATTCACTCCTACGCTAACATAGAAAAGAAAGGAAAGATAACATATGTACCTGCTATGGGGCGACAACTATCTCTATTTACACACAGACACACGAATGCCACAAACACGCACACACACACACACACACACACACACACACACACACATCCACCCCCCATCAGGCGGGAAGACGCCGGCGCTGGTGGGGTCGGCTACGCTGAGACGGTGGTGATGATGGGTGGGGCTCCATGATGCCGAGCAGCACTCACATGGCGATGGTGGGTGGCGGGTGGCCTCGGCTCAGCTCTTCGTCTCCTCCATCCGATGGCGCCGCCATCGTGCCACCGCTTGACGTCAAGGAGACTGTCGGCCCGGCGTCCACCACCGCGCGTCCGAGAGTCTGTCCGGCGTCCACCACCTCTCGTCCGAGAATCCCCGGCGTCCACCACCGCGCGCCCGAGTTTCCCTCTCCACTTCATCCCCTCCGGCTTGTGCACTTTTTCTCTCTCTCTCTCTCTCTCTCTCTTCCATTTTCTTTTTGCACGAATGTTCGAGAAGGTTCTGGAGATCCAGCTGCTGCTCCCGCTTCCGCCGCGGGCCGGTCTACTCTCCACCCTTCGCCACGCATGTCGCAGATGTTTGCGTTCGGGACGTGCCCGGTCGCCTCTCGGTTGGCCTTGAAAACCACCTGCAGGCTCCTTCCTGCCTGTGGGTCTGTTCTTGTTTTCGTCTGCCGCTGCTGCGACCTGGGCATGATGTTTTGGGGAGGGCGTCCGGCCATGCGGCGGCGCGAAAGCTGGCTATTTTTTGATCAGCTGTCCGAACATCTTCGATAAAAATGTAAAACGTCTTACAGTATCTCAATAGTCGCCGTAAACATTCAACATTAATTAGTCTGCTTGACCATCCCAACCGGCCAACCTGTTTGACAGCGTACTAGAGTTCGTAAATATTGCATGACAGTGAATCGACAAATAGGTTTCCTGACAGCGATCACTATATTTGTGCATATGAGCTTGCCATATATATATATATATATATACATATATATATATATATATATATATATATATATATATATATATATATATATATATATATATATATATATATATATATATATATATATATATATATATACTGGCACTTTTAAGTAGCCATGTATGGTTGAAGGATAGCAGAACCCTGCATTGTCTGTGATTTGCCATCATGATTGCCTGTTGCAAGAGCCATGAGTGCTGGATTTGGGCATCGTGTTGGGCCATGTGCGCCACAGTTGTAAGGAGATGCGTAATAACGTTGTGGTTAGATGCAATTTCAGTCGTTGCAGAAGCATAACTAATTTTCACAAAATGGATGGAGTTGCACTTGAGCTTTTGTAGTCCGATTTATCTATACAACGCCTTAGACCCAATGGGGTAAGTGCTATAACTGTGCATACTTATAGCCTGCCCACCCCTACTAGCGTTGCCAAAATTTAACGTTTGATATGTGTCATTGCATCTTAAGCATTGACCGAAGAACGGTCAAGGTGCAATAAAAGTGTCTGCTGCCCTCCACCAGCACATTCATTATCAGAAATTCCAGTCCTCCAATAACGCATCGGTCGAACCACCAGGGGAGGGGGCAAGAAAGTACATGTCCCCTCTAATCTTCTGGAATGGCCAATGCTAATTTCGGTTCGCTAGGTTGCAAGCCTTGCTTCGGTCAGCTGTAGCCCGATAAACCCGCCGTCCTCGAGTAAAATTGTTTTCAGTGTGCTATCAAGAAAGTTGGTGGCGCTGAAAACAAAGCTTGAGCTGCTCGAGCATCTCCAACTAGATAGGAAGTTTCGCTGATGCTGCCAAAGCTGTATAACACCCTAGTCAAACAGAGGTGGTGCATAACCCACCTCTGTTTGACTAAGGAAAGAGTTCAGTTCCGAAGAATTTAGCGCCGATACAGTATACCGTACCGGCACTGAACTGTTCTCTCCCCAGCTTCCTATCGCTGAACAAGCCAAGAGCATAGACAATACTCCCACACACATAAACACACCGAGTGATTGGTAAAGAGGATCACAGGTTCAAGGAGATGAAGACTCTGCCAACAGATAGTAGGTCCATCATACTCCAGAAGACAGCAATTTAGAGCGAAGGCCAAGAGTGTGGAGGGCGGATTCTTGAGAAGTCTTGAGCTCCTTACTCCTTGAAGAGCCTAGGGCATTCAGGAGGAAGGTGGAGGAGAAGCGCAGATAACGCTGGAGTGGAACTACAAGCAGGAGAACTTCAAGTCTGATGCAGAGGGAAGCAGCAGGCGTTTCTGACTAAGGAAAGGGAGATGTTGGTGTTGCTGGAGGAGCTGAATGAATACAAGATATACTTCAATGCTGGAGAGGCTCAAGAGTAACTTCACAATGAAGCTGTTGACGCAAGTGAAAAGGAGATTATGAGAAAGGAACTTCAGTTTGTCCTCGACAACAGCACATCCTTTCCCAAAGTGAGCTAAATCGTGAGGATTCAGATGCAGATTCATTCACCAAGAAATGCGAGACAAGAACCCAAAGGAGTTTCAAAGGCACCGAGGGCCTATTTCGGAACGCAGGAAGACAATATTGATCAAAATTATTCATCATTCAAGAACAGCCTGAGGGGCTGACGAGGTAATGGTGTCGGCAGTCGCCGCCTGTTCTGCCCACATGACGCCGCAGGCCGTCTACACCGATCACCACCGGCGGCAGCAGCTCGCCCACGGCGCCAGCCAGGGTGACGGCAAGGCGCGTCGGCAGTGACGCCAGTGATGTCGGCGCAATAGAGTCGGTGAAGCTTCATCGACCGGCCCAGCTGCCGCGGTGCTGGGAGGAGGCGTCCGCTTCGTAGCGCTGGGAGCAGCGCCCACAGACACGCCGGGAAGAGCACTTTGACGTGAGGGCATTCCGAGTGATGTGAGGGACAGTCGTGATGCGTGGGGCGTCAGAGACTGCTGCTGGACGGCCGTTGTCGCCATACATATATCACCGCCCACGCATCGCCGCGTGTTGACTGTTGTAGTTAGCCCGGTCTGCTTGTGTGTTGTGCAGATGTGTGGGGAGCTGGGTGTGTGGGATGTATTTGAATCATTGTTCATGGCTGTCGCTGCCATTTTTATGTGCTTATGGAACATCAAGATACACACTTACCGTCGTTCATCCAATACGGTTACTTCAAACGTTGTGCCACTGTCCTTTATGAATAGTTGTTTGCGTCCGGTCGTTTTTTTTGCGGGTGGGAGGGTTTGTTTTGAATGATCGGTGGGCCACGTTACATAATGCCCAAGAAACAAATATGCGAAAAATCGACAAATATTTCAAATCAATCCGGCGGAAATGTTTGAACACGAACTTGAATTTCCATTGACGAACATGTGCTCCGAAGAGGGCTGGCTATCGGCACATGTTGATTTTGTGATGTTGAAAAAATAGGAAATTAGGAAAATTATTACACAATTTGGATAATTCCTCAGGCGCCCACGATCCCAGATTCCATTTCACCCCAAAACGATGTGTCCAGATCACTTCGAAATCGACGCCTTCTTGACCGTATATTTTTAACCTTACAGCGCAAAAGCGACGTATCCGCATTCCTAAAGCGCAATCCATAGCATCGTTGCCGAAACCAGTCACAACTTTATTAACTTAGAAGCTACCACCAATGGAAATATGGGTATATTTGGGACCATTCAAGCGCTTACATGCATTGGTAATGCAGCTTGCCGGAAATGTTGAAAATACAAAGAACATGTTAACGGTACCCATATGCAAATTTCCAACCTGAAAATCGTAGTGACTTAGGAAAAGAGTGGAACCGTCAAAGCATCATTGGTGGGCCTCAAAATATTATTAGTATATTGGGGCCCATCAAGAGTAAACCGGCCTTTAGACGACTCATCATTGGCATCAGACGGTCACTGTGCACCATTCCCTCCGAGAGAATCTGGCTAGTGGCTTGCAGAGCCACAACGACGTGGAAAGGTGGTCCCTTGATAAGAGACCTCCCGGAATAGACCATTAGAAATAGCTGGCTATTGAAATATGCATCAGAGTTCCGAGTTCCAAATACTGGCAATGCAAGCTAAAGGCACAAGCCCGAGGCATTGCCCATTCAAGCTTTATCAACTATACCTAGGCAATGTTGCAAAGCATAGTCTTCACCGCCACATTAAGCAAATAGTTTTCATTGTAACCAAAATTTGTTCGGTAGGGCATTTAGATTACTTGGCAAACAAACTTGACTTGACTAACTTGACCTTCCATAGAACATCTGCAGCAGCGATGGTCATGGTGTCATATAGGGGTTTGTCACTCGCTCATTTGCTATAGAACATGTGTAGCAGCGATGATCATGGTGTCTTATAGGGGTTTGTCACTCGCTCATTTACGATAGAACATGTGCAGCAGCGATGATCATGGTGTCTTATCGGGGTTTTTCACTCGCTCATTTACTATAGAACATATGCAGCAGCGATGATCATGGCGTCTTATACGGGTTTGTCACTCGCTCATTTATTATAGAACATATGCAGCAGCGATGGTCATGGTGTCTTATAGGGGTTTGTCACTCGCTCCTTTACTATAGAACATGTGCAGCAGCGATGGTCATGGTGTCTTATAGGGGTTTGTTACTCGCTCATTTACTCAAAGAGCGAGAGCGAAAGATTGAAAATGAATCAGAGGGAGTAGCAGCTGAGGGATCGCAGCGATCAGAGGGAATAGCAGCTGAGGGGTTGCAGCGATCAGAGGGAGTAGCAGCTGAGGGGTCGCAGCGATCTCCGCAGGGAATATCCGGCTTCATCTCTCAACTTAAAGATCATGGCGAGGACACAGATGATGATTCTGGAAATGAACAATCAGCAATCTTGTCGGATCTCAACTGAGAGCACAGCCAAGTGTCTGGGAAAATCACCCGGTACCGGAAGCTGAGACGACGATTGCAATTAGACCATAAAGCGGGGCCGTCTCCTCCAACCAGAAATCCACCCGGATGCGTAAGGAAATCTGATAATGGCATATTGATTGGGCTATTGATTGAGCTATTGATTGGCCTATTGATGATTTCCCCTGACATCGCCCATCGCCAGCTGACACGAATCAAGAACCGCATGATATACTCGAGTTGTTTCTTGACACGATGGTGCTTGACCACCTCGTGAAGAACACCGTTCGTTATTCGGTACAGAAAGGTAGCCACATTTTTGCACTCAGTGTCGATGAAATGCGAGTGGTCATTTGTAGTACATATTGCAGCAGTAATGCCGACTGCAGCAAAATACATTTTACTTTTTGCTGCCGTCGAGACATTGCCAGGCGCCGATGCTTCGCCTGCATTTGAAGGCCGATCTGAGAAACTAACTCATCATGAGCTTTCTGCGCCGCAAGCGATTCGAAGAAATCTTGAAATACTTTCGCGCTGCTATATGACTTGAATTTACCATCTAATGGCCGGTTTTGGAAGGCTCGTGCAGCTATCGACTGAATGAGCGCTTGTTGTTTGTAGCATTTCTTAGGGGTGGGCAAATTTCACTGCATCGATCCATGGTGCCGTATTTCGTCCGCCGCTCAGCGAAACAATTTATCAAAAGCAAGCCTATTCAATGAGGATACACAAACCAGATGGTAGCTTCGCCCATTGGTTACGCATTTCGGCTTGAGGTATACGTTCGCAACCGTAAGTGAGTGTTTAACACAATTTGGATTGGGTGGGGCTGTCGTTCTGGACACGATCGATGCACTGGTTAAGTCGTATCTTGGTCAGAAGTTCTCCATATAGTTTGACAATTATTTCACATCACCAGGGCTGATGGAAGCAGGACGCGACCGTCGTCACGGTTCAGCGAAGACGGTTCGAAGTAACCGGTCTCAACTCTCCGGACAGCGAAGCAATCCACGAAAACCGCACGAGGTGCAAAAGAACGCTTCCGAGAGAAAGACTCGTCAGCTATTATCCTACGTCGGAATGATAACGGAGTAGTTGCAATGGTTTCCAATGAGCATGGTGTCAACCCTTTCCCTAAAGTGGGGCTTTTTTGAGAAAAAAGGAAAGAGAGAGAGGGGAGAGAGAGAGAGAGAGAGAGAGAGAGAGAGAGAGAGAGAGAGAGCGAGAGAGAGAGAGAGAGAGAGGGATAGAGAGAGGAAGAGAGAGAGAGAGAGGGAGAGAGAGAGAGAGAGAGAGAGAGAGAGAGAGAGAGAGATAGAGAGAGAGAGAGAGAGAGAGAGAGAGAGAGAGAGAGAGAGAGAGAGAGAGAGAGAGAGAGAGAGAGAGAGAGAGATAGACAGAGAGAGAGAGAGAGATAGAGATAGATAGAGATACATAGAGATATATAGAGCTAGATAGAGATAAATAGAGATAGATAGAGATAGATAGAGATAGATAGAGATAGATTGAGATAGATAGAGATAGATAGGGATAGATAGAGAGAGAGAGAGAGAGGAGAGAGAGAGAGAGAGAGAGAACATGTCCGTCCCTGGCGATATTGCATATTAGTGTGGGTGGATAGGACGAATATAATGGACTGGAACGTGTAGTTTCACAGAGTGAACATTCGAAGCAAAAGAAAATGTTATGGTTCCGTATTCGCCACCGAAGCAATGCATGACTTTCGCGCGGAGTGGTGGGCAAGTGGATTTGATTGTGCCTCCGCGGGAAGTTGTTCTGTTAACCTTGAAAAAGCATAATCAACCACGTTGCGAATTCAGGTAGTCAGCGTTCGCTCACCTGCTGTTGTTCAGCGCGGATTGCAATACGACGATGTTGGACGCCACGTTTAGAAAGTGTCGAGCTGGCAGCGGTGCGCCTTACGCCACAGTCAAACTATAATGAGTACCGTGTCAAATTCATGTGCATCAAAATCGCTCTCCAGATTACCATACGGTGCAATAAATGGGAGAATGTCGTTGTGAGAAGCACATATGATGCAGTGTGTGATGTGATATGATGCAGTGTGTTTAGTTGGACAACATAGAATAGCACTGTACTTTGTGAACTTCGTACACCAGTTTTCTAGAACGTGGAACGATCACGATTGGTGCAAAAAATAAGGCGGAGACCGAATTGGTATGGTGGCCTCTACACATAAGCATATATATTATACTACACACAGTATATATGCACTGATTCAGGGAACACATGCCCCAGCCAACTGTGAACGTGGCGACGTCACTCCTGTCCAGTGGCGTGCCTAGGATTTGCGCTAGGGGGCGGGGGGGGATTTTGAGAGGCCCACCTACTACCTTTTTTCAGTCCGCGGATTTGAACCACTATTTTTCAAAGGGGCCCATCTTTAGTGTTTAAATAAAATAAGTATTGACCAAC